>JAPQVY010000068.1:72786263-73311263 GCA_028535165.1 Quercus tomentella | reverse complement strand
TATGGATCATTTTAAAAATATTTTTCTTTTTTAGTTTAATCTTATTTATTCATAATTCTTTAAAGCCTTACTCTTCCTAAGTATGACTATACTTTAATAGATTTTAATCAAATGAACAAATAAATTATCAACAAAAGGTTAATCCAAACTAACAAGTGGTTTACAAATTACAACAATAAACCAATATTGAATTTAACGTGAGAGATAGCTGACCAGGATATCAAAACTAAATATTAGGTGCAACTTAGTCTAAGCAATATAATCTTAAGTGAAAAATCAAGGAGAATTAATTTAGTTATGTTGAATACTATCATCTTAGTACCTTGTCAAAAATCCTCATTAATGTTTTTTTTTTTAATAAATAATAGTATTATTAGTAAAAAATACTATAAGAATATAATTATATTGTACTTCATACTCCCACATGCATAATGAGACACACTTTTGTATGAAAAGAAAAATCCTATCATGACTAATTGTACTCTCATATTATATATTTACTCAACCTTTGTGAAGATCCATCTTCATTTTTTGTAATTTCGAACCCTTACTTCTTCTTCCCTACTAATATTTACTATTTACCTGAAAAAAAAAAAAGAAAAAAAAAGGTATGGTAGCCCATCATTATGCTCTAAGAGCACTCACAGCAATGAAATGAAGGTATATTGCTATATTGCTAAAATTTAGCTCCACAAACACAAAAATCTTGCTGCAGCAGTGGAGCTAAATCTAAAAATTTTAGCTCCATTGCTATAGTGCACATCTATAGATAGATGTGCACAGTAGTTGAGAGCTAAAAATAATAATAATCTTTTATTCCTCAGCCAGATTAAAATATTATTTTTTCTTTTCTTTTGTTTTCTCTTTCTTCTCTTCTCAGAACTCTCACAATCTCTCAACTTTCAGACCTCTCATGCTGCCGCCCCTTGACCCACGTCGCCGACCCATGTCGCCGACACACGACACCGCAGACCCAGCTCCGACCACGGCAACCCCCACCACCACATCAGTCACAAATCCAATCATACCCACACTCATCAAACCCACCACCATCAATATCAATCACCACCTCCACCACCACGGCAACCCCCACCACCACCACCACCACCACATTAATCACAAACTCAACCACACCCACACTCATCAAACCCACCACTACCAGGAAAAAAAAAAAAAAAAAAAAAAAAAAAAAAAGCAAACATCGGCAAAACCCACAGCCAAAATGGTTTCTTCTGCAATTTTTTTCCTTTGAACCAAAAAAAAAAAAAAAAAAAAAAAAAAAAAAAACATGAACCAGAGGTTGATATAGGCATGGTGGTGGACCTAGTGGCGTTGCTTTAGTTGGGCTGAGCGGAATTGAAGCTTGTGTCTTGGATAGAGAAATAAAGAGAGAAAGAGTTGAAAAATGGAGAAGGAGATGAGAAGAAAAAGTAACAAAAAGATAAAACAATAAAAAATAAGTAATGGTTGAAAGTTAAAAAGGTGTGGCTGAGGGTGGATGCTACGTGTGTGGAGGAGAAAAACAAAGAGGAAAAAAAAAAAAAAAAAAAACAGAAGGAGAAGAAAGAAACGTGTATTTGGATGAAAAAAATAAGATAATGGGAAAAATAAAATAAAGAATAATAATAAATTAAAATTAAGAAATGTTACCATAATATTTTTGTAATAAATTTTAAGTGGTAGGTTATTACTAACTAATATTGGTGAGAAAAAAATAATTTTTTTGATGGTGGCGGTTGCGGTGGCGGAAGAGTAGGCGGCGGTGGCGGTGGCGGTGACGGCGGTGGTAAAATAGATCCACTGCTGCAACATGTATGTAGGTAAAATAGATAAAATAACTTTTAATGGAGTTAAAAAGCTAAATTTTTAGCTCCACTGCTGTGGATGCTCTAATAGCTAAAACTTGTTAACGTCAAATACCTTTCCTATCATTGTGCTCTAATAGCATAAAACTTGTTAGCATCAAATACCAATCAGCTGACAAAAACACCTTTGAAAAGCGAGGACAGAAATTAATATAATAGCGATGTGATAGAAACATTCCAAATTAGAAAGCTAAACATGAAGTCCAAACTAGTGGGCCTAGGCTACTGGCATGGCTAAGTAATGACAAAATAACACATACATCTCCTTGCTAGTCTTACATCCATACAATAATTTTCCATATCATGATCGTGATCAAGGGAACCATCATTAGTTCAGCCCATATAATAAGAGACTGTTTCACTAGTACAAGACTACAAGTTTCCATAAATAATAATAATAAAATCGAACTTATCAAAAATAAAAGTTTCCTAAAACCATGCTACGATTTTTTATTTCGTTTTTTTATAACATATATTACATTGTTATTCCATTAGCAACTGCAAAAAACTCAATTTTAAAGAAGAAATATGAACATTGCAAGTTGTGACTTTTACAATTTTAATTTGGAGAAAAATCTTTCAAACTTCTTATATATCTTTATATTGAGTGTGAATTTTGAAAGTCTAACCGTTGGATTATATGTTCTTATTATTTCTTTCTTACTTACAAAATTTCAAGAAGAGCAAAGATCGATTGCTATTTCATCACTTAAATGTTGAAATTTCAAGTTTTTATGATCCCAAATTGTGTATAAAAAATAAATTTAATGATTGAATAGTAAATAACATTCGATTTGAATAAAATTTGATATGCATGTTAAGAACGTAAGAAATATGAAATTCAACGATTAAATTTTCAAAATTTACACTCATAAAAGAGATATATAAGAAATTTAAAAAGTTTGTCTCTAAACTAGTTTGAAGAGAAATTTTATTCTCTACAACCCGATCTTTTAAACTAGACTAAAACAAGACATGTGATATTATTAATGAATGATTCCACTAATAATAAATTCTTTTCACCAACCCTGTGGAAAAATTGGATCTTTTTGCAGAAAGAAAAAGTAATATGCCAAATTACAAGTCATCATGTCAACTGTCAAGCAAGTCGACCTTGAAAATGATATTATTCACTTAATTGAGCGATCAATCCTAAATTCACATATACTGATATACCACTAATTAAATTGATCCAGTGAGAGACTAACAAGCAATCACGTGGCAGTAGGAGAATAAAAATTAGAGGAGCATAAACTTGAGATTGAAAGAGACTTGAACTATTTTTGTTAATGCATAAAGATATGTTTATGTTTTCCTCTTTTGATTTTGATTTTTTATTTTTTTTATTTTTTTGTTGACACCATTTAGGTGACAATTAATTTTGATCAAGACTACTATAAATTTTAGAAATTAGAGGATCAAAGTGCAAGTTTTCTAAACCTCAAGGAAGTTTTTGTAACTTTCTTTAAAAATTTTCTATATAATACCCCCCTATGAGGTTCCCGTCTTGGGTTCCAACACCGCAAGAGCAAATTTTTCTAGAAACCAAAATAGGTGTTTCACAAATCACAATTATATTTCTCAATGGAATTGTCTTTGGTGAAGTCTTTGCTGTGGACTTCACTACTTTTTATTCAAATTCATGAGTACAGAGGTTGTGTTGAGGAAGAGAGGGTGGGTCTGTTAGAATTGAAGGTTCTTTTGACATCTAATATAAATAATGCCGACTACATTTTATCTTCATGGGTTAACAATACAAGGAGTGACTGTTGTGGTTGGGAGCGAGTCATATGTGACAATGCCACAAGTCATGTGATCGAACTCTCCCTCAATGATTTAAACCAAAAAGAAAATATTCTTATGCCAGATGAAACTTGGTTACTAAATGTGTCCTTGTTGCAACCTTTCAAAGAACTGAGAAGTCTTGATTTATCTAAAAATCAAATTGGCAGCCTAGGAAATCAAGGTACGTGAGCTCATGCTTTTACTTTCAAACATTTCAATAGCTAGAATGGTCCGATTAGATTTTGCCTTCCACAACCTATTTTTTGTAGATGAGAAACCTTGAGCTTTTAAGGTAAGGTGCCGTGGGCTTCATGCCCGGTCTGTGGGAAGTAGTAGATGTTTGGACCTTTAAGCCCAATTCGCATGATATGGAGATTTGGGCTCGTATGCCTACTTGTATTGTGATGGATTTTGGGCTATCAAGTCCATCTGGTCATACAGTGATAAACATAGGGCTTTTGAACCCGTTCTATGTAGTAATGAGCTTCGGCCCCATTTTTTTTTTTTTTTTTTTCCAAAAACTGTGAAGACCTCCGGACCAAAGGCTGAAAACGTGTATTCTTAGGAAATTCTTGGCTTTTTTGGGCTTTAAACAGATTTGGCCCATCATTTCATATTTTATTATTATTTTTGTTGTGATTGGGACTACATGCATGGACTATCCAATAAAAACATGCCACGTGACACATGTAAAAGGATAAAAGAAAATAGCCTAAACACCCCTTTATAAGGTAAGAATAAAATACATGTAACATCCTGAAATTTGGACTAGTGCCAACTAAGTCCAAAATATGTTAAAATTAACCAACTTGGTCCCTAATCACTATGAGAGAGGAGAAAAATGGGTGGTAACAATTTAGGGACCAAGTTGGGTTTAAAAATCAAGTTGGTCACTTTTGAAATGTCTTGAACTTCGTCGATATTAGCCTAATTCTCAAGGGTGTTGATTGTATTTTACTCTAAAACAAGTTACCTAGTCATCATTCGCAATAAGTTTTTGTACCTATCTTTGAAAGTGTAAAAAACTAGTGTTGTTTTAATTACTAAATTTAATTTTTCTAAAAATTTAAATCATACGCATCAAAGTCTTTTTTTCTTTTTTTACTATCTTTAGTTGTATTGTTCAAGTGTGTGCTTATTCACTTAACAAAGAATACACTTAAATTTTAATTCTTTTTTTTTTTTTCCAGAATCAACTTAAATTTTAATTCAAATGTTTAAATATAGAAATAATTCTGAATATTTACTTTTCAACATAACTTCTTAAAAAAAAACAATTCATTGACTAACTTTAATTAAAAATTTGGATTGTGTAACCATATAAATTTTTAAAGTGTAATCTAAACAGAATGAAAAAGTAATTCAACAATAAATTATTTCAAAAAAAAAAATGAAGAAGAAGAAATTTTTTATATTTTGTGATATATTTTTTATATGATTGCATTAGTTTATTATTTTAGTATTGCTTATTTGAATAGTTGCTAGATGTGTATGTAGTATAATTGATTTTACTTATTCGTTATGATCAAACAACCAGTTCAAGAACGCGAAAACAATATAATTGAATAACCGTGAATTGTTCCAAAAAATTAATAATTTTTTTATTATTTGATTAAGTGTATTTTATATAGGTTCATTTTTTTATTATAAATAATTTTTTATAAATTACAGTGTAAATTTTTAATTATTTTAATATTTCCTAGCTTAACATAAAACCAAGACCTTGTCACAACAATCAGGGACGAAGCTAGGGAGGTTGAGAGGGGCTAACTACCCCTCCTAACTCCTCCAAAACTTTCATAGCTATAGGTATATGAGAAGAGTTTGCCCCCTTTGATTCATTAACATAGGCAAAAAGCAAAACAGCACTCAATAAAATTAACCAAAAACTGACACAGTCTACTAAAAAAACAAAAGAGAAGAAAAGAAGTAATAAGGGAGCAAGAAATTCCCTCACACATCAAAGTCTTTTTATTTATTTATTTATTTTTGATCCCGACACATCAAAGTTAATAAGTCAAATGAACTTTTAATTTTGGCTTGTCTCACATTTTCACTTTCTCACTAATGTTCTGTCACAGACTCACAGCACTTCTGCCTTTTATTTTTTATTTAATTTATTTACATTGTAAGAAACACAATAATTTTCATAATACTCGAATTAGTAAATTTTTACTTATTTTTATGTGGACCCATCTTTGACACTATTTTTTATTTACCAATTAAAAATTAACCACCTTAACCATTATGAAAACTTTTGTGAATCTAGGATTATTGAAAAAATTTCATGTCTCTTGCCAATTTAATTAGTGGATCCCATATTTTACCAATAATAATAATAATAATAATAATAATAAAAACTGCCATCAATATTTGTTTTTTCTTCCATCTCTAGGTGATTTTATAATTTCAAACTCCAGTTTTTTTTGCTATTAACTTAGATTTTAATTGATTTTCTATGAGAAACTTAAACACTTTGAATAATAGAGAAAAACAATGTTGAGTTCTATATATTTTTTTTTAAAGTAATCAAAGAAAGTGAAGTATATATACTATTTTGTAGGTATTTGCTATACTCTTTATACTTTAAGGGTGACAAATTATCGTCGTTTGCATTTATATTAGATTGTTTAAGCAAACTAGTTTATCCGTACACACATCTCTCTTCATGATCATCTTTTGATGAAAAGAAGCAATGCATCAAGGAATACCAAACCGGTTTAGCGACATTGGAAAGAGAAAGGGGATCTTTCTTACAAATATATATATATAGATATATATATATATATATATATATATATATATATATATATATATATATATATATATATAACAATTACATTAGTTTACAATTGTCTATTTATTTTGTTATAAATATTTATTAATTTTTCTTTTAATTTTGTCTCCCTAAACTGAAATCTTGGCTTTATTACTAAGTACAAGTCTACAATTGCTACAATTAGCACTTGTTACTTTATCCCTTCTCTAGCAACTACTACCAATAACATGCATATAATTGGGCTTTGATGTAGTCATGTAGACTTGATCTTCACTTCATAAAAAAGAAAGGCAGAAACAAGTGTCGACACATCATATTTACATGATAAGTGCGCATACTTTCTATTGCTTTCAATGTTACATATGGTTTACAATCATAAAACTGCACAAAATAACAACTTAGGATGTAGTAATTAATGATTGTACTAGAAAACATATATGATTCTTGATACATTTTTTTTTCATATTACGATTATTGTATGACACTCTTTTCTCATTGTCTTCATGGATTTAACAATTGGTTGAATATTTTTCTTTTTCTTTATTTCAGAATCCAATTGTTTGTCTAAATTGGGCAAGTTGACGCACTTAAATTTACGTTCGAATTCCTTTGACAAGGAAATTTTAAGATTCTTAAATGCCCTCCCAGCTCTTAAATCTCTAGACCTAAGTTCCAATGATTACATGGAAGGGCCTCTTTCTGGCAACGGTACGAGCATATTTAAATTTTCTTCGTCAAAACTGAACTTTTATAACCAATTTTACCTTTGTAGACATTTTTACTTTCTTCATGTTAAAAAGTATCAAGAATTACACATAGATAGCTTTGAGAGAAAAATTTCTATATGCAATTGTATAAGCTTAGAGAATAATACATGTCTCTACTCATTATATAAGAATCAGAGTGAAACGGGAAAATAGGAATTGAACTAACAACCTATACATGTGTCACTAACCAGCTAACTAATTTCCACATTTTAAGCTAAATCTATCTACATGTCGTTTAGAACTTCAATTTACAAAACTACTTGCAGTTTAGGTAGCAAACTTGCTTGAACTGATTTTGCACTTGATCTCATCTTCAACAAAAAGCACAAAATGCTTGATATATGCAAATGATTGCGGCAGTGTGTCTTCAATATGAAATGTGTCATTCTTCTAGATCTTGCATCTGTACTACTATTTTCAATCTGACAAATGCATCTCTCTTTACCAATGACGTAGAACTGGTTAATCTAAGCAACTTGGAGGTCCTCATCTTAAGAGGAAATCATCTTGATGGAAGCCTACCATTCAAGGGTAAACATTCCATCATCTATTTTAACTGCAAGATTAATTTTTGTGTGACAGGTAATTCTTTTAGTATAAGCTAATGAGCCATTTTAAATATTTTCTATTGACACTATCTATCATTGATTCTCTTTGTAGATATGGCAAACTTTAGCAGTTTGGAGATTTTAGATTTGACTGGAAATGATTTTACTGGAAGTATCCCTTCATATATTGGAGCATTATCTTCTCTCAAGGCTATATCATTAAGTGATATGGAACTTAATGGAACTTTACCCATTCAAGGTAAGAATCTACTATGAAATCGAACTTTTCAAATTGTTAGTACAACTTGAATGCACAAAAATTGATCATTCACTTTTTCAAGATGTAAAAATTAATTATTTTGATCCTGTATACTAATTCACTTGTTTTGCTGATTCTCATGGTATAAGATTTTTAGGATAGATAGAACTAATTAATCATTTTACTTTTGACAGAATTGTGTGCACTGAAGAAACTTGAAGAGTTTGATCTTGGTGGTAATAACTTTGAAGGAATCCTTCCTCCATGCTTAACCAATTTGACATCTCTTAGGTTGTTAGATATATCTCACAACCGGTTCAATGGAAACCTGTCATCATCTTTAATAGCCAACTTGACTTTCCTTGAGTACATTGATCTGAGTTATAATCTTTTTGAAGGTTTATTCTTCTTTAGCTTATTTGGTAATCTGTCCAAGCTTAAGGTGATTCAAATTTTGAGTGACAACAACAAACTTGACATAGAGATTGAGAATTCCAATTGGGACCCTATGTTTCAATTACAAGTCCTAGTATTGTCCAATTGTAATCTAAACAAGCCCACTAGTACCATCCCTAAGTTTCTCTTTTACCAGCATGAATTGGAAGTAGTGGCTCTCTCTCACAGTAAGTTGAAAGGAAACTTCCCCACTTGGTTACTAAAAAACAATACTAGACTAAAACTGCTAAATCTTCGGAATAATTATTTGGATGGTCAATTTCATTTGCCTCCAGATAATTGCAAGAATCTTACTTGGTTGGATGTCTCAGGCAATCACTTAGATGGGCAACTTCAAGAAAATATCGGCAAGGTTATTACAAACTTAGAATATCTAAATTTATCCCAAAATAATTTTGAAGGTAATCTTCCATCCTCCATTGGTGACATAAGTAATTTGCAGAGATTGGATTTGACGTTCAATAATTTTTCTGGATGGGTACCAATGGAATTGGTTGCCAATTGCACTTCATTGAAAATTTTGAGGTTATCTAATAATAACTTTCATGGTGAATTTTTCTCAAAGAACTTCAGCCAATCCTTTTTTTCGTTGGAATTAAACAATAATCATTTCACAGGTACTCTTCCAAAGGCACCCTTAAGCTTTTGTATCCTCGATATTAGCAACAATCACATGTCAGGTATAATCCCCTTATGGATGGGAAATGATACTGTGACATTTTTAGGGATTATTGACCTTAGTAACAACTTTTTCAAAGGTCAACTTCCATGTGGACTAGGTTCATTTGAAATGATAAACCTTTCTCATAATTTGCTTTCGAGGTTGTTACCTTCTTGCTTGAATCTACAGAATGTAAAGCATCTAATTTTACGAGGGAACAATCTCACAGGAATATCATTACCGAAAGTTGTTCTCAACTCATTATCTCTTTTAACATTGGACATTAGAGATAATAGATTTTTCGGTAGCATCCCTAAAGAGATTGATAGACTTTCCAACTTAAGAGTACTTCTGTTGAGTGGCAACCATTTCAGTGGTATGATTCCAAAGAAGCTGTGTCAGTTAGAGAAGATAGGCATAATGGATCTTTCCAAGAACTCTTTTTCAGGGACAATACCATATTGCTTTCGCAAAATAACTTTTGGGCAGATAGATGCTAGTGAATTTGTTTACATAAGTGATGCTTTTTTTTTTGCCAATGGTTTTCCCCTCCCATATAAATCACTTCTAAACAATGATCTTCAAATTCAAGGCACAGAGTTTGGGCTCAAGAAACAAGTTGAGATTGACATTTTGACGAAGTATAGGTCGAACTTGTACGTGGGTCTCAACCTTGATATAATGTCTGCATTGGATTTGTCATTCAACCAGCTAATAGGTGGAATCCCACTAGAGCTAGGACAACTATCTTCAATTCATTCACTAAACTTGTCTTACAATCAATTGACAGGTCCTATTCCGAAAACATTCTCAAATTTGACTCAATTGGAGAGCTTAGACCTTTCTTACAACAATTTGAGTGGGGAAATTCCATCAACGTTGATTGATTTGAACTTTCTGGAAGTTTTCAATGTGACTCACAACAACTTATCAGGTAAAGTTCCAGACTTTAAAGCACAATTTGGAACATTTGACAAGAGCTGCTATGAAGGAAATCCATTTCTTTGTGGTCCACCACTAGAGAAACGTTGCACCATGCTAGATGAATCACCTTCATCACCAAGACAATATTCAAATGCAAGCGACGAAAAATGGTATGAAGTGGATCCTGTTGTCTTCTATACAAGTCTATCTGTATCTTATATTATTTTCTTTTTGGGTGTAGTTAGTATTCTTTATATTAATCCTCACTGGCAGCAACGATGCTTCAACCTGGTTGAGGATTGTATGTACTGGTGTTGTAATTTAGCTGTAAACACCCTGAAAGGGCTGTCGAGCTGTATGTGTCATTAGATGTACTCAATTTCTATTGAAATCATTTGTGGTAGTATTAATAAATTTATGTTGGTGGGCTGGATTGGAATTAATCTACTATCTTCTTTCAAACTTCTACTATGTGAAGCTCTTGTTATTCAAGCTTGGCAAACCAACTCTTGCATGGTCCTATATATCTACCAGATCTAAAGGGCTTTTGAATCCTAGCTTAAAGTAAAATGATGTAATATTAATAGAAGATGTTATTTTTATGTCCTACTCTCCAAGAGATTCAAAACCATTTATTATACGAATTTCGAGTATGCATATTTTATTAATGAATATTTATAAATTAAAAATCAAATTGAAGAATTTTGAATTTAATTAGAATTTTTTTAATACAGGATTACTTTAACCCACAAGACTCAAGACTATTAGTTCTAATTAGTTTAAACTTACATGGTTTAATCACGAAAAAAAAAAAATTCTATGGTGTACTTTACATTCTTTCAATAACTAGAAAAAAAAAAAAAAAAAAAAAAAAAAAAAAAAAAAAGAAAAAAAAAGAAAAAAAAAAAGAAACCTTTCAAACGACAAATTTTAAAATTTTGAGTTATCACATATATATTTTAACAAAGGTTAAAATTAGTTTTAAATTTTTTGCGTCTTTTTTCCCTGTCAATATCTCTTAAAAATAAATATTTTCTTTTTGTGTAATACCTACTAATTTATGTTATTAACATTTGTTCCTCAAAGCCAATTAATTTATTATTCTTTTTTATGTCTTTAAAATTATTAAATATTAACTTTTATGGTTGTTAATTTTAAAATTTACTATGCCACGGGTACTCAGATTCAGTGGAAAGTAAATATTGTATAAATAAAAATTTTAATATTTTTTTAAAAACAATAATATAAATGGAAGACTTTTACTCCCAGTTGTGATATGTGCTAGCACACTAGCCTGTAGCCACCCATGTATGTGGTGGGTTGTACAAATTAAAAAAAAAAAAAAAAAAAGAATTGAATCTCAGCCGCCCTTGGATAATGTGATTGTCGGAGTAGAATAATGTATTGCACTAATGTAATAGTTATCGAGGGTTGAGATTGAGAATTGAAAAAAAAAAAAAAAAAAAAAACTTTGAATCTCAGTCACCCTTGAATAAAAAAAATAAGTAAAAAAGGTTAAATTTAAAAAGTAAAATAGTAACAAAAATGTTTGTAAGCGGAGAGAAGGGTCATTGCAGGGAAAAATGGATATTTACCCATAATTTACAAACTATGCAGCAAAATGCCCTATTTTTGAAACTTGATTTTAACAAAATTAAGTTACTAGTAGAACTTGACATAAACAATGTTGAGTTCTGTACATATTTTGCCACATAAATTTTTTTGAAAATTTAAGTGAAACTTGACATTACTAATATCAAGTTCTACTTAAAAATATACATATAACTTGATTTTGAGAATATCAAGTTTTACATAGAACTCGATTTAGTCAAAATTGAGTTTAATAAACAGAGGCATTTTACTAAATAGTTTCAAAACAGGTGCATTTTGCTGTATAGTTTATAAATTATAAGCAAATATCCATTTTCCCTCAGTAATTGCTTCCCATCCTAATCCCAATTCCCAACATCCGGCAGTAGATCACTTTACAGTGAGATCAACTTTGTCCACCCCTCAAGAGCAGCTTTCCTGAAAAAAATCAGCCACACCAAAACGTTGCTGTTAGAGCATCCGTAGCAGCTGTTGCAAAAATTATGCCATTTTACCACACCAAAGGCCTACTTTATTATTTTACCACATCATTTTACAACATCCCTGTAGAGAGGGAAAATTCCCGACCTATCACAAGCTGACACGTCACATTACCAAGTCCACAAAATACAGCCAATTACAGAACACCATGTATTGCTGCTAGGTTTTGCTATCACTATTCAGAAGCCAACAGAAATTTGCCAAGTGTCATGCAAGAGCCAATCACGCATCAGCGCACGTGTAAGCGATGACTCAAGCAGCCTCGCACGTGTAAGCGATGACTCAGGCAGCCTCGCACGTGTAAGCGATGACTCAGGCAGCCTCGCACGTGTAAGCGATGACTCAAGCAACCTCGCACGTGTAAGCGATGACTTAAGCGGACCAATCAAGCTGTGACATGTGTCACCAATCAAGCTCCGCCACGTGTCGCTCACCCACCCCCAAACTCCTATAAATAGAAGCCTTCCTGAGACATTTAGGGGGACCAGGATTCAGAAGTGAAAAAGCTCTGCTGGAATCAAGCCCTGAAGCCTCCAGGAACTTCAAGAACTTCAACCCCAAAATCGAAGAACATTCGAAGCAGAATCATCCAGATCATCTGCCTAGATCCTAAAGTTTGCGGGAATCAAGCTCAAAGGTCCGAAAACATCAACAAATCATAAATCAGTGAAGCTCTACGGATTCAAGCCTCCAAAGCCCCGAAGAACTTCCACCACAAATCTTCAAATACAAAGAACATTCGAAGCAGAATCATCCAAACTATCTGCCTAGATCTCAAAGTTCACTGGAATCAAGCTCAAAAGCCTTCAGAAACCTCAAACAACCACAAATCAGCGAAGCTCCACGGATTCAAGCCTCTAAAGCACCGAAGAACTTCCACCACAAACCTTCGAAGACGAAGAACACAAAGAACACACGAAGAACACGAAGAACGTGAAGTACAAAGGATTTCCAACAAGCTCATAGCTAGAGATTCATTGTAATCCTGTTCCAAAGATCTTCGATCCATTCTTCAGCCAAATTGAAGTATATTGGGTGTTTAAATCAAAATCACATTACTATAAATCCAATCAACAAAGTCTTTTAAGGAGATCGAATCAGAGGATAACTCTTTTGTAATCACAGAGAATTGTACCACACAATCATCAATACAAATTCGCATTTGTGAAACTATTTCACTTGTTTAACTCATTTCGAACCGAGAAATTTAGTCGCTTACAAATTCTGGCACGCCCGGTGGGACCTCTGTACCTCTCATCTCATTCTCCTTTAAAGAAAGAAATCTTCATCATCTTGCTACCAGTTCAAATGGCCTCTAGCAAGAACATTCAAGCTTCAACAATAGCTACTTCAACTAAACTTGGTACGGCTACCACCAACAACTACATTGGTGCAATTAATTGTAGCCAACCTAAAGCAAATAATCAACTTCAATCAACCAAGGAAGCCAAGGTCCAGACAATCATCTCCTTAGACCCTCTTACAAGAAATAAGGTCATCAACAAGGACATCTCCACCTTGGAATACCTCAAGTATGGGGGCAAATCCCCTTCTTCCTTCACAAGAAGTTGGTCGCACGATTTCTCTCCCATCGAAGGGAACCCAAAAGATGAGATTTCACGTGCTCACTCCAATTCACTTCCTTCTCCATCATCTTGGGAAGTTGTGTCAGTCATGATGACTAACACCTCTACCATGGAAGAAAAGATGGCTGAAATGGAACAAAGGGTCGTCCTTCTCACAAAAGCACTTGAAGATAGGGACCTCCAAATCTCAACTCTAATAAATAAACTTGAAATACAAGATCTTGGCGAATTAAGCCATGATCCTAAGTTCCCATTTGGCTTCACTTCTACAAAAGGTGACAAAGGGAAAGAAAATCAAGACACTCCTCAACGGGAACAATCTACTTCGGTTGCTTCGTTATCAGTTCAACAATTACAAAACATGATAACAAATACCATCCGAGCACAATATGGAGGTTCTTCTACAAGTTCTCTCACATATTCAAAACCCTACACAAAGCGCATCGACAACATGAGAATGCCAAATGGGTATCAACCCCCCAAGTTCTTGCAGTTTGATGGCAATGGAAATCCTAAGCAACACATTGCTCACTTTGTAGAAACTTGTGAGAACGCAAGGACTCAAGGAGGCCTCTTTGTAAAGCAGTTTGTCCGGTCACTAAAGGGGAATGCCTTTGATTGGTATACAGACTTAGAACCTGAGTCAATCGATAGTTGGGAACAACTTGAAAGGGAGTTTCTCAACCGATTCTACAGCACACGGCGCACAGTAGGCATGATGGAGCTTACCAATACTAAACAATGGAAGGATGAGCCCGTCGTTGATTATATCAATCGGTGGCGTTCTTTGAGTCTAGATTGTAAGGATAGACTTTCTGAAATATCTGCTGTAGAAATGTGCATCCAAGGCATGCATTGGGGACTTCTTTACATCCTTCAAGGGATAAAGCCCCGAACATTTGAAGAGTTAGCAAC
Organism: Quercus tomentella; assembly: GCA_028535165.1. NCBI lineage: Eukaryota > Viridiplantae > Streptophyta > Magnoliopsida > Fagales > Fagaceae > Quercus > Quercus tomentella. The sequence goes on along the minus strand of JAPQVY010000068.1, from coordinate 73,296,627 downwards.
TCGTGCGCATGACATGGAGCTGAGCATTGCTAGCCGCGGAAGTACAAACCCTCCCATACTTGAGGAAAGCAGAAGGGAAGTAAAGAGGAATGATACAAAAGTCAGCCTCAAAGACCCAATGGTTGTTAACACTGCCGAAGTCAAGGTTCCAAGAAGAGGAGCAAATGCAAATGAAAAACAACTTGAAGGATGGCAAAAGAACGAGGTGCGTCGCCTGACTTTTAAGGAACGTGAACAAAAAGTATATCCGTTCCCCGATGAAGATGTGCCAAACATCTTAGAACAACTATTGCAGTTGAAGCTGATCGAATTGCCAGAATGCAAGCGACCAGAAGACATGGGGAAAGTTGATGACCCTAACTACTGCAAATATCATCGCATCATTGGCCACCCAATCCAAAAATGCTTCATCTTCAAAGAACAAATAATGAAGCTTGCCAAAGAAAACAAGATTGATCTAGACTTCAATGAAGTTGTTGGGTCAAACCATGTGACCGTTGCTTATGATGTACTTCCAACTCTCAAGCAGGGGGCAAACACCAACCAAGTTTACAAGTTGATCAACAATAATGATGCAAGGATCGGCCCCATCAATGGGAAGTTCCTTAAAAACTTCTATGCTTGAACATCGAGGATTGCTCCTTGGTAAGAGTTTAAACTGCCCACTGTAGCGCTGCAAGAGTACATAATGTCTTCTCATTACCCTTGAAAGCGTACCAATAAGGAGAAATTAATCCCTCTCCATGTCACCAATTGCGAGTGTAGCGTAGCGGTTGGATGCCTATGTCACCCTTGAGGAGGTCTCGGGTTCGATCAGTGGTGTACCCACTATTATACACTGTGCCCCCTTTTTTGTAAAAACACATAAGAAAAAAAATTATTAAAAAAAAAACAAAAAAAAAAAAAAAAATCATTTGAACTACGTGATGACTTGATCCCTCTCCGGGGTACGTAGGCAACTTAGTATCTTTTGCTGAGTTCAGTCACGCACTAAAAAAAAATTATCAAAAAAAAAAAAGAAGAAGAAATTATCAAAAAAAAAATATCAAAAAAAAAAAAAGAAGAAGAAATTATCAAAGAAAAAAAAATATCAAAAAAAAGAAGAAGAAGAAGAAATTATCAAAGAAAAAAAAATATATCAAAAAAAAGAAGAAGAAGAAGAAATTATCAAAGAAAAAAAAATATCAAAAAAAAAAAGAAGAAGAAGAAATTATCAAAAAAAAAAAATCATCCAAAAAGAAATTATTAAAAAAAAAAAAAATCTGTTGAACTACGTGATGACTTGATCCCGCTCCGGAGTACGTAGGCAGCTTAGTACTTGTCACTAAGTTCAGTCACATGAAAAGAAGAAGGATGGCCAGTCTAACTTGAAGAGTTTTCTGACAGTCATCAATGCGCTTTTAAGGTCCTTTCAGTTGGCAAGGCATTGCTCAATAGGATGATCAAAGATCGACGCAATAGAAAATGAAGACTGAAATGAAGTCTTCATGGCATTGCTCATTTTCTGTGGCCATCCTCCTTCAGAGAATCTCCTGGGGGCATCTCCTTGTACCTTCCATCTCTAGGCTGCATCGTCTCTTTTCTAGGTTGTGCCACTTCATAACTCTGAAATTAGAACCACATCATCTCCCTTCTGAGTGGTGTTGTTTCACATCATGTCTCTGAAATCTGGATGACGTCAATTTCTTCCGGAATGATGGTAGATTATATATCTAAAATCGGTGTGGCATCATCTCCCTTCTGAGTGGTGCAGCTTCATATCATGTCTCCAAAAGTTGGACAATGTCACCTTCCTCCGGCATTTGAAGTTGGTGTTGCATCTTCTCTCCTCCAAGGGCATGCCCATGCAATGTCAAAGTCTTGGTGGCATTCTTCTTGAAACTTCAAAGTCTTGGCATCTCCTTGCATCTTCAAAGTCTTAATAGGGACTCGTTGCATTTTCAACATCTTGTTGGCATCTCTGAAATCTTGATGTCTGGCTACAGTGCTATACGCCCTTGATGTCTGAGTGATGTTGCCTCTGAAAATTGCTTTATATGAATGTTGGCACAGCTTCGGCGAATAAAGTGTTGACATAACTTCAATGGCAATGTGGAGTGTTGACATGGCTTCATGAATGTTAGCATGATTTCTATGCAAATGAAGTTTCAACGTGGCTTCATGAATGTTGTCACGGCTTCGACAAATGAAGTGTTGACGTAGTTTCAATGGCAAAAATGAACGTTGGCACGGCTTCGGTGAAAATGGAGTGTTGACGTGGCTTCATGGCTTTGACACAAATGAAGTTTTGACGTGGCTTCATGGCTTCGGTGCAAATGAAGTGTTGACGTAGTTTTATGGCATGGATGAATGTTGTCACGGCTTCAGTGCAAATGATGGCATGACTTCAATACAAATGCAAGGTGCGAATGGAGTGTTGTGATGGCTTCATGACAAAAATGAGTATTGACATAGCTTCATGGCAAAAATGAACGATGTCACGGCTTCGGCGAATGAAATGTTGAGGCAGCTTTATGACAAAGATGAATGTTGGCACGAATGAAGTGTTGACGTTGCTCCATGACAAAGTTGAATGTTAGCACGGCTTCAATACAAGGACAGATGCTGGCAAGGCTTCGTGGTAAAAAAACTCTTGATGCGGTACGTTGCAAAGACTCTTGAAATGGCTGCGTTGAAAAGACAAGTGTTGGTGCAGCTTAATTGCCAAAGAAACTGTGCTGCAAAACAAAAACAAGCAATAAAAAAAAAACTTGTCAGGGAAAAGATCCCATAGCACGTTAAAAAAAAAAAAAAAAAAAAAAAAAAAAAAAAAAAATATCTTGAAAGCATGAGGAGAAAGCTGAAGGTTGAGCATGTATCTCAGTGATTAAGGAAGGCAATAGCATGCCTTTATATAGAAAATTTCTGAGACAACAAACAAAAAAAAAAATGAAGAAAGTCAGCAAAATGGTTCCACCAACCGGCCAATGGAAAAATGTTGCCACCAAAATGTTTAAAGTCAGACATTGCAGCTCTAATTCACTCAAAATCAAAGAAGGCTACACCTAATTTTGAAATGAACGAGGATATTCATCCATGAAGATAGAAGCTGATGGCTCATCACCCACCTCATAACCTGTAGGTCTAAGCTCAGCTGCTGTCCTGTCAGAGCAGCCAGAGACATTAATCTACTGTCAGAGCCGCCTGCAAAAAAGAACAGAAAAGTCATCATAGACACATTGTCACCCACGGCATTCTCTTCCAAATTTGTGAAAATCCAAAGATCATTTCACAAAACTGACCCCACAGGGACCTTAAACGGACATCAATTTACAAAGCCCTGAAAAATCAAGGTCACCGGAGCCACCACGCGCCCCCACGCGCGGCCATAAGCTTCGGAAACCGCAGCCAAGTCCGTCCAATTTGTGCAAATCTACCCACGATTTCACAAAACGGACGACACCAGGAGATCCGGCGTGCCCCGATCTACAAAACCCCAAAATTCCACGCCCAAACGATGAGCCACGCGCCACCACGCGCGGCCATGAACGCTGACACGCGCCATGACGTCATGGATGACGTCATCATCCAACCGGTTGACCCGTTTGTCCAGAACCAGATTCGACCCGGACCGACCCGGTTTGACCCGGATCCGAACCACCTGAAAAAAAAAAAAATTAAATTAAATTAAATTTAAAAAAAAAAAAAATGCTTTGACCAAGCAGACCTTTGACCATGACCAAAAAGTCAAAAATTTCAAAACGGACCTGTCCTACTCAATTTTTCGAGTACATTCCGATTTTGGGACCCATTTCTTCATTCGAGGCTCGAAAATTGTGCAAACGTCCAATTTCCAAAAAAAGTTGACTTTTGTGCAAATGTTGACCAAACGTCAAAATTTTTAAGATGGACCTATCTTGCTTAATTTTTCGTGTACATTCCGATTTTGGAGTCCGTTTCATCATTTGAGACTCGAAAATTGCACAAATGGCTCAAATTCCAAGACAGTTGACTTTTATGTTGAAATCAACTTAAAGTCAAAATTTTCAAGCCACACTTGCCTTGCTCAATTTTTCGTGTACATTCCAAATTTGGGGTCTATTTCTTCATTTGAGGATCCAAAATTGCTCAAATAGTGTGATTCTACAACTGTTGGCTTTAAAGTGAACTTTGATCAAGAATCAAGACGTTCGAGCAAAGCTTGTCCTATTCGGACTTTCACAAAGATTCTAATTTTGAAATCCACTTATTTATTTTGGACTTGGTAATCACCAATCAAACCCACATCTTTGAAGTACTGACGGTGTCCAAAACTTAAGCTCCTGAGATCAAAATTTGAGATTCATCCATTTAAATGGGATTTCCTCAGGGTTATTCTCCAGACGTCATCAAGACTTCTCTCTCAAAGTACAAATGAACTCTCACAAGTGTGTTGGAACTTGAAGTTACAATGGGTCATTAGTTCAACCTGCTATTCATGTTCGGTGCCTACTGGTCTCCAACCTACCATTCCCACCTACCGTTCCCATCTACCGTTCCCATCTACCGTTCTCACCAAAAATTCTCAACTACCATTCTCACCTACCTATCTACCATTCTTCATCTCCCTACTATAAATAGAAGGGCCGGGTTCATAAAAAAAAAATCATCCGAAAAAAAAAAAAAAAGAAAAAAAAAATACACTGAATCATGAAATGAAGAGTTGCTTCTTTCAAATTTTCAAGTCTTCCTTTCCACAGCCATTTCTCACTATAGCCTCATCATTCTCAACACCTAGCAACCGATTTTGCTTCATAATCGGTTTGAGATCAACCCTCCCATGGTTCGGCCGAAACCTTATTAACAACATCATTGCAGTTTTGAGATCCAAACAAACTTTGTTTCTCCACTTAACGACCACATTTGTCCATAAAATTACTCGTAACAAGGTCTGCATTTTGGTTCCATGTTTCCTTGGACTTGGTTGGCCAGGAAATCCAAGTCCAGCAAACACACTTGTTCCTAACCTCAGGGCTCCCGTAGTCTCTCTCCAATTGCTTGGTCTTCCAGCAGAAGCAGTGGTTCGGAACAAACAACAACTTGGCTGGTTTCAAAGACCAGAATCACAAGTTAGCTCCATCTTTCATTTTTCTGTGCTTTTCCAACAAGTGGCAGTAGGTGAAGATGGTAAAAAGTGTTGGGGTATCCTACAAATTGTCTTCCATCCAACACTTGAAACAACTTTCAAGGCACCAGCTCATCAAAATTCAGCCTTTGGTGCCGGTAAATGGTCACCAATGCCTTATTCCATGTACCCACCACCGTGGGACCCAAAGGTCATCATTGCTGGTACCTCGAAACACATTTTCTGGAATTACTCCAACTTAAATTCAGCTTGAAGTATTTCAGAAAGTACTCTTCTGAAATTACTTCAACTTAACGTCTGTCGGCATGGTCCCATCACACAAGCACATTCAATAACTTGCCGTAATCCAAAGCATGTTCTTCCGAGATAACTTCACCAGAAGTTCTTAAAAACACAAGGTTAGCCCTATGACTCTGCATGCTGTACCCAGCCACCATTCTCTCATCTTCCCCATCTTCTACACCCTGTGATCGCCGCCAACGATCCAAAATACTCTCTAGAAATTACTTCAACTTAACCTCTGCTGAGAAGGCTCCATCACGCAAGTACGTTCAAATACTTGCAGACCCCTTTTTAGTCTCATCAAAGCCTTTCATATGGGTCGGTCTACTCTTCGAAAATTATCTCATCCTTTTGAAAGCTCCACTACCTTCAACTACTTCACTTAAAGAGTCAAGTACCAAAAATCCATTTTTGCGAAACTCATTCCCACACCACACTCCGAGACCGTGTGTGTAAACGAGTCTTGAGGGGGCATTTGTAGAGAGGGAAAATTCCCGACCTATCACAAGCTGACACGTCACATTACCAAGTCCACAAAATACAGCCAATTACAGAACACCATGTATTGCTGCTAGGTTTTGCTATCACTATTCAGAAGCCAACAGAAATTTGCCAAGTGTCATGCAAGAGCCAATCACGCATCAGCGCACGTGTAAGCGATGACTCAAGCAGCCTCGCACGTGTAAGCGATGACTCAGGCAGCCTCGCACGTGTAAGCGATGACTCAAGCAACCTCGCACTTGTAAGCGATGACTTAAGCGGACCAATCAAGCTGTGACATGTGTCACCAATCAAGCTCCGCCACGTGTCGCTCACCCACCCCCAAACTCCTATAAATAGAAGCCTTCCTGAGACATTTAGGGGGACCAGGATTCAGAAGTGAAAAAGCTCTGCTGGAATCAAGCCCTGAAGCCTCCAGGAACTTCAAGAACTTCAACCCCAAAATCGAAGAACATTCGAAGCAGAATCATCCAGATCATCTGCCTAGATCCTAAAGTTTGCGGGAATCAAGCTCAAAGGTCCGAAAACATCAACAAATCATAAATCAGTGAAGCTCTTCGGATTCAAGCCTCCAAAGCCCCGAAGAACTTCCACCACAAATCTTCAAATACAAAGAACATTCGAAACAGAATCATCCAAACTATCTGCCTAGATCTCAAAGTTCACTGGAATCAAGCTCAAAAGCCTTCAGAAACCTCAAACAACCACAAATCAGCGAAGCTCCACGAATTCAAGCCTCTAAAGCACCGAAGAACTTCCACCACAAACCTTCGAAGACGAAGAACACAAAGAACACACGAAGAACACGAAGAACGTGAAGTACAAAGGATTTCCAACAAGCTCATAGCTAGAGATTCATTGTAATCCTGTTCCAAAGATCTTCGATCCATTCTTCAGCCAAATTGAAGTATATTGGGTGTTTAAATCAAAATCACATTACAATAAATCCAATCAACAAAGTCTTTTAAGGAGATCGAATCAGAGGATAACTCTTTTGTAATCACAGAGAATTGTACCACACAATCATCAATACAAATTCGCATTTGTGAAACTATTTCACTTGTTTGACTCATTTCGAACCGAGAAATTTAGTCGCTTACAATCCCATTTATCAGATGTTTTATCATTCAATTCTATACATTAAAATAATATTTACTACACATTAAAATAATATATTATCTCATTCCCATTATCATCAACAACAGCCACCAATATCCACTGCCGCAACAACACCTCTACTGCAAACCAACCGCCACAATTACTCATCAATATCAAATCAACCCAAATTGCAGCAAAAAAAAAAAAAACCCACAACCAGAGAGAGGCAGAGTGAAAGGCGGACAGAGAGGAGAGGGAAGAGGGTGAGATCGATGGCGGCCTCGGGGTGAGATCACCTGCCAAACCCAAACCTATCACCAGCTAAACCCACTTTCAAGCTCACATCGCCAAGCACTACCTTCAACCACCAAATCCACCAACCACTAGCCGTTGTTAAAACCCATCTCCACCGAGCCTAACGCCATAGCGACGTTCTTGAAGGCGATGGTTAGCGATGGTCGGCGATGGTCTCTGCGGTGGTTGGGTCTACGGTGGTTTATGGTTTTGGTTTGTGGTTGTGGTCTCAAGTAATGGATCTGTGGGCTGAGTTTGATTTGCAGTGGGGGTGGTTGTGGGTTCCGATGGAGTGGTGGGTTTACTACAAGTTTTTTGGATTTAAGTTTTGTTGAAGGATTTGGGTTTTGTTGCTGTGGATTTGGCTGAGTTTTGTGGCCAATGGTGGTTGTGGGTTAAGATATGGTGGTGCCATGGTGGGTTTGTTGGGTTTTTTTGGATTTGGGTTTTTTTGCTGAGGTGGTGGTTGTGGTTGGCTGAGGTGGTGGTTATGGAGGATGACGATGATTGACCGCCACTGCCGCCGCCGCCTTCTTCTTGCTCACGTCCGATTGTGAGAAGAGGAAGAACACGGGTTGGGAACTTGGGAGAGAGAGAGAGACAGATTCTGAGAAGGGAGAGAGAAAATCAAATAAAGAAATGAGAGGAGAGAGAAAAGTCGAATAAAATAGTATTTTTCAGTTTACCATTTGTGTCCGTACTGTTGCAAATTTGCAACGATACGAATACAAATGGTAAAAATTTGGCACATATAGAACATCTAATGGGAGGTGTTTTTTGTGTTTGGTGTGGCAAATGTGTCAAATATTTGGCATTTGCCACATTTGCCACATCTGCTGTGAGTGCTCTTACAAGTCCGAAAGGTTTTTAGAAGAAAGTGAGCGAGATAAGAGAATTTGAAGAATCTGTGTTGCTTGAAATGTTGATTGATGGTGGGTATGGTGCCAGTTGTTCAGACTCTTTTGTTTTCTTCTTCTTTTTTTGGGCTGATTTGTGTTGTTGTTTAGGCCTTTGGGCTTATTTGTATTTCTTTGAGCAATTTTTTTTTTTTTCAACCTTTATTGGGCCAAGATTTTGGAAGATCAAAATTTATTTCTAATGGACTCAGATTATTATTTAGGGTGTTCAAGTTTTTCTTTAGGGTTTGTATGTTTGCTGAGAAATTGATTAATTTACAGTTGAGAATTACGTGGATTTTTTTTTTCTAAAGGTGTTTGGTTCCTTCCGTTTAGATGTTTCACAATATTTAAATGTGGATTATTTTTTGTTTGTAACGCAAATTTTAATGTAAGGTGGCTTTGCTTACCACATGTTTGATGTTTTGTATTTAAATATTAACTATAGAGTAATTCTTTCTCAAAAAAAAAAAAAAAAAAACTATAGAGTAATTAATATTTCTAATGACCTGCACATTCATCTTTTAAGGAATAGATGTTCTGATCTAAAAAGCAAGGAAGTAGGTGCAGCCGTGTAGGTATTAGTGCAGGTACAATATGCTGATACGATAATTTTCTTTATAATATAGGACACAAGTACAGCGAGACACGTCTATTAAATATATTTTTAATTTTATTTTCTATATATTATTAAACATTTATTTTTCATATAACGTTATATATATATATATATATATATATATATATATATATATATATATATATATATATCAAATTAGGAGTAATAATGGATAATAAAGCAAATCTATGACTACTAAAGGATGTTTACAAACTAGAATACAAATCAAGGATAAAGATATTTATTAATTTTCAAATACATTATTACTATTTAGAGCATGAGTGTTCTCTTTCTTTTGTAAAAGAGTATTTAATTCCTCTTGTTCTCGGGTCTCGGTTGTGTCCTGATTTAATAATAAAAAAAATAAAAAATAAAATAAAAAATAAAAAAAAAAAACGATTGGGACACGCATGCAAAAGTATAGTCCTAAGTATATCAAGTGTCTAACGCAAATATGACACCTTAAATGAAAATATATGTGCTTCCTAGGTTCTGATTGCTCCTGTTACAGGAGTCTTGTAAAGAAAATGTTGAAATTGCATCCATACTACCTTTATGTCTTTGCAAATAGAGGAAGTTCTTGCAAAGTTCTAAGAGAATCTTTTCGGGGAGTTCTCAAAAAGCATGTTATGACTTATTGTCATGCACTGGCAGAGCCAGGGCAAGCGAGGGGGTCAATTGATACTTGAGCTTCCCAAAAATTTGTTAAAATTTTGTTTATAGTAGCACTAGTTAGAATTAGTTTTTACTGACAAGTTCAAAAGACCTCTTTTATACCAAAAATAATAAATAAATAAAGACCTCTTTTATACTGTTGCACATACTTTTTTTTGAATTTTAGGAAGAGTTTTACCTAAGAGTAATGTATTTACTTAGTAAAAAAAAAAAAAGTTAGAGTCATAATATTTTTACAACAATTTCACAATAAAATTTAAGTGGTAAACTATTAATAGCAAATAAAAAGATAATATCAATAATAGGTCTGAACGAGGACAAATAGTAGCTTATTACCAAGAGTTTGTTGTGAAATTATAATGTAATTGTTGCCCAAAGAAAAAAAAAAAGTGTGTATTTACTTGTCACACGTCACTTTCTATTCTCCTGGCAAGTATTAAAATAATGGGTCCCACTTTATAATAATCATACTTTTTGTTGAATAAGAATCTAAAAAAAAAAAAAAAATCCTACTATTATGTCCTTGTAGGCTTGTACTGTATAAGACACTAAACATAGATTCGTAGGCTCCCACTAAATTTTTCTTCTTCCATCTTCTTACTTCTTTATAGTTTCATAGTTTTTGCTATAAACCGAAAGTTTAACTATTAAAAAAAAAAAAATTCTCTCAAACCAAAAAAAAATTAAAAAAGATTGAAATTTACACTAGTTTTTGCTTTTGTTGATGGAGGTAGAGGTGGTCTTCCATTGAAGATGTAATGAGCATTCTTGTGGGTAGGTAGGCGGGCTTTTTTAAGATCCTAATATCATATACTATATAATAAAAGTTGGGTTTAAAAGTCGTGGTTACCAATGGTGTAAGAGTACCACTAGTTTGGTTACCAAACTAGTGGTACTCTTACACCATTGGTTCATCCCTTATAAGGTAGAAAGAGGAAAGAGATCTTTCCAATGTGGGACAAGCAAAAATTGCCTAAGGAGTACATGAGTTTCCTTAGAGCAAAAAATGCTCCTACAATAAAAGGATTAATCCAGATGGCACTCCTCACACACATCGGGACCCATCTTGGGTATCCTGTTACCATGCTCTCACAATAACAGAATCCCTAAACAAAGGAATCTTCCCTGAAATAGTACCCATGGATCCAGAAGTTTGTAGACAGCAATGGCCACATGAAGATCACTGGGAAATGCCCAATCCTCTTATTGGGAATGATGACCCCTATTATCATAACCATGATCCAGATGTCAATACTGATGTAGATGAAGAATGGTTCCAAGGAAGAGATGGATGGGACTAGTTATTTCTAACACTTAAAAAAAAAAAAAAAAAAAAATGGTCCTAGAAACGTCTTCAGACGTGGCATCCTTATCCTCAACAGGAATACTCCTACTCCCTCTTCAAAAGCTTATCCACATACGAACCTATCCTCCATAAAAAATGGATGAGATCAAATCCTATGAGAAGGTCTTTGCCTGTAAGAGGGGATCCAAGAACTTGGTGTTTAATGGTCAGGGTTGGAAGGATTCTGATGAGGATAGGCTTACTTTTTAGGGTTATAAGGAATGTTTCTCAATTTGCTGCTCTAAACATTTGGTGATGGGGTAGCCAACATTCTTCAGGTAGAATTTTGGGATGAAGGATTGTTGCTGCTGCTCCTGTATCAAATAAGACTATCACCGGAATAGGTCTAGAGTAGGTATCAAGGAGAAGGTGTACTTGAGCTATTGGTGTTGGATTGGTTAGGGGAGCTATAATTGGCTGGGATGTGAAAATGGCTTGGATTTCTGGGTCTGAATCATATTCACTGTCTGGCTCTGAGTCTTCTTCTGAAGTGGAATAGGCCATGACTGCCAAAGCCTGAGGGGAGTAGTCATCATCCAGGGAAAAGAGTGACTCTACATCCGAGAAAGGAATATCTTCTGCATGGATTTGAGCTTGTTCAAGAAACTTTGCTGCTTTTTCTTTTTTCGAGCAATTTTTTGCAAAATGTCCTGGTCTTCTGCATACAAAGCAGACTTTCGAAGTTTTTCCTTTAAACTGCTTCCTTCTAAGAAACTTCCATTTCTTCTTCCCAAAAGGTTTTTTCTTTTTTCCTGCATAATGTCTCTTCTTTCCAAAATATTTTTTGAAATGATTTCTTTTTTTTCTGTGGACAGGCACAATTTTTCTCATAGCACTTTATCTGCAAGTCTTTTCTCCTACAATTGTCTTTTAGCTTGCTATGGACCTTGTCAATTTCGGAAAGAAATTTCCTTTGATTACAGAGCTTTTCCAGAGCAATTAGCACATGCTGATAGATTTCTCCCAAGGAAGATTGTTGCAAAGTTATTTTTTGAAGGTTCATCATACGGAGAGTTTCATCTCCTAATGGTTCAGGAAGGGAGTTGAGAAAAGTATGCTTGGCGTTAACGTCATCCATACCATTGAAAGAGTAGTATCTCCTTGACATCCTGTCAAAATGTTTCTCCAAATCTTTCCTTTCAAATGAGCAACATTTCATTAAGAGGAATTCTTCTCGAGCCACTTCTGTGTAATGAGTCGCTGAGCCAAGAAATTCATTATGGACAATTGTGAAAAAGTCTTCCAACGTTTTGCATTGGGCCGCCTGTCTTTGCTTATATTCTTCTAGATTGATCCACCATTCTCTTAGTCTTCCAGTAATCCTTGCCACAAATTTAGCAATGGTCTGGGCAATAGTGGCATTCGGGGCTTGAAGCTCAGCAATACACCAAGAATACATGCTAAAGATCTCATCATGCCATCTGGAAGGAGGAGCATTATCCAGGGTGAACAAATGCTTTGAATCTGTAGTTGGAGAGTAAAAAAGAACATGAAAATATGGGATTGAGCACAGCACGAGATACAACAAACTGGAAGATATTATTAGATTCAACAACTTTTTTACATTAGACATTGAAGATACTGAGGAACATTTTACAGGGACTGGTGATCTTACAAAGCTTCTAAGGGATTTCTTTCTTTTTTCACTCTTGCTTCTTCAGAGTTACAAGGCTGCTATTTATAGACTCCAAAGATTAGATAATGTACAATATTCATTTCAGAAGAGAGTAGGGGCCAAAGCATCAGATCTGCAAGTGGCAAAAATGGTAGGGGCCGGATAGGGCTCTGCCATCATCATAATTGTGCATGCCAGGATAGGTTTCAGATGTAGCAAAATTGGAGCTGGGGCTGATGAACAAGTGTCCATTTTTGATGGAGGACAGGTCCGTATGTGGATAAGCTTCTGAAGAGGGAGTAGGAGTATTCCTGTTAAGGATAAGGATGCCACGTCTGAAGACATTTCTAGGACCATTTTTTTTTTTTTTTTTTAAGTGTTAGAAATAACTAGTCCCATCCATCTCTTCCTTGGAACCATTCTTCATCTACATCAGTATTGACATCTGGATCATGGTTATGATAATAGGGGTCATCATTCCCAATAAGAGGATTGGGCATTTCCCAGTGATCTTCATGTGGCCATTGCTGTCTACAAACTTCTGGATCCATGGGTACTATTTCAGGGAAGATTCCTTTGTTTAGGGATTCTGTTATTGTGAGAGCATGGTAACAGGATACCCAAGATGGGTCCCGATGTGTGTGAGGAGTGCCATTTGGATTAATGACCCAATGTATTTCTTCTTTAGAGTTACAAGGCTGCTATTTATAGACTCCAAAGATTAGATAATGTACAATGAAAATATCTTTTTTCTCGTGGGAGAATATATGCGTAAAATTCTGGCAACTATTATATAAAGACCTAGCCATGCCTCTGACCTCACCATTTTTACCAGCCTCTCCTTTTCAAAACCCACAACCATTAGCCATGACACATCCTACTCATAATCCTTTTAGAACAAGCGAAATTTTCCCCAGTATTACAAATACAGTTCCACTCCAACCAGAACCACAAGCTAGCCCTCAAAATAACATTTCCATGAAAAAAGATAAAGAACAAGTATACCAATCCCCAGATCCAACTGTTGGTGCTTCTTCTAGACCTCCAGATATGAACATGTTGGCTGTAGACCCCGATCCCCCAAATCCAATTTCATCATTCCTAAGAACCCTCACTCTTAATGACCCAAGAGAACCTGTCAAGAATTTCGTCTCTACTTCACCATTTGCTTTTCTTATGAAGAGAGGGTCTTTTGACTGAATTGGTTTGGTTGCTTGATGAAGCATCTCATATTTCGTAATCCATGTTTCTGGGAAAAGAGAAGCCATCTGATCTTTGCTAAGTTGTCTTGGGACAAATGTACACATAGGTGTCATTCCCGGATCAACTTGGATCAACAACGCATCATTAGATTGGGCTATGTCTGGAACCGTCATGTCAAAAGCACGATTCTGGAGCCTATAAGCTAGCTGGTAGTGAAGTGTGGCAGCAAACGTATCCTGCACTTGAGAGGCTCCTGTAATTTGGACTTGTACTTTAAGAGCATCACAAAGATGAGGGTCCTTTAGAGACATATTGAAGTTTGGAAAAAGGGTAACAAAAATTGTTCCCGCATTTAAAGTAGTTTGGACCGTTCCTATGACAGCATTTTGATATTCCAGAAATCTGGAATCAAGAAGTGAAATTCTAGAGACTACGGGGAGTCCCTTTCTTCCATGGAAAGTTAGAGCCAAACTTACTGCTCCAAAGTGGAGGTGTGTGTAGCCTTGTTTTTGCCATGGAATTACAAATTCTCTGGGAAGGGCAAGGGTGATGAAATTTTTTGTTTCACTTGCTAGAATATTATACTGGTCAAACTTAGAAGCTTGGACATACTCCTTTACAGTAGAGGACTGAGAGGGACCTAACAATTTTTTTATGGATTTTTTGAAAGAGACTTGGGGTTTATCAAACACAGTATAAGGATTTACAATAGGAAAATCAGTAATAGGGATTTTACTATCCTCAGGTACATGGGAAATTTCATACAAGTAGTCTAGCCTATTTGCAGTAGACTTTCGTAGAGAAAGATCAAAAACAGATTTAGTGGTATCAGTTACTTCTAAAGATAGACTTGCCATGATAGTTTCTGGTAGAAAGAACTATTTACCAAAGACCTATCGGGACTTAAACACCAACTCCAGGCTTAGACGTCCACAAGGAGACTATGTCAAATAAAATTCTTTAAGGACTTTTAAGAGCAAACTCCTTAGTGTTCTACTTGATTATCAAATCCAGTGTTCTGATGTGGTTAATACAGAGGATCCACATGATGTGGCAACTGCAAACCACAGATCCTTTTATTGTAGGAGCATTTTTTGCTCTAAGGAAACTCATGTACTCCTTAGGCAATTTTTGCTTGTCCCACATTGGAAAGATCTCTTTCCTCTTTCTACCTTATAAGGGATGAACCAATGGTGTAAGAGTACCACTAGTTTGGTTATGCTCCTACAACTCCATTAATATAAATCTATTCCAAAAAACAGAATATATTTCCATTAATTTGATAATTATAATTTCAATAGAATTTAAACTCTATAATTATATCAAATGAGACTCAACAAATATATATCATTTTTAATTTCAATAGGATTTAAATTTTATATCAAATGGACTCTACCAACATATTCATCCTTTAAAAAAAAAAATTATATAACAAATTTGATTAGGAATCCATAACCCTAACCAAATTTGATTAGGAATCCAAAACCCTACATTATATTATAAAGAGTTTTTTTTTTTAAGGATTATTTGTTACAATTTCAACTCAGTTTTTCATTCCTATATTATATTTTAAATATATTTTTTTTTTTTGGGGATTATTCTTCCAACACCACTCTACTATACAGTCTCTTGCATTGATTTTGGCTCTTGGAGCGCCTTCAAAACAAAAAATATGTAAAGTTTTCTTACCAGGTTTAATGTTAACATATATAGAAGATATTTTGGTCAATTAGAAAAAGTTTAATGAAACATAAAAGGAAAAAGAACTAAAGAATGCACAATTTGAAAAAAAAAAAAAAAAAAAAAAAAAGTGATTGTATTAGGCAGAGGCTTTTGGAGATTGTTGTTTTTATTTTTGGAATTCTTTACATTCATGTGTATGTATGTATGCATTGGGTTTAATTAAATTGGAATTATCTTTGAAACTTTGGTTTTGATTGAATAATAAAAATGGCAAAAGAAGTATGTTCCAATATTTGGAGTCTTCTGTATATGTGTTGTTGTAGTTTAAACTCGGTATTTGAATTATTAATTCACAGTTTCATTGTTCATCTATTAATCATGAATAATAATATTACTATTTGCAACCATCACGATATGGTATCAATGATGTGATCATTTCGAATGCTTTCCTTTAGAGTTTAGATAGAGTCTATTTATGATTAAAAAATTTACACTTAAAAGACTTTTGAAATTACATTTTTGTTTTGAAATTGGATACATTGGACCTTAAATGACTTTTATTAAACTCCATCCTTTATGGCATCATTAAAAAGAAAACTCATATAGATAGGTATTAGGATATTATTTGAAACTATCATAATGGACTAACGTATTACACATGGTACGAATCTAACTATAACATCCTATGCTATAAAATCAAAATTGGGCCAATGGTTATCTTCTCTTTGCAAAAAATGGTTAAATTCTCATTAATTGTGATAGTTCACTTTTAGGTAAAATAGAAACTCTATTAACTAACTTTTAAGAAATTTAAAATTATATTCAAAAAATTTCCAAAACATTAGATTTTATTTTAATTATTCTAATAATTTTATACTGTAAAAGAATAAAATTTATACATTACATACAATCATTACTTCAATTACCTTCTAAATGATGGAAGATATGAGAATGCAATTTGTAGATCTACTATCAAGATAACATAGATTAGACTGGTGGTGGATTGTAGATTTAATTGCAGTTGAATATTGTGTGAAGTCATCACCATAGAATAGCCCACGCCGGGATGTGTCCTGTGGAACCAATGTTATGAAAGAAAAACAATTTTTCTAAACCATTATATTGAACAAAAAATTACTTATTTTCATTCATTTTCAAGTTATACATTTTTTTAAGTCAAGTCATAGACCTTTAAACAAAATAAATACTTTTAATTTTTATTTAACTATCCCGTGCATCGCACGGGTTAGCTACTAGTGTTCTATAATGTGGAACACTTGTCATTCAAGCTTCAACATGATGCTAGCTAGGGCTCTTACATGGACCGTTTTACTTGTTGGATCATTTAAGCCTTTTGAATTCTATCATACAACTCATTGACATAATATTAAGTTTCTTTTATTTTGGCAAAAAAAATTTCTTGCATTTTAAAATTTTTGGTATAATGGAAAATGATAATGGAAAATGCTAGAACTCTTACATTGGCCCTCTCTCTCTCTCTCTCTCTCTCTCTCTCTCTCTCTCTCTCTCTCTCTCTCTCTCTCTCTCTCTCTCTCTCTCTCTCTCTCTCTCTCAACTTAGTCACCAAACTCACTTCTAGTGCTGGGACCTCATAATATCACGCTCTACAACTACTACAAGCTCAACAATCTAGGAATGGCCACATTTGCTCAAGATTGCATAGACTTGAAGCTCATACGACTCATGTATGCTGGGCACCAGAAACATGAATGCAACTCTTTATCAAATATAAACTAATCTTGAGTTAATCACTAAACTAGATTACATGTTCAAAATTGATTCAATTCCTTGTTGAACAAATTTGAGCTAGTGCAAAAGCTATTTGATTAACTCCTTATTTCCTTGAATATCAAACTCAAGTCTATAAAATTTTTTTGGAAAAAAATTGAACTTCAAATTAATTTTTAAGTATCTTCATCAAATCTACTATATGCTGATGTAAGAGATCATTCATTTGTAATTTTAATTATATGACTTTTCTAGTGAGTCTTGTGGCTTGTTAAATTAAAACGTATGAATAGTCTTGAGGGGGAGAGGTTTTGGGATCTGTTTGGGCATCTTTCTGGGCATAATTTCTCTCTTTTCTCACCATATTTCTCTCCCAAAAAACACAAAAACACATCAAACCTTCTTGATTCTTCTCTCTTCTCCAAAAATACAAGGTAGTGTTCATACCCTCCATCTTCCTCTCCTTGGTTCTATACCTTGGATTTGAGGTATAGGGGTATGGATTTAGCTTTTTGGCTACAATCCATACCCCTTTTCCTAAAAAGCTTCATCAAGCTTTTTATCCTTTCTTTTTGCTTAAATAACATGATTTATTGCTTTCTTTAGCATGTTTCTTGCTTTATTTGTACTTCTAGCTTAAATCTCCTTGCTTATTATGCCTTATACCATGTTTTATGCTTGGATCTACCTTTTTCATGTGGTGCTTGTGTCTAGATCTACAAGTTTCCATGCTTTCCATGTTTATGGCTTGATTTACATGTTCTATGTTAGTCTATATGCCTATCTCCATGCTTGTGCCTAGATTTATGGGTCCCTATGCTTGCTTTTATGCTTTATGCCATGCTCACATGTCTAGACCCATGTGTTTATGCCTATGTTTACATGTCTACATGCTTAGATCTACATCCTTACATGCTTATATGTTTAGATCTACATGTTTTCATGCCATGTGCCGTGTTTTCATGCTTAGATCTATCTTCTCCTTGTATTGTTGTTTAGATCTACATGCTTACATGCTTGATATCACATTTTTTGCCATGCCTTGCTTAGATCTACATGTTTACATGCATGTTTCTATGCCTATATGTCTAGATCTATGTTTTCACATGCTTGCGTGCTTAGGTCTTCTTCTCTGTATGCTCTATGCTATTTCCCATGTTAGATCAATATGCTTGCGTGCTTCTTGCCATGTTTATGTGTTTAGGCCTAGGCATTGTATGTCATGCCATGTGCTATTGTAGCCCTTTTGTTCCTTTTATCACATTTTCTTGTGTTTTGGCCTATTGGTTTGGACCTGATCTAGACCTCATGGTCTTTGTCATCGTTCATACACCAAGTCCCACATCAAAGGGTTTTGATCATCCTATTTGCATGTCTATGCTTGCTTGCTTATATGCTTTATGCTTGTGTTAACCTCTCTAGTTCTAGGCTTTGCCATGTTTGGTGCCCTCCACGGGCTTGACCTTGTGTGGTTACGAAAATGTGCAACATTCCTTATAAAAGGATGCATATTGCTTCATTTGGGGAATTCTGGAGTTTGTTGTTGATGACATTTCTTCTTGTTTTGTTATGGTCCTATGTAGTTTGAGAGGTATTTATATCTAGTTTTGTGGTCAAACTTGGTTTTTTCCCCCCTCTGTTTCTACGTTGTTTTTCTATATAACTTGTAAGGTTTTTTTTTTTTTTTTTTGGATTTGTTACCTTAAGCTTTTGTAATAACTATCTTGAAACCTTTGATTTAGTTGCTTGACAAAGTTGTCTCTGGGACTATAAATCCGCTTGTTATGAGTTTTTGTGAACTTTATAATTTTATAGCCTACCTCTTTGTGCAGACAAAGAAGAAAGATGAGCACATAGAGGAAGAAATTGCAACTCCAATTTCAACTTTCAAACACAGCTACAAAAAACTGTTCCTCTTGCTGAAAATCCCTTCCCCCCTCGCCACCCATCATAGAGTCTGTGATGTTGCAGGAACAAATTCCAAAGAATCAGCAATGCAAACTTTTCAAGTGGATGTTGGAAGAGAAAAGTAAGATCAAACCGAAAGATCCTGAAGAAAAGAAGCGCATTAGGAAAAGCCATTCTCAAACAGTTTATTTGAGAAAAATCTATCCCTAGTTTCTAATTATTAATACTATAAATGAATATTTTCTTTCGTTTTTACATGAAGTTTAATTTATCCTGTATTCAAATATCAATGAGTCTCCCAATTGTCTACATAAAATCATGTGCAAGAATAATGTTGGTGTTAGTCGGTAAAAGATAGCACGGACTAGTGACTTGAAGACTTCCATGTTCTGCTACTTGAAGAGCAGATGACCCATTTATGTTTTTCATGTAACAAATGTTTCATCATCAATGATCACTCAGATTTTCTGTTCTAGGTGAAGACTTGAGGGGCGGAACCTCAATTTTGCCCAGCCAAAATCACTTAGATTGGTGGCTAAATGAGCCGTCAGCCCTCAACTAAAAGATAATAATAGAAAATGATAATAACAATAAGCTCTCCTCATTGCATTCAACAATCTTAGGATACAATTTTTCACATTTACCTTTGTCAAATGGGAAATGGCCTAGCCATTAGCCCAGCATTCAAGGCCCAACCCTGATGCTAAGCCCCTATCAAACCAAGCCCCAGATTGGTGCTTGTAACCATTGATTTCAATGAATCATATCATTAGGGGTGTTCATCCAAACCACCAACTTAACGAAACCAACCCAACCTGATGCCTTGAGTTGGTTTCATGAGTTGTGCATTGGGTTAAAATTTTATTTTGAGCCTTGGATAGTTTTTTTCCATCCATATGACCCAACTCAATCCATCTTATATATAAATTTATTTCATTACCTTATTTTAATTTGTTTGGTAAGAATATTTTGGTATTTTGAGAATTAGTTTTGATAAATTTTGAAAACATTTATGTGAATTGTAAAAATTTATTGAAAGAAAAATGTTTGAATAGTTGATGAAAGTCCAATTGTTACAAGAGATGAAACGTCTAAGCATAATTCACTGACCCAATCTAACCCAACTTGGGTTGGGTTGGATTGGGTTGAATTTTCTACACATGTGATTGGTTGGAAATTTCTCCCGCCTTATCAAGTTGAATTTTGAAAAAAATTATCCAACTTGATTCATACACACCTCTACATATCATAATAATCTCGTAAGCCATTTCTAGCCAGTTCTTTAGGCTGCACAAATATCCAACAACATCCACTTAAAACCAAATAATAATAATAAAATACCATGTTTTTTTTTTATGGTCCATTCACGGCATTTTCCTTCTTATTTCACATTTTGATCAAAGTAGTCAATAATGTATTAGTGATTTAATGACCATTTCTATTGATTAAAGAAATGAAATATTTCAGTTAATATTAATGCACTATTTTGTAATTATTAAAATATATATATATATATATATATATATATATATATATATATATATATATATAAAAATAATGAACATGTATATTTAATTAGAAGTTGTTTCTCAAAAAAAAAAAAAAAAAAAAAAAAAAAGAAGTTCATAAATTATTAAGAGTTTAAAAATGTAAACCCTTACATGTTCACACCATCGTAATTCTTAATAAATTTAACCTTTGTTTTTTTAGAAGACCTAATCAATTTAACTAAATGTATACTTTGACGGACAAACTTTAGCTAAAAAATTAGTTGTAGCCTAAGACTACAACCTTACCTAATTAAATAAATATTATTACATATTTTGAAAATCTAACCGTTAAATTGTATGTTCTTTTTGTTCTTAATACACATGTCAAATTTTGTATTAATTGGATATTATTTACTATATGATCTATAAGTTTATATTTTATGCATAATTTTAAACTACAAAAATTTGCAATTTAAACAATTTATTGATGAGATAACTATTGATCTTTATTTTTCTAGAAATTTTGCAAGCATGGAGGATATAAGATGAATATGTAATCTAATGATGGATTTGTCAAAAGTCACTTCCAATAAAAAGATATTAAGTAAGGTTGGCTACAACCAATTTTGTAGTTTTAGGCTACAACCAATTTTGTAGCTAAACTTTGTCCTACTTTGACCCACTTATTCTAGCCAATGAAAAACATGCATAGAGTTTGAAAAAATCACCATAAAATACAAATAAAAGAATAAAATATTACACGTATAGGCTTAGCAATCGCGTGGGGTGGAGGATTAAGTCAAAAGAGAAAGTTTATAAACACAAAAAATTAGACATTTATTGATATGACAAATTGTTAATAGTAGGTAAAATTTTAATGTAGGTGATAGGTTTAGAAGAAAACTAGTAAAAACTTGCTAACTCAACTAATATGAAAAATGTTGTCAAATTTGTGTGGCTGTAACGGTAAAAACGAAAATATTATTAAAAATATTAAACTAAAAGATAAAACGAAAGGACGCCGTAGTAGTAGCAGTGGTCGACAAAGAAGGCATAGTAGCAGTTGACGACAACGAGAAGAAGAAAATAAGCTAACAGCATCAAAGTTCCCCACTTTAGTTTTAATATATTGTTGGAGTTTAGGCAGAAAGACCTACAGACAAGACTTTGAGTTTTATTAAGGGAAAAGCTCAAGAATGACTTAAAGGAATTGGTTTGGAAAAGAGAAATGTTATGATAGTAATATTTTCACAATATTTTTACACAAATTTTAAGTGGCAGATTGTTATTGATTGTCATTAGTAGGTGAAAAATTAATTTTAATAGTAGATTTAAATTAGAACTAATAACAACTTACTACCTATAATTTGTTATGAAAGTATTGTGAATGTTTTTCATATTTATTCTAAAAGTAGCATCAATTTTTTTCTAAAATAATCTATTTATAAATCTCTTTAACCAGACCCATTTAAAAAAAAAGAAATACATGCGAGTCCGGCATCTATTTAACAATTCACATGCTTTATTTATGTATATCTACAGTTCATAGAAGCATTTAATCAAACACATAATTTGCATTACAAAGCCACAAACAAAAATAGAAATAGGAAATAAAGATAAACCCAAAATAAATCATTGAAAATACTATGAAATAAAATGCACAAACAAATCAAACAAAACCCACACACAAATTAAAAACTAAAGTTGCTCTTACTTTTGAAATTAGCTATCATCTACTATTGTTAATTGCCGAATAGGTGATGAAGGTGCTATAGCAAATATATTATCACTCTAGAAGTCAATGGAATACACATCAATGATATATGCATGCCTAAAGAAAATCGTTACGAAAAAATTTATTTAAAAAATCCAAATTTCACTGTACTTGACAGATCGCAAAGAGATAGAGATGTAGTCTTCAGCCTTATATCTTCCCGTTCCATCAATTGTTGCTAAGCATGCAAGTAGGTCAAAATAGCTTCCGGTTTATTATAAGATTGAGCGAGGAAGAGAGAGCATGACAGAGTTGAGAGAGACAAACTATAATACCCCAATTTGATTTTATGATCATCACCATCATTGTTGAAAGCTCGAAATGTGTAAAAACACAAGAGCTTGTTTAGACCCCCAATTCAAATTACGGCTTGGTTGATTTTACACTAACTTAATACTAAGTGCGGAATAGTGTAAAAGCAAGCATACAAGCAAGAGAGCTACTCTAATCCATATTTAAAGCAACACAGCAATAAAATGAAATGAACAAGAGTAGGGAAGAGAGATGCAAACACAGATAACACCGAGACGTGTTATTGAAGAGGAAACCGAAGAACTCGGCGAAAAACCTCTCTGCCGCCCTCCAAGCAGTAATCGATCCACTAGACAATCAATTGGGATACATGGGTAAGCAAGAGACCCTCCAAGCCTAATCTACCCTCTATACCTAAGCCTTCCAAGCTCCTACTCCAACAAGGCTTTTCAGAACCGTGTCTTGTCTAGCTCTCCGAATCCCGCAACAAGCTCCATGTTGCATCTGCCATCCTTGGCTTCTTCCAATGTTTCCCAACAGTACCAAAACCTCACTGGACACTCTCAAAAGGTGTGGTAAGTGTTTGGGCTATTGACCTCTCAATGGTATGGAAATGAAGAGGTAGGAGATGAGGAAATTCCACAAACAAATGTGTAGAGAATTGTTGGTATAACAATTTCTAACTCTTAAGTGTTTTAGCTAGGGTTTTCTCTCAGAAACTCTCCTTCACATTTGTGGGTAATATAGGTATATATAGTGAGGGTACAGAAAGTGTGTATCAGACAGTACAGACTGGCAGAACAGAATGTCTCGCGAGTGTCTTGCGAGAAGGCCTTACCCGCGAGATACTCGCGAGACACAGCTGTCTCCATCTATACAGACTATTCGCATTCCAGTCATGTGCAGGGCACATGCATCTTTTCGAGGGATGCTTAGTCGCAAGATACCCGCGAAAACCCTCCTTGCTTCAATAACTTGAGTCTTCACACTCTCTCTCGCTATCACACAACCCTTACAATAAATTCCCACAACAAATACAGGGTACATAAGATTGAATAAAATTACAATCAAATTTGGCACGGAATAAAAGCCAACAAAATACAAATTTGTAAATCACAACTTTACAATTGTCATTATTAATATAGAGTTGAGGTACTATATGTGTGTGCATAGTAAGATAGGAGTAGATAATTTTGTGATGCTACAAAATAGGTGACAAAATTAAAGTTTTAGTGCATACAATTTAGTGTGGCAATTAAAATAATAAATAAATAAATAAAAGAGGAAGATGTTTTATGGGCTTTTTGGACACTAAAGAGATAAGTTCTAGTGGGTTTTAAACTCCAGCCCACTACTCCACCAAGCCCACATCTCTAATACGTTAAATATAGATTAGAGGAAAAGATAAATTAGTTTTTTCAATGGAAGAGTTTCTTAGTAAACGCGGATGCCAAAGAAAATTTGAGAGGAAGAGAGAGAGGTGGCGTGACAGAAGAAGGAGGCAAAATTGTTTAGAGGCATAAGGTTTGGCTACGAAATCAAGGTGAGAACCCCATCTCAATATTACTATATTGTTTATAAATCTTGAGATATATTTATGGTTTTGGCAATGTGGTAAGATTAAGTCATGTCAATTCGATTATAGTGAAAAGATGTTTATATATTAGCGTTATTCAAATAAAGATCTAATGGTAATACTCTTAAGTTTATGGTAGTGTTGTGATTTGTAAATTTGTGATTTCCAATTAGCCTTTGTTGGCTTTAATTCCGTACCAAATTTGATTGTAATTCAGTCAATCATTTCCCTATATTTATGTGGGTTCAATTGTAAGGGATGAGTGTGAGAGATTGGTAAAGAATCAAGCATGCAATGAAGATCAGTGCAGTTTCGTGACTAGTTTGCGAGAAGCTCGCGAGTAAAGGAACTGAGAAAAGGCCACGTGTGAAGCACATGACTAGAAAATGAAAAGTCATGCCAGCCTGTCATTTCGTGAGTACTTCGAGACAAAGGCCATCTCGCAAAATACTCATGAAACTCTTTGTTTGGTAAAAATGAAAAGTGCTTTCCTAAATTCTTTACACACACTATATATACCCTCATTACCCACGAAATTGTAAAGAGTCATTTTCAGAGAGAAAACCCTATCAAAACACTTGAGAGTTAGAGATTGTCATACTCACAATCATCTACACAAATTCTCTTGGTTTTCCTCTACTCCTATCTCTCCATCTATACATCATTGAGAGGTTCTTAGCCCAAACACTTACCTCACCCATCCTGAGTGTTAAGAGAAGTTTTGGTCTCTTTGGGAAGCATTGGAAGAAACCATTGAGTAGCGGATGCAATCAGGCAGAATTGTGAGATCTGGAAAGCTAGTGAAGACAAGACTTTGAAAAGTCCCTTGGTAGCAAGAGCTTGGAGGGCTCAAGTACATTAAGTAGATTAGGCTTGGAGGGTCTTTTTGATATTTGTGTACTCCAACTTATTCACTAGTGAATCAATTTCAACTTAGAGGGTCGCGGAGAGGTTTTTTGCTGAATACTTCAGTTTCCTCTTCAATAATACTTCTCGGTGTTATCTTATGTTTGCATCTCTCTTCCTTACTCTTTAATCTTTACATTTATTACTCGTTGTAAGATTAAGTCATGTCAATTCAATTATAGTGGAAAGATGTTTATATATTAGCGTTATTCAAATAAAGATCTGATGGTAATACTCTTGAGTTTATGGTAGTGTTGTAATTTATATTGGTTACCCGTTGAATTTGAGGACTTTGGGTCTAAGAAGAGATGATATATATGAGATTAAATTGCTAGTAGTCAATACACGATTTCACTAGGTTGCCTACGGTTAGTATTTTAGAACAAAATCATGGAATTTCAAATCTTAATCATGAATATGGCTTTCACGTTTGGGGTTATATATATTAGGATGGCTTTAATGTTTTTCATTGGTTATATATATTAGGATGGCTTTGACGTTTTTCTTTGGGGTAATATATATTAGATTCTAGTTGCCCACTGTGTGTATATTCTAGAACAAAGTCACGGTTATAGAGCCAAATTCATGTTGAGGTTTTACTTTTCATTTAGGACATATATTAATCCTAAAGTTTTGGATACTGCCTATGAGTTTTGATAAATTTAAGGAAACATATTTTTGGGTAGAGATGCCTTACATTAGTGTTATTATTTAGTTCAGTAAATTATAATCCTAGTGAGTCAATTTGTATAATTCGATAAGCTTTATATTTTGTGGAGGATATTAAGTAATTTCCATGGTTGATTATAGGTCATATTTAAGAGTGTTTTGAGACTATTTGGAGGGTGTTTCAACTGGGCTTTCAAAGAAATTCAAGTACTGTAAGTAATTATGCATAATATGCATAAGTTTTGTTCTTTAGGTTCTTAGAAGTTAAAGGTTTTCAAAAGTTATGTTTTTAAGCTTACGTTTTCTAAAATTTATCGAAAGCATTTTTGTATCATTGAAAGAGAAACTTCGACTTTTAAATAATTTTTTAAAGAGAAACTTCGAATTTTAAATAACGTTTTGAATGTCCGAATCTCATTTAAAAGATGATTTCTAAACTAAAATATTTTCAAAAAATAATTGAGTTTCAATGTAACTTGTCTAAAAAGATTCTTGTTCATTAAGTTGTTTAAAACCAAGTGATTTCAAAGTCGTATTCCTACTTTTTTCCAAATGGTATTTAAAACGTTTCTTTTAGCGATTTGATTTTTCAAACTTACTCAAGAATTGTAAAAATATTTATATAAACTCCTTAGTTCCTATTCGTTCCTTAAGAGAGTCAAGCATCCTTTGATTTATATCCAATTAGATATTGTGATATTCGATATGCCTTTATAGTTGGAATAAATGTTAATATTAAGAAAATTATTCTATTTTGTATAAACTTTGCTTTTGTGATATGTGACTCAAAATAAGTGTTCTTAGAATTGATCAGGTATGTGTGTAAGCCTGCTCACAGGGTTGTATGTGAGAATAAGTGTTGATCCCTTACTAGCAGGGGTTAGATGTTGGTATCCGGTCACATGATTGTATATGAGAATATGTAATATGTGTATATGTGACACTATGCTCTGATCAATTATTTGTATGTTTTTTCAAATGATTTTAAGATTTGATTACATATGTATTAAGTGGTTCATTATATGCTTTGGAAAAACTATATTTGATATTATTGAATGAGTTTGTGAAATTAAAATACTCGTGCTCTACTTGACTCTATCCTATTGTGTATTGTGTGTAAGTGCTTACTAGATGTGTGGCTCACCCCCATTAATTACAATTTTTAGATTAAAATTTAGTTGGGAAACAGAAACTTTGGATCTCTTCATAAGGTGCAAGGTAGAGCGTGGGAGTGTTTAGGCGATGTCAATAATGCTTGAAGCTTTTAAGGATTTTTAGTTATTTTTATTTCACTTAAGATTTTACAGTTTGGAGATTATTTCTAAATTGTGAATTTTAGTATTGTAAGAGATTTATTAAGAGCATTGTTTATTTGGAGTTTACTGAATTATGTTTAAATTAATTATGTTTATTGAGTTATGTAAGATCAGCAAGTTAGTCATGCATCTAAATTCTTGTTCCATGGATTTGGGTTGTGACACAAACCTTGCTGCGAGAAAGAGAGAAAGAAGAAAAGCTTGGACAAGGAAGAGAAAGTGTGATTGAGTTTCTAGAGTTGATGAAGAATTGAGATGAGAAAGCTAGTGTGAGGGTGAGGGATTTCTAAATTCTTGGATTTGGATCCCTGAAATCCAATATGGATTTGGGCCAAATCCAAATCCATTTTTTTTTAACTTACCCAAACAAAGGATTTGGATTGGGCTCCCTCAAATCCAAAACCAAATCCAAAATTATGCCATCCAAATTAACAAACCATTAAGTCAACATACTAGTACTATTAATGCCCCTACAACATGTCAGATAAAATTCTAGCCATTCAGCTAATTGTACCAGTCATTTCCGCGAGCTTGGAGTGGTAGGACAAAAATCAACTCTTCTATTTCTGTTCTTTTCCTTTTTTCCCTTTTTCTTTTCTCCGTCAAACGTTTCCCCTTCTTTTTCTTCTTTGTCCCACTGTCCACGCTCATGAACTTCACTTTTTCACCTCTGTGTTCTTTCATCTTAGTCAAATAAATTAGTTGGTATATAATATATATGTAAGTCTATCATTCTAAGATCTTTCAATTTCCTTCTCCCTCCCTTCACATCCACGTTAATTTTTCTTTTGTGTTAGATACGCTGATTTATTAGGGCCACATTAGTTTGTCAAGATTATATATATATATATATATATATATATATATATATATATATATATATATACTAGTCTCTGAACATGCACTTATGCGCGTGCTCATAGGCTTTTCTATTTTTTTGGATAAAAGTTAATAATTTGCATCTATTATAATGTAGAAATATATTTTTTTTTTTATTTTTCAAATAAATAAAAGTGATAAAATTTATAGATAAGTAGTAACAATAATTTTTTTTTTTTTTTTGAACGTGAAAGGAAAAAAATCATAAATTTTAGGAATTCTTCTTTTAAATTCAAAACGAAATTTGTTTATTGATATTTATGACCTTATTTCTAAATGAAGTTACCCTTCATTAATGAGAGTATTTTTGAACCACAAAAAGTTCAATTAAATGAAAGGAATCCTCTTATATATAGTATAGATAGTTAGAAGTATGTTGTTAAATGATTAAATTTACCATATTTCAATATCTTAAGTTTTTTAAAGAATAGGAAATTTAACATTTTATTGTCATAAAATTAGAAATTAATTATTTAAAATGGTTGGCATATTTCAAGATTTTATTAGTAGAACATAGAGTGGAGTAGAAAAAGTGCTATGCAACAATTTTTTTTCTTTTTTTGGTAATAAGTAATACTAACATATACTTCGTTGTTAAACACTCACAACACAACAAATTCCATTTGCAAACCACGCAAGTTTAAGGGAAACAAATATGAACATTGTGACTTCTACAAACCAATCTTTCAAAAACATACGTATGAAAGACAGGATACCACATAATTAAAGAAAGCGAGATCATTGTAGAAAGAAAAAGAGATAAGTCAATTAGGCAATTACAAGTCCAGTTACCGTGTCAGGCAAGTCGGCCTTGAAAATGATGTTATTCACTAATTGAGCAATCAATCCTAAATTCACATATAATACTAATTAAATTGATCTAGTGGGAGACTAACAAGCAATCACATGGGAGTAAGAGAATGTACAGTAGAGTTGAATAAATTTGAGAAAAGAAGGTTTTTTTTTTTTTTTTTTAGAGATAATTACAATATGTTACTAATCCTACCACTCAAATTCTTTCCTCCTTACATCTCCAAGTACTTTGTGTGGGAGGAAGTGTCAATTCAGCTATAATCCTGTCACTCAAATTCTTTTCTCCCTACACCCTTAAGTACTTTTCGAATGAGGAAATGTCAATTCAACTACAAGGCTTTTGGCAAGAAGGTTTTTAGATCCATAACCATGATTAATGTCTCCACATGCTTGGTTGGGATAATTAACCGGTCAGAGCTTCAAAAAGTTGTTAGATTTGATTCATGCAGATATCTATGGTTTTAGCTTAACATATTCAAAGAATTCAATTGGAATACAAAAATTGATTAAAAAAAATAGATTGAATTTATATAGCTGAATAAATAAGTTTGGGATGAGGCTTTTCAGTAAAATATTTTGTAAAATCAGAATATTTGGCAAAAATAGATTGAATTTGAATGTGTAGCTGGGTATGTTTCTAGCATTATCTTATTATTATTATTTTTAAGAAAACCAGCATAGTAGTAGCATTATTCTCTGATTTACATGAAAAGCAGACCCATTGGCATTAGTCCTTGGTCTCCCACCAATAAGCGAAAACAATCAAACATACGTAAAGGCAAAACGAAAACGCCTTTTTCAGTACGTCAGAAAAGCCCATGCAATAAAAGACTGTTTTCTCTGGTACAAGTTACCCAAATACATATATGATCAGAAAAGATAAATATTGTTGTTAAACAATAGTTCAGTATTTAAACACCACTGCATTTATTTTCATAACACTTTTTAATCCATATGTATTTTCACAACATTTAAACAACGTTATTAAAAAATTTTTACCAAACGAGTCATAAAATTTCGTACTTATCTCAAATAAAAGTTTCTTAGAACCATGCTAGGATTTTTGTTTTTTTATATTATTTGTATAATATATAGTATAGTATATACAATATACTATGTTGTTAAATGCACATAACGGATTCCATTAGCAAATGAAAACTAGTCAATTTTAAAAAAGAAAGATTAGATGAACATTGCGAGTTGTGACTTCGCCTAGCCAATCTTTCAAACTAGACATACGTCTAGTTTGAAAATGATAATAAGCCAAAAAAATAATAATAATAATAATTTTAGAAATAAGAGGATCAAAGTGTAAGTTCACTAAACCTCAGGCAAATTTTTGTCATTTTTTTTCTGAACTTTTCTATATAAGACCCTAGACTAGTGATCAATTTCTCCATCTTGGGTTCCCACACGAGAGAAGATTTTGCTAGAAACGAAAATAGGTGTTTCTCAATCATTTTTCTCAATGGGGTGGTCTTTAGTGAAGTATTTACTGTGGGCTTTAATTCTTATTGTTCAAATTCATGAGCACAGGGCTTGTCTTGAGGAAGAGAGAATGGGTCTGCTAGAATTGAAAGCCTTTTTAAAATCCAATGTTAATCATACCAACCACCTCTTTCCGTCATGGGTTAACGATGTAAGGAGTGAGTGTTGTGGGTGGGAGCGGGTCACATGCAACGACAACACTGGTCATGTGATCGAGCTCTCGCTTTCCAATATAATAAATCGGAGTTATTATAATCATTTGCTCCTAAACGTGTCTTTGTTGCAACCTTTCAAGGAGCTAAGAAATCTTGATTTATCTACCAATGGAATTCTTGGATGGCTAGAAAATGAAGGTATGTGAGCTCATGCTTTTATTTTCAAACATTTCAATGGCCCAAATGGCCTATTTAGTCTCTTGAGTAGGATTTTGCCTTCCACAGCCTATTTTTTACTAATTTATTTGTAGATGAGGACTCGGCCTCTGGTCCCTAAAGCCCAATATGTGAAGCATTAGAGGTTTGGCCCTTTAAGCCCAATTCACGTGGGAGATTTGGACTCCTATGCCTACTTGTGTTGTGATCGATTATGGGCTATCGAGTCCATCAAGTCATGCAGTGATACAACTTGGGCTTTTGAACACGTTCTATATTAGTAATGAGCTTTGGGCCCATTTTCTCAAAAAATATGAAAACCTTTGGACCAAGGTTGAAAACGTGTAGCCTTAGGAAATTCTGGGCTTTATGGGCCTTAAACAAATTTGGCCCAATATATATATATATATATATATATATATATATATATATATTTCTTTTTCTTGTTTTTTTGCTTGGCCTACGTGCATGGACTATCTAATAAAAACATACCACATGACATATGAAAAAGGAAAAAGCGTAAATATTGCACCCTTAAATTTTTGGATGTTTGGATTTTATACCATGAAATTTTAAAATTTGGATTTCGCTTCTGAAGTTTGGGAGTGATTGGAGTTTACACTCAGTTTTTCAGAATTTAAATTTTACCCCTAAACTTTTAGAGGTATTTGGATTTTACTTCCCAAAATTTGGAGATATTTAGATTTTACATCTTAAAGTTTATCTAAATTGAGCAAGCTGACATACTTAAATTTAAGTTCAAATCACTTTGGCAATGAAATTTTATGATTCTTGGGTGAGAAAATTTAAGGGCCTCTTTCTAATAACGGTACATGCATATTTAAATTTTGTTCCTCAAAAATACCATGAAGAATTTTAGACAAAAAAGAAATTTACTAACCAATTTTACCTTTATTGACGTTTCCTTTCTTCATGTTAAAAAGAACAGAATGCTTCAGTGCAAAACAAAATGCTTGATACATGCAAATGATTTGGGCTAAAATGCACACTAAAAATTTGGGCTAAAATGCACAGTAAAATATGAAATGTGTGTGCCTTCAATATTTACTGTGCATTTGAATGGACAGCTTAGAGTTTTTTTTTTTTTTTGATATGAAGACAGCTTAGAGTTTGATTCATAGGGTTATATGTAAAAGTAATTTTGAATATTAAGTTGTCAACATATATTCTTTTAGGATACAATTGATAATCTAATTTGAATTTCACATTGTAGCTTTTGAAGTGATCCAAAAAAAAAAGGGAAGTGATATTGAGAATCTTATAAAGAGAAAGAGGGGAATGAGATTTTTGAAAAAACTTATAATATAAGGGTAGAGGGAAAAGGATTTTTGAAAAACTTACAATACGGTACACATCTAAAATGGCCTAAATTTTTTTTTTTTTTTTTTTAATGTCAAAAGGGTCTAACTTTTGAAAGTGTAACGCAAGTAATTATTTTAGGTTTCCTTTGGTTATTGAATAATTGCTTTACACATATAGTATTTTATTGCTTTTACTTGTGTGTTGATCAATAAACCAGTTCAAGAACACGAAATGATGACAAAAACAACCAATCATTACAAAAAGTTAATGATTAAATTGTATTTTATATAGTTCATTAGTTTTTTCTTATAAATAAATGTTCATTAAATTAGATTGTAAATTGTTACTTATTTTAATTTTATCCCTTACTCATCCTTTCTCACTAATTGATAGTTGCTACTATTATAGGTGCTTTGTCTTTTCTTAAACAACTACTTCTAACACCTATAATGTTTGGGCCTTGACTTAAACTTGGTCTCTGGCTTCAAAAATAAGAAAGGCAGATACAATTGCCAACAATTCATATTTATATGATAAGAGAGCATACCTATGACTTACAATTATAAAACTTGATACCTATCTCGTATATGAGGATGGTAATAGGGGTGTGTGGTAATTATTTTTCTAGAAAACATATTTGATTCTTTATAGCTCAATTAATTAATGCATTTTTCTTATATTACTATTCTTGTCCTAATGACTAACATGATATGACACTCTTTTAGCATTTTGTTGATAAATTTAACAATGGATTTTTCTTTTCTTTTTTTCAGAAAGCAGTTGTTTGTCAAAACTGAGCAAGCTAACACATTTAAATTTAAGAGAGAACAAATTTGACAAAGAAATTTTAAGATCCTTAGGTGCCTTCCCTGTTCTTAAATCTTTGGATCTAAGTTACAATAACATGTGGCCTCTTTCTAGCCAAGGTACGTGCATATCTGAATTTTCTTCCTCAAGAATACCATGAAAAAGTTTAGACAATTGAAAGCTAATAACCAATATTTACATTTATCAACATTTACACTCTTCGTGTTAAAAAGCATAAAATGCTTCAATGCAAATGATCGTAGTAGCATGCCTTCAATATTCAATGACCATTTTAACCAAAATTTTTGTCCATTCCAATATAAAAATGTGTATAGTACTACTAGATCTTTCTTTTGTACTAATGGTTTCAAGTTGATATATGGAATTATGAATATCTCTTCACTGATGATGTAGAACTGGTTTATCTAAGCAACTTGGCGGTCCTTATCTTGCAACAGAGTTGCCTTAATGGAAGCCTACCATTCAAGGGTAAATATTCCATCTATTTTTCAATGATTTTCCCTTTACAGATCAATCAATAGCCTCGATGGAAGCCTACTATCCCCTGTATGCCAACGAGCCATTTTAAAGATTTTATTTTGACACTCTCTTTTTAATTCTCTTGGTAGATATGGCAAATTTCAGCAGTTTGAAGGTTTTAGATTTGAGTAAAAATCATTTCACTGGAAATATTCCTCCATATATTGGAGCGTTATCATCTCTCAAGGCTTTATCATTATCTTTTGCAAATCTTAGAGGAACTTTAGCCACTCAAGGTAAGAATCTATTATGAAGTATGAAATCGAACTTCTACAATTTGTTTGCATTAATCATCTATAGCTCATTAGGCGTATGAGTGTGAACAAGTGATAGAGAATGGTTGATATAGATCAATTCTCGTTAGCTGCAACTTGAGAGCATAACATTCAACCACCCACTTTTTTTCTTAGATTTTTTTTTTTTTTTTTTTTTTTGCATAAACTTAGAAAAAGCTAGGCATAATGGATCTTTCCAAGAACTTTCTTACTGGGACAATACCATATTGCTTTCACAACATAACCTTTGGGAAGTTAAATGATATTGATTTTGTCTATACAAATGATTCTTTTATAGAGGGTGTTAGAAATACTGAATGATTGTATTGTATTTCTCAAGTAATAGAATATACATAAGTGCCTTTATATAGGAGGTAGAGTGTGCAGTACAAGTAAGTGTGCTATACAAGTAAACAAGGTGGGCCTAAAGCCCACATACCCTAATACACGTTAACAGCCCCCCTCAAACTCAAGGTGGATGTGAGACCAACTTGAGGTTGTCAACCAAAGTGCGAAGACGTCCCTTAGGATGTGACTTGGTGAAGATATCTGCAAGTTGATCTTTAGAAGAAACTGAGATCAGCTTGAGAGTATTATGGACAAGATGATAACGGATAAAATGACAATCGATCTCGATGTGTTTAGTCCGTTCATGGAAGACATCATTGTGAGTAATATGAATGGCACTCTGGTTGTCACAATAAAGAGGAGTAGCAGAGGATGTGGATACACCTAAGTCTTTGAGAAGCCACCGTAGCCAAAGGAGCTCAGATGTGGTATAAGCAAGGGCACGATATTCTGCTTTAGTACTGGAGCGGGCCACATGAGTTGTTTCTTACTTCGCCAAGAAATCAGAGAAGAACCAAGAAGAAAGCAATAACCAGTGGTGGACCTGCGATCAGTGGGATCTCCTGCCCAATCAGCATCAGAAAATGCACGGAGAACAAGAGGAGATTGAGCAGAGTAGAAAAGACCATGAAAGAGAGTGCCCTTTAGGTATCAAAGAATGCACAAAACAGCAGCATAGTGAGTCGATCGTGGAGCAAACAGATACTGACTCACCTGGTGAACAGCATAGGAAATGTCTGGACGAGTGACAGTGAGGTAAACTAGGTTGCCAACCAAGCGTCTGTAAAGAGAGGGATTAGACAACAGTTTCCCCCCTGACGGAGTCAGATGTGCATTAAGCTCAACTGAAGTGTCAACAGTCTTGCTATCAGTGAGTCCAGCTCGAGACAAGAGTTCAGAGGCATACTTGGCTTGAGTAATATAAAGTCCATCTGTAGAATGAGTGATTTCAAGACCCAAGAAGTAGCTGAGATGTCCAAGATCTTTCATCTCAAACTGCTGACTGAGAAAACCCTTGAGTTCTTGAATGCCACTAAGGTCATCACCAGTTATGATCATATCATCCACATACAGGAGAAGTAAAATAGTGCCTTTCTCAGTGCGACAAAGAAATAAGGCAGAATCATAATGACTGGCCATGTAACCTAAGCGAGAGATGGTAAAGCTGAATTTGGCAAACCAAGCTCGTGGAGCTTGTTTAAGGTCATAAAGAGCATGCCGAAGGTAACAAACCTTATTTGATTCAACAGAGAGACCAGGAGGAGGTTGCATATAAACTTCTTCACTTAAATCACCATTAAGGAATGCATTTTTGACATCCATCTGAAAAAGGTCCCATTTTCTGGCAGCAGCAACAGCTAAAAGAGCTCGAACAGATGAGATACGAGCAACCGGAGCAAAGGTCTCTTCATAATCAATCCCATACTCCTGTGTAAAACCTTTTGCAACAAAACGAGCTTTGTAGCGCTCAATGGACCCATCAGAGCGAGTCTTAATCTTGTAGATCCACTTACAACCAACCACAGATTTCCCAAGGGGGAGAGTCACCAAATCCCAAGTATGGTTTTTAGATAATGCATCAAGTTCCTCTTTCATTGCAATCTGCCACAAAGGGTCAGTGGAAGCCTCACGATAGGTGTGAGGCTCATGCAGTGTAGCAAGGGCAGTGTAACAATGATAATCAAGTAAATGTGTAGAAATGGATCTTACCCGAGTTGAGTGACGAGGTGGAATGTCTTGTGCAAGATTGTCAAGCGGAGTAGGAGCAAGGGACCCAAGCTCAGGGTTGGGTAGCTCGTCTTCAACCTGTGCATCTTCCACTTGTTCATTAAAAGGTGAACTAGGAAAGGGATCAAAGGTATCTGGTGGTTGGACAGAGAAGTCTATAGGAGGATCAGGAGCAACTACAGGAGGATCAGGAGCAGTTACAGAAGGAATATGTGCCTCATCTGGAAAAAGATCTAAAACAGAGGAGGAAGATAGGGAGGCACGGAAGTGAGAGAGCTCGACAAAGGAGCGATGTTCCCAAAAGACAACATTGCGGGAGATACGAAGACGATGAGAGACAGGATCATAACACCGATACCCCTTTTGAGTTTCGCCGTAGCCAAGAAAACAACAAAGCCTTGACCGAGGCTCAAGTTTGTTATGCTCATGTGGCTGAAGAAAAACGAAACAAGCAGAACCGAAGGAGCGAAGGTGATGATAGTCTGGAGGTGACCCAAAAAGGCGCTCATATGGAGTTTGATTTTGAATAACAGGACTTGGAATGCGATTAATAGCATGAACAGCATGAAGGGCAGCTTCACCCCAAAAAGGAGCAGGAGCTTTGGCAGAGAGAAGAAGAGCACGAACAGTGTCAAGAATATGACGAAGTTTTCGTTCTGCTCTACCATTTTGCTGAGAAGTACCTGGACAAGTTAGTTGATGAACAGTGCCATAGGAATGCAAAACAGCTTGGAAAGCATATTGAGTGTACTCAAGAGCATTATCAGATTGAAAAATTTTGATACGTTTGGAAAATTGAGTTTCAACCATTTTTGCAAAATTAGAATATACTTGCAATAACTCAGAAATGATGTTTCATATTAAAAATCTAGCTATAGCGAGAGTAATCATCAACAAAGACAAACAAAATATCGAGACCCACCAATACTAGAGACAGAGGAAGGCCCCTAAACATCAGAATGAATAAGGTCAAAGATATCAGTGGATACTGATTCACTAGTATTGAAAGGCAAAGCTGGTTGTTTTCCTAACTGACATGAAACACAATCAAAATTTTCTGTAGACACTGAACCTAACAAACCTCTAGAAGCCAATTGTTGTACTCGAGAGGAAGATGCGTGACCAAGTCGAGTATGCCAAAGTGCAAGGGAAGGAGTAGAAGAAACTGCAGCAGCTGCAACAACAGAAACAGGAGCAACAAGTGGAAGACGAAGGTTGTCCACGAGAAACATACGCCCAACTCTGGGACCGATCCCAAGCTCCTGTCCCGTCCTTGGATCCTGCACAATACACCCAGAATAATCAAAGATAATGCGATAGCCTAACTCAGCTAATTGTCCCACAGAAAATAAATTGTAAGAAAGGTCAGGAACATTAAAGACACCAGGAACCGAGAGATTGGAGGTCGAAACAGAACCTATATTATGACCAAACATAGTGGAACCATTTGCTGTGTGAATATTAAAAGGGTGTGGTGCAGGTTTAAGTTCAAAAAATAAGGACGAGTGAGGAGTCATGTGATTACAACAAGCAGAATCCATAAGCCAAGAGGAAGGAGACATACCAGATAAAACTGAGAGAGAAGAGGAATAAGATGTATTACCAACCATACGAATGACATTGGCGATGATATTTTTAAGGTCATCTGTGGACATGGTGAAAGCGTGTCCTGAAGACTTAGACTGTGCAGAGATGGGAGCCATTGGTTGGACACTCTCAGTGTTAGCAACAGTAACAGCAGAAATTGACACAGCTGATTTGTTGCGATGATAGCAAGTCTCAATATTGTGGCCAAAACGTTTGCAAAAATTGAAAAAACATTTGCTGGATTGTCGGCGACGATTATTGTAACAAGAAGAAGACCTGTCCTTATTTTTCATTTAGAAGAAAAATATGCAGAAATGGACTGCAAAAATGAAATCTACGCGAAAAACTGGGTAAGGAGAACCCGGACTGCAAAAGTCAACCCTGGGAGAAAAGTCAACGGTCAACGGCTTAGTCAAAGTCAACGGTCAAAACCTGAAAAGTCAACAGTCAAATCCCCAAAGTCAAAAGATGACGTCAGCGGCTGATGCAAGCAAGTGACGTCAGCAACGGCACAACTAGGGCTGATGTCAGCAATGACGTCAGCGAGAGTGTTAAGGCACGTGAGGCGCGTGTGGGCGCGTGAACGGCGCGTGGACTGAAATTGCAACGCGTGTGGCGCGTGATCAGCGGAACAGCAACTTTGAACGGCGCGTGGAGGCGCGTGCAGTCTCCGATGGCGTCGAGGCTTCCACGAGTGTGTAGATCGACGCAGGACGATTTCAATGGGACCTTTAAAAACGTAATCGGAGCAATATTTTGCAGCGGTGATGCAAAGAGCAGTGGTCTGTGCAGTGTGAAACTCTTTAACGACGGCGACTGCAGGTCCAGAACTCAAGGACGACGGCTGGAGGACGTCGGAGGTTCAACGGCGAGAGGCAGTTGTGATGGCGGAAGCTTTGTTGAAAAGGAAGTCACACTAATAAAGACAAGACTACTAAGAAAAGTTCAGAGCAGTGGCTCTGATACCATGTTAGAAATACTGAATGATTGTATTATATTTCTCAAGTAATAGAATATACATAAGTGCCTTTATATAGGAGGCAGAGTGTGCAATACAAGTAAGTGTGCTATACAAGTAAACAAGGTAGGCCTAAAGCCCACATACCCTAATACACGTTAACAGAGGGCTTTGGTTTTTCCCTCCCATATAAGTCTCTTCTAAGTAGGGATATTGACATTAAAGGGACATATTTGGACATCCATGAACAAGTTGGGATTCAAATTGTGATGAAGTATAGGTCTGACTTGTACAAGGGTCTCATCCTTGATTTGATGTCTGCTTTGGATTTGTCATTAAACAAGCTAATAGGTGAAATCCCAGCAGAGCTAGGACAGTTATCTTCAATTCATGCATTGAATTTGTCCTACAATCAATTGACAGGTTCTATTCCAAAAACATTCTCAAAATTGACTCAATTGGAGAGTTTAGACCTTTCTCACAACAGTTTGAGTGGGGAAATTCCTTCAGAATTAATTGATTTGAATTCTCTCTCAACTTTCAATGTGGCTCACAACAACTTATCAGGTAAACTTCCAGACTTTAAAGCACAATTTGCAACATTTGGAATGAGTTGCTATGAAGGAAATCCTTTTCTTTGAGGTCCACCATTGGAAAAAAGCTGCACCGAGATAGTTGAATCAACTCCATCACCACAAAACTCTTCAAAGGCAAGTGACGGAAAATGGTATGCGGTTGATCTTCTAGTCTTCTCTATAAGTTTTTGGGTATCTTACACTATTTTCTTTTTAGGTATAGCTAGTGTTCTTTATATTAATCTTCATTGGCGGCAACAATGCTTCAACTTGGTTGAGGATCACATGTATTGTTGTTATTATTTTGCTTTAAATGCCCTAAAAGGGCTACAAAACTGTATGTGTCATTAGATATACTCAAGTTCTATAGAAATCTTTGGTCTTAGTATTGATAAATACCTATGTGTATGTATATGTTTGGTTATGAATTATTATTATAATTCTCTATTATGAAACAAGGAGTTCACTTGCATTGTAACTAGTTGATCTCATGCGATGCGCAATACATTTTAAAATATTTTTTAAGAAAATATCTTATGTTTCATCTACATTTTGGATGACTTTAATTATAATACATGTCATTAAAATAGTTAAACTAAATATTATAATACAAATTGTTAATATTAAAATAGTTAAAAATTTGAACCTGTTGCTTTGAGTGATTAATTAAACTAAATACTTATTTTCCTCTAACTTAAGCATAGATTTACTTTTATATTTTATTCTTTGATTGCAAGTTATTAAATTTTCTTCTCTCTTTTTCATAAAAAAAAAAAAAAATTACTTTATCTTTTGTTGGAATTTGTTTTTATTATTTCCAATACAAAAAATTTGAGTAAAAATAACATAGTCCAATATGTTGTGTTTCTTATATAAATTTAAAAAGTAAAAATAAAAATAATAATTCATTTTATATAAACAATTAGCGCACCATGTATAGATAATTAATACACAAAAATAAATGCATTTACCCTATTTGTAATCTTTGTAATTACATAGTATAAATTGAGACTGCTGCAGTTTATATACACTAAAACATGTGTCAAGAGTCTTGTAACTCAATTAGTTGACACCTCTTAGTGTTTCTAATGGAGACATCCAAAGTTAAAATCCTCAATCCCAACATTATTGATGTATTAGAAAACAAAGGCTAAAAAATGAAAGAAAATATTTTTCGATAAGTATTTTTGGCCTTAACAAACACAAACGCATGGTAAAAAGAGTGTTGACAAAATAAAATGGCCAAAATATGTTGTTGGTTCCAAAAGTTTTCCTACGGAGTGCTTTTAGTTCTTCAAGTTTCAAATGAGCATTATTCGTCCCCCAAAGTTTCATAAATAAGCACCATTATTCATTCCATTAACTTCTGTTAGTTTTTTTTTTTTTTTTTTTGGCTTACAAGCCTAAAAAAATAATGACATGACTCTTTTTAAATGATATGGCATATTTTTTAACTAAAATTTTTTCACTTGGACCAAATCTAACAGGGCAACCTATTTCTATTTGGATTTTGCCCCGAATTAATCCCAAATCTTCCAAAATCTCTATTTTGAATGAGAGAACATAACATTGTTTGCTTTCCAAGAGCAAAGACATGATACCCAAAAAAAAAAGAAGCCTAATCAGTTCCATCCTATAAGAGCATTTGCATTTGGTATGCTAAAATAGCATAAACTCTGAAATCTAACTTATGAAGACCAAAAATCACTTGCATCAGATCATAACTATGCAAAATAGGATTTTGCTAATGTGCTTCTCCAAATTTAGGAGGCATTGTAACCTATGCAAATCTATTTTTTATTATTTCTTTTCATTTGCTAAGGTTAAATAAAGAGAGTGGATGATCGTCGTTGTTATGTGTGGAAAAAGATAAATGACTAAAAAATCAAGAAAAATTGATATTTTAATGAGATAGAGTATATAAGAGATAATCAGAGGTGATTATTTTCAAAAATGGTTAGTGTAGGGACACAAAAATCAAACGGTACAGGTCCACTTAGAATAGCACGACTTGTACAGTTCAACCAAGCCCAAATCAATATATTTGTAAGAGAATGGATTGAACAACAAGAGAGGGTTTCGCTCGAGGACAGGAATGAGGAAAAAAAAAGACTTATTAATGTGGATTATGTATGTGAAAGACTTGTTACAAGCTTTCCCGAGGAGGCCAATAGTACACAAAAAGATACATTGTTCATGTTCTTCTCTCAATCTTCTGGTTTTCACTTTCCTATTTCTGATACTTCTATCCCATCTCTCTTTCTCTGGAAACTTTCTTTCTTTATATACTCTTCACATCTTGACCCTCCATCTTTACCTAACTAGATTCTCGTTGTGACACTTGCCCCTTTAAACATCTGATGAAAGTAGTATAAGGAGCTACTTAGCTGTGAATTACACTGTTCAGGTCACTTCCTCACCAATGCAGCTGATAAAGCTGTTGCCCATCATTTAATGCGGAGGTAACAGGCTACTTCTTGCTAGAAACTTCCCCTACCCT
The DNA here is from genome assembly GCA_028535165.1 of Quercus tomentella. Taxonomy (NCBI): domain Eukaryota; kingdom Viridiplantae; phylum Streptophyta; class Magnoliopsida; order Fagales; family Fagaceae; genus Quercus; species Quercus tomentella. The sequence continues at coordinate 73,255,480 of JAPQVY010000068.1, read as the reverse complement.
TCATGATCCTCTCTCCTCAACCAGTCCTACCCACCTAAAGCTCTTAAGCATCTTTCGTCTATTTTCCTCTTCTCCTCAGATGAATTCCCTCCTCGGGTAGGTGGTGCCCCAACACCAGCAATAAAGTTCACCAATCCCTTCCTCAGTCCTCGAGCCCCCACAGTTAGCCAAAAAAAAAATCAAAAGTTAGTTCTTATTCTAAAATAGACAATAATTTTTGCATAAGTTGATATGAATCCTTTAAAGAACTACGAATATGGAGAAACTTTTCATGGTTCATTGGTATATTAAATTAATAATTCTAGGACCACAACCTTTACCACACTCTTACTCACTACTATCCTATCTGGTTGACTATAAGTGGTGGGAAAAAAAATGGTGGGTCCATGGAAAATAGAAATGGGCTAACGACAACTGTGTCAAACGGCATTACATGGGACAAATCTCTCTCTCTCTCTCTCTCTCTCTAAAATTCGGAATTTTGGAAGTACTGGGTTTAATTTAGGGCAAAACCCAAATTGAAATGGGTTATACCATTATACTAGATCTAAGTGTAAGTTCAACGGCTTATTTTCGATAATTTATTTATATAAAATTTATCAAAAGATTTTATAATGTTTATATTATATGTGTAATAAAATATTAAAAGTTAATTTACTTTTAAGAAAAATATAATTTTTGAGTAAATAAGAGCATTCACACTACAGAAAGTAAAAGAGCTAAAAAGTTATTTTATACCTTCAAACACTAAAAGCCACTCAACACCAATGGTGTTATATCTAAAATTTTTTGCATACATGCTATAATAAGTTACTGCTAGTTACTAGTAGCAACTTATTTCCAGTTCGGTCTATTTATCCCCCCCCCCCCCCAATGAATACTATCTTTATATTGTTTTGTTCATTTAATTCCAATATTCAATATTATTAGATATTAGTAATCATAATCTGAATAATAATTAGGATTGTAATACTTATAGTATTATGGTGTGCCATTTTAAAAAAGATGCTATTGTTATATAGAAAAATTCCCATTCAAGTTGATTTCATCCAATTAAACGGTTGACCAAAAGATAATTTTAATAAATAATAAATTACCTGAACTTAGATCAATCAAATACTTCTATTTCGATCTAACGAATTTGTCCATGTAGATTGATTGTACCTGCGTCGGCGAGTAAAAAAAGAAAAAATAAAGATTTACAAAAAACTAAATTCAAATTTATATATAAAAAAAAATGGATTGGTTAGGGGGGGCCGAACTAGATGTATGTACTCTAATTAGTATAAGACAACTCTTGTGAATGTTTCGAAGAATGATTCTATGATCCGATTAAATGTAAGATATGAATGGTTGATTTACGTTATCCAAGAAACACATGTATATGTAATATTAGATATTAATTAGTTATATATGTAATATCTAAGCGGCTCTATTACTGTGAATTTAGATAGGAATTCCAACGGAATCCCCTCCATTTCCTTTGTAGTTGTGAATTGAATATTAAATGAATAAAATAAAGTGACTATTGAATAAAGAGATTCAATCAAGAAAATAAGAAAAGCTTGTTCTTATCAATATTTTATTATACTTTGTGTCCGTTTGGTAAAGATTATTTTTGCCAACTTATTTTATTATTCAACTTATTTTTTTCTACTATTTATGAGTCTCACTGCACTTTTTGGTACTATTTATGGGTCCTACTGTACTATTTCAACTAATTTTTACTTTTATCTACAGTGCTTTCAATAAAAAGTTTTTAGTTTTATTAAAATAAGCAGATCCCAAACGGACCTTTATCTTCTCTTTCCTCTACATATTTTACTAGTCGCTAACCCGTGCGATGCACGAGATAGTTAAATTTAAAATCACATATATTTTAAAAGAAACAAATAAAGAGTCCTATATGAAAAAACTATTAATTAAAAGTTAATAGAAAAATTATTTTATAATTTAAAATAGTTTCTCATAGGTATTGTATAGGTATCAACCTAGTAGGATGCATATTTAAATAAATAAAAAGAGACTGTAATGGTGGGTGGTGGCTACTTTTGTTTTATTATTTATCCAAAAAAAAGAAATAGAATTTGATAGGATATGAACAAATAAATTGTAGTAGAAGAATTTCGATTGTAATCAAATTAAGATTTTTATTAACTTAGAAATTATATGAGAAGAAGATAAGACTAAAAAAAAATAATAAAATTCAATTTTGTTAAAAAAGAATAAAATGATAATGATGTGGCAAGCTCTGGAGAGGTCAACAAAAAGTCAAAGACTTCAGATTTATTTATATATATATATATATATATATATCAACCACTAAACACATTATTTATGTAAATTATCCCAAATAGTTGAATACTGAATAGTTTAATATTTGACAAAACAATATTAAAAATAATAATATAAAATATTATTAAAAAAAATGTGAATCTATTGGTGGCTTTAGACCACTGTTTGGGTGTGAGACTGGTATTTTACATTACTTTTTAAGTTCAGTAGGTTTAGAGTAGTAGACTTACTCTTAGGTTTAATAGATGGACATAACTGATAAAAAATAAAAAAAAATAAAAAAATAAAAAAATAAAAAAAAGGAGATGGACATAAACATCCATAAAATTAAAAGTCAAAAATTGGTCAGTTGAATTTAGAAATTTGCGATTTTTTGATCTATATATACTATACTCCACTGGGGCTGTGATTTAACCACCAGACAAATGATAAGTATATAACTTTTTGTGGTTTTATACGGGATGATGCTGTATAAATGCTTAGAGAAAGAGAGTGACAGATGTGGAGGCTTCCAGCTCGAAGAGATACAATTAGATTTGAGGGACTAAAAAGAGGAGAGGAAGAAAAAGAATTGGGTACCATCGGCTAAAAATAAGCATAAATTAATAAATAAATAAATAAAAAGAAAAGAAAATATGTATAAAAAATAACAAATAATTAGATGATGTGTAAAATTAGAAGGCTTCTAATAGTAGAGTTTGTTATGGAGTGAAATTCTCAAAAGTAGACGTGCTCTAATTGGAATTGGTTATATATATATATATATACCATAAAGGGGGAAGGGACGCACAACTGAGGGGAAGAGACGGAAGCACAGTAATAATATAGTGAAAGTAAAGAAGTTAGAACAATAATAAGGCGGTAGAACTAGCCAAGCAGTATATATGAAAATAATTCAAAGTAAATGAAAGCAATTTAGAATCATCCGTTATGGCGGTAATCCGTCCAAGGTGGTGGTAGCAATAAGTAGAGCAATGAACATAAAACTGAAAATACTTGTTATTGAAAGTAAGATAAACACTTACAGTAGTAGTGAATACAAGATCTCAACAGTTACAGGTTAACAGTTACAAAACTTGAACTAGTCCTAGTTACAAGGTTTGTAGAGTTACAATGCTTGTAGTGAACAAGATAGTAGTAGTAGTAGAAACAAGGAATTCTTTCTCTAAGAAGGCTTCCTAAGAGTAGGAGTTCTAAGGGAAGAGAATTCTGAAATAAGACTTATGAAAAAACTTGCTTCAAACATAAGGGACAACCCCCCTTAAATAGGCAAAATTCGGAGTGAACAGTGTCATGAACAGTAACGGATGAATAGTGACAGGGAATAGTGACAGATGAATAGTGACAGGTGAATAGTGAAAGAGAATTTCTCTTCTTTTGACTCAAGATTGTGGGAATCATGGAGAATCTTCCGTAGAGAGCAGCAAAAGACCTCAAATTTTAGGGACAATGCCACATTATTGGTGCCCTATGGTGACAAAAGAAACCAATAAAAGAAAGAAACTAATAAGCATGTTCTTCCGTTGTCTTCTTATGAGCACTAGTCTTCAAAAGCATCATATTGTTGGGAAACAGGCTTTTAGCAGTGGTAAACATTGAAGCATTTAGCCATTGTGCAGGCCAGACAAATAGGAGAATCAAAATCTTCCGCAGAATCCAGAGTATCATGAAACAGTTCCGGATTTTCAACAACATATTCGTCAAGGACATTGAAATATTTTGGCTCTTGTGCCAGCCAGACAAATAAAGTAGCATCAATTTTGTAACAGTAGTAACCTCAGGAATAAACTCATTAATCAGTAGAGGGAGCATCGGATGGATAACCATCAAAAGGATCAAAAGGACCTTGTGGAGAATCACATTCATGCTCATGGTAAATAGCATACTGATTACAGAATCCACAATATAAAATTGGGTCAAACATTGGAGTTTTCCCCGGGACGAGAAGACTTCGTGGATTACAATGATCAGCCATCCGCAAATGAGCAATGGCATCAGAATATGGTCTGGGACCAAAGACAGAAATCCTATCTGTGCATCCCATGAAATGATAATTTTTCCATAAATTCTGAGCAACATTAATAATTTGGTTATTAAAATAATTTCTCCAACATTCTGCAAGAGCAAAAGGATCATCAAAGGACAAATGAGAATTTCCTTCAAGCCATGGCCCTTGGTGAGTGTGACCATTAATGAGAATGAGATGTTTTGAGGGCTGGACGTTCATCCAGTTATCTCTTTCCCATTTTGGCAATGTACTCCAACATCTGATGGAAACAAAAGGATTGTTAAATCCTTTAATAGCATCCTAAATAATTTGTGGGAGTTGGCTGGCTTGATAATGGCTTGTTAATTTTATAAACTTGATAAAGCCATATTCAAACATTTGGGAAAGCCAGTGAGGGTCCCTGTCATCATCATCATCTGAATTATCAGCAACATAACCATCATCATAATTTATCAGGAGGCCAGGAAATGGGTGTTTCTTTTCATACACTCTGAGAGTACTCCCAAAATGTTCTTCCCATTCCAGTTGGATAAACACATTATCACCTTCATCTAGTTCATCAGGATCAGGAATAGTAGCAGTTACAAGTTTCGTGAAATACTTTAACCATAGGTCAACAGCCCTGAACATAGACTTGCTTTCCAGAATACGAGATTGTATATCTGTTGGCAAGTTGGCAACAGCACTTCTTAACATGGATTGAGTCTTAAGGCTCAATCTAGCATAATCAGTGCTCATTATAGTCATTTTATCCTTTGAATGGATATCCTCTTTGCCAAAGAGTTGACTAATGTAGGGATCATTTGCCATATTTGGATAGTTAACAGGATGGCTTCCAAAAGCCTCATTTTCAGAAACAAGGATATTTTCTGGGAAAAAGCTTGAAACAAGGTCATTTTCTGAAGCAAGAGTTTTTTCTGAAACAAGGTTAGTATAGTGGCTTATGTAAGCTTCATTCTGAGCAGTAAGATTAACAAGGTGGATTTCGAGAGATTGGAGGGTCTTTTCAAACAAAGAACGATGGTTTCTATTAAAAGCGGCATAGAGATTATCAAGAATAAATTTTATGGAATCTGGTAATTCACTATAGACTCCATTATGAAATTGTAAGGATTGGGATAAGACTTCCTGTAAAACAATCAACATATCACCATTGGAATATGTCACCGTTGCCGGGACATTTCCTTGAAGGGATGTTGATCCACTGGGTTTTACCCCAGAAGATGCGCCTTCATGCATTTTAAAAGGTTGTCCCGCTGGGAGCCTTTTGTTTTGAGGATAGTCCTGTGCAGGAGCTTTTCCTTTGTTTTTCTTCTTCATAATAATCCACTTACTAGTGGTATAAATATGAATATTATTATTATTCCACTTATTAGTGGTATTTATCCACGCATCATTGTCCGATTCCTGCAAAGAATTATTGATTATATTAGAATAGTTGATAGTACTTAACATTTTGGTATTATGAATATTACCTTTATAATCATCAGTGAAATTTTGGCAAGAACTCATCACTAGTTCTTGAATAAATTCATTCATGGGAGAATCTTTCTTATAAGACAGATTATCAATATCAATTTCAAACTTTGAGGCAAATTTGAATTTTACTTTCTATCCAAAAGGATCAGTAGTAATTCCATCAAGTTCAACAAGAAAAGGATATAAAGCATTTATAAACGGCAGACCAAGAATCACTTTGTCAGTCATATTTTTGACAAGAACAGAAGGAATCTTGAAACAAACATTATCATGGCACACACAAGCATTATTCAATTCATACTTAATTTTCATCTGAGAACCATTAGCAGAAACCAATCTTTCAGTAGATTTTTCAAAATATTTTGAAGGAATCAGTCCTTCTTGAATACAGTTCATATCCGCACCAGAATCAATCATAGCAATAACAGTGAAATGATAATCAGGAGAAACAACAATTTTAACTTTTGTAAACCATTTTGGAGGGAGTATTTTATTAACAAAAGCAAGTTGAGGATTAGTGACACTATCAGGAATACCAGTATCAGGAATACCTTCATCAGAAAGAAGAGCTTGTTGACTGGATTCATCTCCATCTTTGTGCTCATCATGTTCACTATCAGATTTATCAGATTGTTGTTTATCAACCTTTAACATCATCAGTTCTTGTTTAAGATTATTGTTATCACTTTTCATGCTTTTAAATTCATGTTTTAAGTCATTTATCTCTTGTTTAACAATATTAATTTCATGTTGGAGATCATTAACATTTAATTCTTTGGATTTCTTTTTATTAAATCTTTCCAAAGTTTCTTCAAAACTTATAGTTGATTTTAGTTTTTTACCAGTTTCATCTTTTATCAAGTTTTTCTTAAACTTATCCAAATATTCTTTTTGTAATTCAGGATTTTGAATTTGGTTTATCAGTTGGATTATTAATTTTTCATCTTCTTCACTCTTAGCGAGAGCATTAACAATTTTAACAATATTGCAACAAGAATCTCTACAACCAATTTTAATATTAGGAGAATCAGAAAAATCATCAGCAGATTGATAGCAAGAATCAGATGAAGAAAAATCATCTTCCAAGGAATCAGACGAGTTGTTAGATTCAAGGACTCTGAATAATTCTTCTTGCACTTTATTATCAATATTTAACATGTTGAACTTGTTTTTCAACTTACCAGGTTTTTCTTTGCAATCTTTACTAAAGTGTCCAGGCTTACCACAGTTAAAGCATTTACCTTTTCCTAACCTTTGTTGAACATATTTTTTAGAAATATTTTTCTTCTTAGCATAGAAATCATTGGGTTTAACAAAGTTATTTCTGTATTTTTTATATTTTTTATGACTTTTATCATGTTTGTTACTTTTTTGCTTGGAAGGAGCAATAGGAGGCAAACCATATTGTTCACAGAAATTACCCATTTCATATTTAGCTTTTCTTTTGTTCTTTAATTGGTGTTTTAACAATTTTTCATCATTACACATATTGATTCCAAGTTTTTTAATAGTACTGAAAATATCACCATAGGTTAAATTATCATAATCAATAGAATCATTTTTACCCATTAATTCTTGTTTTACCTTATGAGCAAAGATAGGAGACAGACCGTCAATAAACTTTTCTTTCCAATAGGGCTTATGGCAATCTTTCCGGAGCATCACTCTGGAAGTAAAAACATCTTGATACCATCTGTAATCAGACATAGTAGGACAACTCAAATTATTTAAATAGTCAGAAACACGGGATGAAATATTAGATGGAGTCCCAACAAAATGTTTGAGAATAGTATAGATCAAGGTATTAACATCATCAGGAATACCACGACCAATACTTTCATCAAAAATAGGTAGACCTTCGTCATTCTTTTTAACAGCATGTTTAATAGACTCTCTGGATTCTTCAGTGATGTAAGAATCCCACCATCCACGAAGAGTACCAGAAAAACCAATAATAAGTAAATTAACAATGTCAGGTTGATCAAGATCATGGTTATTTTGATAAGCAATACCAACCATAGACATATGACTCATCTTATTAATGATTTCTTGTTCAGATAAACCATCAATATTCCATTCATAAAGCTTATCAGCAGAAACAAAAAACTGTGTTTGAAAAGATCTCTCTTCAAACTGCATATCAAGAGGAGTGGGTTTTGAATACCAATTTTTTGTAAAAGACATGGGATTGGAGTTACCAACAAATCTTTTAATTTCTGGTAAATCATCATCAAAAATCTTTTTGCAGAAACAGAAGATACAGTATCAGAATCTGTGCTTTCATCAAAAACAATTGTTTTTCCATTTTTTGAAATAGTTCGAGCAGCAGGTGTACTTGTAGAAGTACCCTCAGTTTTAACCTTTAAATCAGAAATCATTTTTTCAACAATTTCAAGAGTCTTGGACTGAGAAGTTTTAAACATAACTTTTTCTCTTTGACTGGGTAAATCAATCAAAGGTTTCTCAGTTTTAACAGAAACAGATTTTTCAGAAACAGGTTTTTCAACAATTCTTTCTTCAATACGGTCAAGCTGTTGACCAATAATATGCAAAGATTGATTAGCAAAATTGTTTTGTTCAATAAGACTAACAATGGGAGTTTGATCATCAGCAATTTTGAAAGGAGAGGCCTTCACCTTCACTTCCTCTTTTGTCACTTCATCCTTCTTAGTAGTGATCAAAATTGGCTCAAGAGGAGGATGACTAGACCTAATAATGGTTTTATCTATTTTAACAAAATTTGATTTTTTTATCACATTTAAATGTTGTTTTGAAACCTCATCTTTTGAAACATAATGGTTTTCAAGAAAGTCAAAAAACAAGATATGTCTTTTCAATTGATTCATCTTTTCCAACCATTTTCTCTTAACACGGTCTTTTTCAGACTGAGCAAAATTATTTTGGAAATATTTTCTTTTAGGTCTATTTTTTGAAAGTATAAACTCATTGTACAAAGAATCCCAATCAATCTCAAAATCATCATTTAAAACAGTCAAAACTCTTAATTGATTTTGGTAAACAGGAGGATTTTCAATAGGAGGAGAATCAAAGTCGGATGGAGTAACAGATACAGAGTCTTCTTCATCATCAACAACAACATTGCCATGAGGAAAGGAAGATTCAGCTTTAGTAGAATAGTAAACAGAGCTAATTTGAGATTTATCACTTGAAATACCTTTTAGCTTTAAATTAGAGGGTTTTTCCAAATTCTTTTTCAACAAATCATTAATCTCTTGATCTCTTTTGGAAATACTTTCGGATCCGGCAAAGGAATGTCTTCCTTTGTTGATCCTCAAAGGTTGATTGTTTTGAAAACTTATTTTAACAGTACCATCAAGATATTGTTGAATATGAGTAAGATCAAGTTCATCAAAAACAGGTTTAACAAGAGGGGATTCTTGTTCCAACAACCCTTCAGTGGGAAGCTTAATGTCTTGCCATTGAATCATTTTTGGAACTTGAACTTTAGCATCAGGAGTTGAACATTGAATTAACATAGTTTTACCATAAGGTTCTCTGTGATTTAAAGCACCAGGATTTATTTGAGTACCCAACAATCTGTAATAAATGCGATAAATCAAAGCAAAAGGCTTACTACCTTCTTCCATGTTATAACCAGATGAAGCAATATTTAAAGTCAAAGCTCTAACAATATTAGGATCATCTAAAGCAAGAGTAAGATCAGGATAACAGTTAAAATAAACAGGATCATCATACAAAGAAGCAGTAATCATACCAAGAACGCTATCTTTAAAATTTTTAAATCTAGCATCACGTAAACACATGAGAACAAAAGCATTAATACCCTTTCGGGTGAGTGGTTCAATAGCAACTTGAACCATACCAATATGCAAATAACTGAGTTTTTTAGCAATGAACTCATTAATATTTTTTTTAGAAAACAAGCAACATTTTTCATGAACTCTAGAAATAGAAAATGTTTGTTCAATAGTTCTCACTTTGTAAATGGAATAGAAAGTAGATTCAACAAAACTAGTCTTATAAACAGTTTTAGTATCAACTTTAGGAATATTCCATTTTCGAAAATCAGGGATCTCATGTTCTTCAACAGTGTGATCTTCTTCATTTACGATAACAAGAGGACAACCAGTCCTGGAGCTGATAGAGGAGTTAGATCTCCACATCCTATCCATACTATCCTAGATTCAACACTCAATTATCATGTTTTTCTCACAACCGTTGCATTTCGTAACACATACCCTAACCAACCTTATACCTCTCATGCCCTACACGCCCTCTCGGCTCAAACAGGCCTTACAGTTCGGTTCTAGGAATTCACTTTACGACTAGGGTGGCGCCAACAACGGTAAGAAGGGAACACAACAATGGAGCACCAAAGGTTTGGGTAGACACGGACAAGAAACAAAGACACAACCACACTATCACCGGCCAGAAAAGAGTGGCTCTGATATATATATATATATATATATATATATATATATATATATATATATATATATATATAAATTTATTTATTTATTTATTAAAGTAATGCTGATGTGTAAAATTGTGGAGAGGTCAGAGGCTTCGGTTCGGTTTTATATATATATATATATATATATATATATATATATTATAAGTGCTATGCTGTTTTCATTGTGTTGGATATATTATCTTATTGTATTATTTATGATATTTTAATTTGTTGTTGCTAAAATAAAACTATTGATGTTGCGTGTTTTGTAGAGTAAGATGGTAAAATCAATAAAGTAGATTTTTAAAGTGCTAAAAGTTAAAATTTTTAGGCCTTCGAAGTTAATGCTAATTGCTAAGGTTGCGTTTGGCATTGACCGAAAAAACTAACCTTTTTTTTTACTATTTAACTTATTTTTACTATTATTTATAGATCTCATGTTTTAATATTATTTATAAATCTCACTGTACTATTTCATGTAACTTTTTGTATTATGTGTAATATTTATTTTCAATAAAAAATTTTTAGTTTCAAACCAATGTTCTGGACTCTAAAGTTGAATACAAATACTAATTTTTTAGGTACACAGTAAAAACAAAAAATAAATAAAAATAAAAATAAATAGAGATAAAAACAATGAGAGAGAAGCTGCGAAGGTCCAATGGCGTAAACTTAAATACTGTAATTTCTACCTTTCAAAACAGATTCCAAAACCACCTTCAGTGCTTTTGTATTTCCTTTCTGTATTCGGGGTTTGGTTGCTGACTTTTGATTGATTGACTGCTTGGTCTTTCACAAACAGCACAACTGAAACAATTTCCAAGAGCACCAACAGAAACCCAACTAGTTTTCTTCACCATCAGCAATGGAGGCTCAGTCTTCAGCACTGCCACCTCAGCCACCACCAAAAGAGTCATTTGCTCGGCGTTACAGGTTTCTCTGGCCTACGCTTTTGGCTGTCAACCTTGCTGTTGGAGGTCCCTTTCTTTTTCTTATTCCTGAGCTTTGTAATTCAGCATTTATCTTAAATTTCCTATGCATTAATTTATGCATGTGGGTGTTTATTAGTATACAAAGTGATTAAATTTATAAAATGGTGTAATAGGTTTTGAGATTTCAGCTTAAAAGAATGGTTTTTTAAGCTTATTGATCGCTTTTCTTGATGTTGTTTGTTGATGGGTATTCTGTTTTTAGGATAGGGGGTTATGGTTTTAGCATCATTTTCTGAGGATTCTGATTAATGGTTTTGGAGAGAAGTGAATGTGATAAATAGAATTTGGTGTTCTAAGGTTGAGCTTCTGTAGGATTTATGATTCTCCTTAGTTGAGAAATTGTGAGAGAATATTTTGACTATAGCCTCTATGGATTTATAGATCTTAATTGGTTATGTGACATCTAATTACTAAAGTTCTTGCTCTTTGCTCCTCCTGTGCACTAAAGAATCTAGAAACGCAATATAGGGTTAATATACTGTTCTATTTTTTTGATAAGTAAATTATATATTTATATATACTGTTCGGAAATAAACATTATATGTCTTGTCTTGTGTGGGATTTATGATTCTCCTTTTCTTCTACCCAAGCACAAAGGGGGTTTATAAAAAGCTTATTTCTGGTCCCCAAAACCCTCCCCTTCCAATTAGTTGAAGTAGAGGCAAGATCACTACTTGAATACCATGTGGTTACTTAAACTTTTAGTTCGCTACAGGTTTCGATCCATGCATGTTTATAAAAGGCTGCATATTCCTTAATTTTGGAAATCCTGGAGTTTTTTGTCGATGAAATTTCTTCTTGTTTTGTTAAAATGGTAGTAACTGCAATAGCTCAAGGCATTCTTCATTGTATTAGCACAGCCTTATGCTTGCCTAATCAGAGTAATGTTTTTGGCTATTTATCATTAATCTTATAGCCAATGACCAAGTAAAAGACTTATTTGTCTATCTTTCTAAGTGACAAACCATAATCGCAATCCTTTTCCCTCTAGCATAATTGGTATTGATTATTGTGATGTGGAAAAATACTTAAACATAATCATTACAAAAGATGGGAGAAAAAGATACACACAGAATGCAATTCTTGCATTATTTTTAACTGGCCAGCTAAAGCTCTACTACTTGATATGATTAAAATCATATACCAGTAATCTTTGGCTTTATCCATGTCTATGATAAGGCAATGAACAATATGTTGAATAGACAAAGTATCAATTTCTTTGGGTGTACACGGTATCTTGCATACTGTAACAATAAGTACGCTGTAGTCATTCAAATGGCTCATTAGGAGCTTATAATAATATAGGTGAGTGGCTACATATTCTATTTGCTCAAACTCACTCACCTACTTAACTAATCCCTGAACAAATATTGATTGCTTTATAATTAGGCGTAAGGAGGCCCACCACTCATCTCTCTCAGACCCTGCAAAAGTGGTATCTTTGTGCACTATTTACAATCTTTTTAATCTATAGGACCTACATCTGGTGATCATTTTTAATATCTTGTTTGTGTCGTAGTCAGGTTTGAGAAAGAAAAACTAGAGTATACAAGAAGACTTCAGGGGTAGTAAATCTGGTTTCGTTAAATTTACATGGAAATTGACTGAGTGGTCAGATAAAGGAAATATATTATTTGCATGTTATGGTCTTATATAGTTTGAGAGGTATTCATTACTAGCTTTGTGGTCAAACTTTCTCTTTCATCCACTCTCTGTTTCTGTGTAGCTTTTCTATATAAGTTGATAGTTTTTAATATATATATATATATATATATATATATAAGATAGACAATTGTATTTTCATTTTGCTTTGCCCTAAAGTAGTGAAAGAATGCACACAATGTTCTTGTTCTTATTTGACTTAGTCCAAATAGAAATTGTTGTTACTGCATTTGTTGATGGAGGCAGTAGTGGTCTTCGTTTGAGGATATAGCAGGCATTCTATAATGTGGAGCTCTTGTCACTCAAGCTTCAGCAAGATGCTAGGTCTCTCACATGAAACCTGTTACCTATTGGATCATTTAAGCCTTTTTAATTCTATCTTACATCTTGTTAACACAATATTTTGTTTCTTCTATCTTGGTGGAAAATTTTTATTTATTTTTTGATGTTTGGTATGGTGGAAAAGGCTAGGTTTTTTACATGGGAACTCCCACCAACGGGATCGTATAAGTTTTTCTGAATTTTATCTTACCGCCGACATTATATTAAGTACGTTTTTTATGGTGGAAAACATTTTCTACATTTTCCAACGTTTGGAATAATATGATTCTTGTCTTTAAAGCTTCAACTGAAGGTTACTAAGGCTCTTACATGGGCCCTTTTACCTATTGGATTGTTTAAGCTTTTTGAATTATATTGTATAGTTCTTTGACATAATATTATGTTTCATTTATTTTAATAGAAACTACAAATAAAGACTTTTACACAGATTTCTTTTACAAATATCACTATTGTAGTTTAACCTGAGTGTTAATTTTGTCTTTGAATTTTTGATTTCAACAATCAACACCTTGTACATTAGGTTTGTAACAAATCAAAGCATTTAATGGTGTTTTTTGTTAGGCTTTAATTGAAAATACTAATAACAAGTAGGCCCGATTTCTATTTTGTTCTCATATAATCTAATTTCTTTAAGATCTCAACATATGGGATTTGATGCAGGCATTTTACTGATAGGTTTGATTTTCCAGATTGGTTAATTTGCTGGAGGATATCATGGATGGCAGCCGAATAGTGATCTTCATGACTACCAAGGAAGGATGTGATCTGGTCACCCAGCAGCTTTGCATGGATGGTTGGCAAGCTCTTTCAATTAATGGAGATAAAAGTCAAGCAGAAAGGGTTGGGTCCTCTCAGAGTTTAAAGCTGGCAGGAGTCCTATTATGACTGCAACAGATGTTGCAGCTTGTGGTTTGGGAATGGAGATAAAACTTTAATGCTTGTTCAAAGACTTGATAGAAATTCATTTTTAGTACAGGAAATTGTGTTGGTAAACAATAACTAATAGCACTCATCATCATCATTATCAACTCATTTTGGTAAGAAATCATTATCTAGATATTCTTGTTGTCCCTATTTTAAGTCTTCTTTTAATTTTATCAGGTTTATAGAGAACATTTTTTAGTATTGATCATGCTTTTCATTGATTAAACAGATGCGAGCCATTTCACTCAGCTCTTTGCTGCATATGTTGGAGATCCACCTTTATTTCTTGTTTGCACTCATTTGTTATATTTTCTATTCTGATGCTGCTACTTGGTCATTTTGAAAGATTCATGTTTTTTAGTTATTGCTTTGCTATATTTAGTGGTCTCTTACTGTCTCTTGAACATCTTTTTTATCTAAGTTGGTGTTATTTGTCACGTGGATTCTGCTTGTATGTCTGTTGAGCCACTTGTTTTCATGTCTATGGATATTGCCCTTGAACACTTATTTTCAGCTACAGCAACACTCGTGCATGCAGAAATGTATTAAGGACTTAAGGTCATAGGTTCTCTGATCTAAATAAGATTCTGATGTGAGAGGTTGTTATCCTACTGCATTTCTTATGACTTGTGATGTGCTTTGGTTTTGGGGCAGATGTGAAGGACGCGAATTATGTGATCAATTATGACTTCCAGGAGTATATTCACCGCATTGGTCGAACTGGAAGGGCTGGGGCAAAAGGAACTGCATTAAATTTCTTCACAGCTGGAAACACCATATTTGCAAAGGAACTCATCTGCATACTTGAAGAAGCTGGATAGAAGGTCAGTCCTGAATTGGCTGCAGTGGGGCATGGTGCACCTCCTCCCCCTTAGATTAGTTGACTAGTTTGAATACTCTTAGGTGGTGTTTATATGCATGAGTGTGTGTACTTGGTTACTGAAATCAACTGTTTCAGTGAATATCAACCAATTAGATCATGGGGGTTTTCAAGATTGTGGGATGGGTTATGGTGGTGGTAGCACGCTGTATTTTGGGGGAAACATTAGCATGTATGATTAGAAAATAGGAGTTAAAATGTCTTGTTTCCATTCAACTTTAATTTATGTTGATTTTTTGTTCAATTACGTAGAGGACTAACTATAGTTAGTGGTGGACTAGGTAAGATAAAACATCTGTTTATATCATAAAGGTTTAGAAGGTGATAAACAATTGTATTTTCATTTTGCTTCGCCTTAAAGTAGTGAAAGTATACACAAAATGTTCTTGTCCTTAATTAACTTGGCCAAAATAGAAAATGTTGTGGCTGCTTTTGTCCTTATTTAGTGGGGATAAATACATTTTTCTAGTTTTATATGTAGATGACATTTTACTTGCAATTAGTGATTTGAGTTTGCTAAATGAGAGAAAATGGTCTCTCTCAATATTTTGAGATGAAGGATTTTGGACAACCTTTATGTGTCATTAGCATTGCCATTTCAGAGATAGATCACAAAGAAAGTTAGGATTGTCTCAAAAGGCCTACATGAAAGGGTTTTGAAGAGATCTGGAATGAAATGCTGTACACGTACAGTAGCACCCATTTTGAAAGGAGACAAACTTAGTTATAATCAATGTCCTTAGATTCAATTAGAGTAAAAGAAAATGAAGAACATACCATATGTATTTTCAGTAGGTAGCTTGCTGTATGCGCAAGTCTCACAAGGCATGATATCAGTTTTGTAGAAGGTCAATATCAAAGCAACCCTAGTTTGGATCATTGGAAAGCTGCAAAAAAGGTCATGAGATGCTTACAAGGAACCACTGATTACAGGTTGACTTACATGCATATATATATATATTGGAGGTGATATATCTTAGAGAAGTACTAAACAAACAATTGTTGCTCCATCTACCATAGAGGCTATTAAATACTATGAAGCTCAACACATGCAACATGGTTAGGGAATTTCATCACAGTTCTCAAGATTTTCGATATTGAATACTATGAAGCTACAACACATGCATTATGGTTAAAGAATTTTGTCACAGGTCTCAAGATTTTCAATTCTATATATATTATATAGACCTTTAAAAATTTTGCGACAATCATTTTTCTTCCCTAAGAATTATAGAAGTGGAGCCGAAGTATAGCAGCATAAAGCACCCTATTGTTAGAGAGAATGTTAAGAAATAAAAGACGACTTGGTATAAAAACCACGTGGAACATGTGGGACTTGGTAGCTTATTTGATGTTTAATTTCTCTCTAATTGTTTTGTATTTAGGATATATATATTTGGTTATTCATAGAGAAAAAGGCAAAGTATATATTTTCTGCATATAAAGATTGCGTTTGGAATAAGCTTATATTGGGCATTTTTTTTTACTATTTAGCTTATTTTGGCTACTATTCATGGGTCCTGTTGCATTTTTTTGTACTATTCATGGGTCCTATTATATTATTTTAGCAAACTTTTAGTTTTATCTACAGTATTTTCAGTAAAAAACTTTCAGTTTCAGCTAAGTAAGCTATTCCTAAACGGACCCAAAGTATAAATATAAATATAGTTTTATCTGTGGGCGAGATATGAAGGGGTACTCGAATGGCTAATAGATAGTTTATTCATAAAGAATTAATGGTTCATAAAATACTCACACAGGGAGTATCATACATTGTAATACATGGAAGTACTTGTTAAGAGTATTACCGTCATGATTCGTGTATTGGATTATTTATTTGAGTGAGAGCATTTCACAACAAAATGGCATAGGTAATATCTTTATATTACTATGACTATGACTCATCAAGTTATTTAAATGTCATGTGGGCCAAATGGGAGAATGTTTGATTATCTCTATTATGAGGCTTATGGTCCGCATAAAATTTACTCTAATTCATTAATTACAATATATATAAATTTATTTTAGAGTGATAGATAAAGACCCATATTTTTAGAGTGTATTTGTTAACATCACTTAAAATGTCACTTAGTGAATAGATGTTATTTAGTAAATAAACACTTTAAAGTAACTCTCAATTAAACTTTTTGATGGAAGGAATATATATTAAAGAGAACAAACATTAAATTGGAAGAGTCCCTAGTCTAGCCTTTAAAAGACTGTTTTCTATCAAAGAATTTTTAAGGCATTGGCCATAGACTAGAAAAATTCATTAACAACTCATTCTTTTGCAATGTGATTTTCTGTACACATCATTTGAACAACATGACTAGAGGTATTTTATTTTTCTTCGACTTTTTTAGATTTCTTACATCCAATTGATGCTTAAAGTCATTGTGTTGGGAGGTGTTGGTCATTCTAATCTTTTTCTTATTTGCTTTAATTGTGGGTAATTATGCAAGATGGGTTTTGATTTTGTGTGATTTTGTAAATTAATTTGAGTGGAATTAATTCTGTACCATCTTCCAATAGAGGGTTAGATTTAGCTTTTCATCTCTCCATTTTCAATCTTAATTTTATGTAAAACGTATTAGTAGAATTTTCAACGACTGTCAATCTTTTCAACTGATTATTCTATACTTTGACTCAGTCGTTGAAATGCTTTTTTGAATTTGCCATCATAATGGTTGTGTTCGGCATAGTGGTGAGCTGCGGTAATTAGAGTTATGGATTCAAAAATTTATTATTTTGTAATTATAAATTAACTAATATGTTTTGTTACTTCTATTTTCTTAATGTAAAAAGAGGAGAAATTTCACTTGAATTTTTTTTTTTTTGAAAAATTTCAATTAATATTATTAATTTATAGTTCAATTAATTAATTTAGTTATTAAATAAGTATAAATTAAATTGCTTATTAAACCGGAAAATTATTGTGTAGTCTCGGAGTACAAGTTCAACATACTGACCTTGTACTCCCAGCCAATAGTTGCATGCCAACATATAATAACTTGCTTACCTCAATAGGATTGCCAGCTCAGGTGCTCTGTTAACGTCTGTTAACGTTTAAAAATTTTTAGTTTCACTTTTAATTTGAAAATAGGGGCGCTCTCACATACGATTCCTCTCTTCCTCTCCCATGAACAATGGCTCAAGTACCATGGGTTGTTCCTCTCTCATCTCCGTCAGCATTGTGGAAGTTCACTGTGCGGCCACCTTGCCGTGGTTGGTTCAGTTCGTTCTCTGATGCCGTTTCAGTATTCGTTTAAAACGAAAACTAATCTAGCCCAAACAAAAACGAAAGCCCCTTCGGACTCTTCTCTATATGGTCCTTATCAAGATATTTCCTCTTCTAATCCATCGCTCCAAGCCTCATTCACGGGTATAGCTATCCGTAAAGGCGTAAGCGATGAATACAATTTTTTTAAAATTATCTTTTGTGGAAATTTCTTATACTGTAATTATTGATGATTTGAATCTCATATTTTTGGGATAAATCTACTGTTTGGGGTTTTGATTGTAATGTGATTTGGATTTGTAATTGTTACCCAATTGGGTGTTTGGGTCTGTAATGTTGTCGTATAAGTTTTGGCTGGTGAGGCTACATGTAATTTGGGGTTTAGATTGTAATGTGTTTTGGATTTGCATTTTTTACCCAATTGGGTGTTGGATTTGTAATTTTGTGAAGTAACTTGTGGCTAGTGAGTCATTATATAAAGCATGGCTCATGATATGTTTTTTATTGCATATAAAGTGTTTGTTTAAATGTTTCTTAGGCCACAATGAGCGAAATCCTTGTCTAGCTTTCTGAGACAGAGCCAAATCCTTATTTTGCAGTGCTATAAGATTTTTTTTTTTTTTTTTTTAGTGAAGTATTTGCTGTTTTGCAGTGAATCTATTATTGATTTAGTAGTTTCCATTTATTTAAGAGATTAAATTCTATAAGGACATGGTGTAAAACCCATGTTTTATCCCTCCAATCCCAACATGCCACATCATCTTATCACATATTTAAGAATAAACACAATCACACTCAATCGATTCTAACACTCATATATAAATCTAACCAAATTGGGAATCTATCGAGATGTTATTAGGTGTGGTAGGATGGTAAGATGTATTGAATTTTAAGTAAAATGTTGATGTGGCAATCACTTATTGGATGGTGTAAAACATGGGTTTTACACCCCATCCTTATAGAATTTAATCTCTTTATTTAAAGCCTAAGTACTTGTGAGAGTATTACCGGAATTCGTAAGTAAATTAATGTAGCTTATCAGCCCTTTCAGGGATGCATTTTCTTATATTTATATGCTACAACAATGCATGGAAATGCATCTGTTGTACTCAAATTGCACCTCCTCCCTTTGGAAAGGAGGCAATGCTTAGCTTTTGTTTCTTTATTGATTTTTTTTTTTTTTTTTTTTTTTTTTTTTTTTTTTTTTTAAATTTGTTATGAAGTTCTTTTATTATTTTTCTTTGGAGCTATATTTCGGGTAAATGCCTGTTTCTTTTCTTTTGTTTCTCAACTACTTGGTCTTTGTTACTCTGTATATGCAAGTATGTTCTATAGTCAAATGTCAAATTGATGGTTCCTTGGTGAAAGTATATTTTTCAGAGAGTGTTGGTTCCAAGTGTAGGATGCTTACTTTTACTCTTATATTTTTTTGGTTTATTACCAGAGAGGCTTTGATGAGGCCCATGCTGATGATGGTTTACTAGAAATATTTGGCCTAAAGCAAGGGTGGCATGCATCTTTTGTTATGGTTTAACTCATCTCTGCCAAACACATTGCTCAGGTGCAATATCAAACTCAAAATTTTTATTGTTTATGCTATCGTGTAAAGTTCTGACTACTCAAGTGCTAACACGCAGCCTTGTGTAAACTCAAAATTCTTATTTGACGTTTGTGGAAATTAAGAGGGTCCCTTTTCAGTTAGTTATGATCAGTGGAGAGTGATATTGGTGCCTTGTGTTCCATTTAGGTATAGCTGGGATTAATGTAAAGCAGGCGAATTACCTGAGGGCTTGTATTGTAAATTATATTTATGTGCCTCAGTAACAGTGTATTAGTTGTTGTATCAAAATCAATTGTTAGTCAAAATCATAAGTTGATGGAATTTATTGTCCTTATGTCAATTAAAATTACATTATTTCACTTTTTTTTTTTGTCATTCCTGTTTGGATTGAGTTTTATGCCTCCTTTGTTATATAATGTTGTGAAGTGTTGCTTATCTTTGTGGCATGAATATTTTGCAGCAGACGTTGCAGCATGAATATTTTGTAGCAGAAGATCCAGACGAATAGCAACTTGGATAACCTAGTTGGAGTGGATCCTTTATGTCATTGTGATGCAGATGATAATTAGCTTGTAACAAACATTTTTTTTAAGGATGAGATTTGAATAATAAAGCATTCAGATTATTTCCAAAATTCTCCCCTCCATGTCTAGTACAAATTCTTGTAACTTCAAAGTACATATGCAATGTGAATTTGTAAATTCTTGTAATTTTAAAATTCTTAATATAATGTGAGTTTGTATCTTCATTGCTGACTATTATTGACTTCATTTTTAAGAATTATTGGATTTGGTTATCAAGTTAATTACAGGGTAATTCCCTTGGTCATGACTATGAAGCAAGACCATTAACCATAATAACACAATTCTCACATTTACTTTCTATACCATATTGGGTGAAAAAATGATGGAATTCAACAAATCTTCTAAATGTATTAGAAGGTTATTACATTAAAATTGGACAATTCCACATCAAAAAAGTGTTACCATAATATGCACTTCCTCCAAATGCTTTCAAAAGTTACAAGAGACTAAAATAAGACGAGACATTCTTTTAGTTCAAAAATCATATGCATTACAAAAATAAGTGTTCTCATGACAATTTTTTTACTGGCACCATTGCAATTCCAGTTTCAAAGTAGAGAACAACTATAATAATAAGTTTTACTTGTCTTCAACTATAATAAAAAATACCTTATGAACTCTCTTACTTAGTTCATAGTGGCCATTGCCCATGTCTTACTTTTGTAACTTTTCTATGTGGTTACAAACTAATTTAAAGAAAAATAAATGAATAAAATGTATAAAGTAAATAATCCTTGAGAACAAGAAACTAAGCATATAAAATTAGTACATAACTTTCCATGGGCTCCAAGTCAAATTTGAGTAAATCTGAAAGTACAAAAAGTAGTTTCTTTCAAACTAAAGCAATCTAAAAATAAATTCACTTTGGTAGATGAAAACCGAAAAGTAAAAACAAAGGATTCCTAAAAGAAAGCTAGGCAGCAAGGCTTCAATGTAGAAAGTATAATTGTTTCCACAAATGAAAGCATCATCAGACTTATTTTTCAGCTATCCATCAAAATATCCTTCTAGATTTTTGTAGTTGTGAAACCTTTCTTTCCACCTTTGCTCATTTTGCTTCTCTAAAGTCTGAACTTCTTTTGCATAATGATTGAATATCAATACTAAATAATGTATGTATATATATATATATATATATATATATATATATATATATATATATTCATCACACGATTAATACAAAATAGCATAAGTGAAATTTATAGTTATTAATAAACATCACAGGTGAACTCCAATATGTCTAAGCACTATCAATAACATGTCCAAGAATAAGTTATGATAATTAAATCAAGCTTTTCTGACGATAATAAGCATGTTTCATGAAGGTCTATACCAAAATTCTTTAAAAATGATAGTCTTTTCATTGGGGAATTTTATCAAACAATCGGAGTACATAAGGAATGAGCCAAAGTTGTAAAGTCAATTAGCCATGAATTCTAAAATACCCAGTACAAAAATAATTCAAGACACATTAGTCCATCAAATACTAACCATAATCATCAAAGAGATGAACATGGGTATCAAAGGAAATCAAAGACAAGCAAACATAAATAAAAATTTAAATAATAAACAATTAAGAATACTTATGGCGGAAAATTTTGTGGGAGAAGAAAATCTAGGAATTTCATCTGACCAATAGAAAGGGAAAGTGGATTCACCCATTCAAAGAAGAGTCCGGAGGGGCTTTCGTTTTCGTTTGGGCTAGATCGGTTTTCATTTTAAACGAATACCGAAACGGCATCAGAGAACGAACCAAACCAACCAAGGCAAGGTGGCCGCACAGTGAACTTCCACGATGCTACCGGAGATGAGAGAGGAACAGCCCATGGTACTTGAGCCGTTGTTCATGGGAAAGGAAGAGAGGAATCGTATGTGAGAGTGCCCCTGTTTTCAAATTAAAAGTGAAACTAAAAAAATTTCCAAATATTAACAGACGTTAACAGAGCACCTAAGCTGGCAGTCCCGTTGAGGTAAGCAAGTTATTATGTGCTGGCCTGCTCTTATCGGCTGGGAGTACAATGTCAGTATGCTGACCTTGTACTCCGGGACTACACAATAATTTCCCTATTAAACCACCAATTTGACCACTTATTAAATCGGACCAAAAAATGAGAAACCATGTTCTTATTTAGTTTCCTATAAAAAAAAGTTCTTATTTCTTATTCTCTGTATAATCAGATCTTTAAATTCTTGCCATGGAAATAGATGAAATTGGGGAAAAATCAATGAGCATGTTAGAGATATATTAGACATATTAGCCCAATGTAATAGGCCCAAGCCCACTCTTGCTTGTACTAATAGTTTAGGGTTTAGTCGCCTATATATAATCATGTTAGGGTTCATTATAACACAAGTTATTGTACTACACTCTTATATAATACAAATGTAGCCCTTAAGGGATTTCTCCATGGATGTAGGCTGACAAGGCTGAACCACGTAACCCTCGTGTTCTCAGTGTTCCTATTCTATGTTTTCCCTTCCGCATCCACTCTAGTATATACAACATGGTATAACACATTGCGTTGCTAATAATATATTTAACATGGTATCAGAGCAAAACTTCATTTTTGGCATCAAACAAATGTCTCTAGCAAGCAAAGAAGATTATCACATACACACCACCATCTGAAGTCACACATGCTTGCCTGCTGGATCTAGACTCCACGGCATCTCTCAGCCACCATGGCTCTATGCTGTGTCAAAATCCAACAACGAAGCAAGACGTGACTTAACTTATCAGATCTGTGCAAACCCAAGCTTCGCCTAGTGAAACCAACACCACAGACGTGCTCCACGACCTCCCGCGACCAAAACCCAGGAACTCGACCCCTAACAGTAGACTCACGCACTAGCACGCGCTGTCAACGGCTCCGAAACCTCCCCACGCAACGTCGAAATTCTCGACTCCCAGGTAGGTTTATGCTTATACATGCCGCTCTGTCAGCCTCGCAGCCCGCCGATCTGCAAAACCTGAGAAATTCGATAGCTGTTCTCTCCAACATGCGCCTACACGCGCCACCTTGGTTTCTGGCTTCTCGTGCACGTGCCAATGGAAATCACACGTGCCATCCACGCACCGAAGAACTCCGTCTACTTCTTCTAATGTCATCCATGACATCATCTGATGACGTCAACAAATGCCACGTCAATAATGTCGCCGTGTTAGCACCACGTCACCTTGTTAACTGTTGGCCCAGACTGACTCGACCCGAACCACCCGGATCTGACCCGTGAGCACTAATCGTTGACTTTGACCAGGATCTGTTGACTTTGACTTTCATCGACTTTTACTTTTGCGTTGACCTTTGACTAAAAGTTAAAACTTCCAAAAGAGCTTATCATGCTCAGTTTTTCGCGTAGATTCCAATTTTGGATTCCATTTTTTCATTTGAAACTCCGAAACTGGTCAATTGGCATATTATTCATTGTGGTTTCTTCAAAGGCATTCTTTAAGGCATCTCCAAGGGATCTTCTCATGCTTATCCAACCTCAAGCCTTCATCCAGCTTCCGCCTTGAGTTTGAGGGAGGGTGTTAAATATATATTAGACATATTAGCCCAATGTAATAGGCTTAAGCTCACTCCTGCTTGAATTATTAGTCTAGGGTTTAGTCGTCTATATATACTCATGTTAGGGTTCATTGTAACACAGGTTATCGTACTACACTCTTACATAATAAAGATGTAACTCTTAAGCGATTCCTCCGTGGATGTAGGCCGACAAGGCTAAACCACATAACTCTCGTGTTCTCGGTGTTCCTATTCTATACTTCCCCTTCCGCATCCACTCTAACATATATAACATGGTATAACACATCGCGTTGCTAATAATATATTTAACAGAGCATAACAAAAACACCAAAAAGATTACTCCTTTTTTTTTAATCAATATAAATTTAGGTGTACTAATAATTTATTATTGTGTAACAGTTGTATATAACATATTTGTTACATGCAAATAGATTTTTCCTTAAAAAAAAAAAAAAAAAAAACAAAAAAACAAACAAACAAACATGCGAATAGATTTATGAAACCTATGGCGTAAGGAACGCCACCTCTTACGGAATTTGTTTACTGCATTGAAAAAAAAATCTCTAGCATTATTCTTACTTCTTTTTTCTAAAAATGAGACCCATCACCCATTCTTTAAATGTGAGAAATGGCCAAAATTATTGCGGCACCAATCAATACAAAAGAATGAAGCAACTGATAATTGTGAAGCACAACAGGTGTTTGTGGAGTCAACAAAGACTTTGAAAGATTATAAAAGGTAAGTAGCGTTAACAAACCGAAGATAATTGTGCCTTTAGATCAACATTTTTATTGTTATCAAAGAGGAAAAAAATTTTTTTTATTTGTTTATCAACTTATTTATTTGTTTAATTTTTTTAAAAACTATTTAATTTGTAAGTAGAATTATATTTTTATTTATAATTTAAACAAATAAGAAAAAAAAATAAATATTCCCCTTGGATTCCATGTACTTGGACTAATAGGTTTGGGGAAATAACTTAGTAATAGTGCATGTGGGAAATAGCACTTGGAGAGTTGGAGTAATAGGTTTGGTGGAGCATTTGCTGTAAGAAAGCTAAAAATATATAGTTTTTAATAACTCAAAACAATAACTTATCTATTTTAACACCCTACTTTATAATACATCTAACATCAAAGATTTTATTTTAACATTCAACACATTAAAATAATATAAACAACACAATAAAATAATATATCCAACACAATAAATAACAATCACAACCATCAATACATTAAAATACTATTTTTTTAACACCACACATTAATGAGCTACTATCTATAGCAGCTCACTGTAGCTGATACTAAATTTTTTTTTGAGTTTACCTCCTTTGCTGTACAACAAATTTTGAGAGTATTGGTTGCTAAATTAACATTTTAGTCAGTTTAGCAACCTTACAAAGTATAACTCTCTCCCCAATTTTCTCCCAATTTTGGAGAGAAAACATTTTGGTAGGTTCGAGGAAAAAATACCCAGGTTCCACCACATTTTTTTCATTATCCCTTCCCAACCAAACACCCATTAAAATTTCTCTCTCCACTTTTCTCTCCTAAAATTTCCATCCTCCCTTAAATCCCTCCAAACAAACATACCCTTGGTAACATGATCCATGGGGAGTTACTAGTACCACATCTCCATAGTGTGGTGGAGTTATACTCTAAGATGTGATCGGTGAAGAAGTCACAGTCATGGTTGTGGTGGATGGAGGAGACGCATATTGTGTCTGAATTTTTTTTTTAAAGAATTAAATAGTAAAAACAAATGGTGCAATTCTAATAGACTAGCGGGAGTTCTGAATTGAATAAACTTAAAATTTAAAGAAATTAATTGAATGAAAGTAAAATTGGAGGACTGAAATGAATTTTAATTAAAATTAGATGATGCAATTTGTAATTTAGGGAAATATTAAATACTGAGTACCGACAAATAAAGAGAATGTGATAGAAATGGCGCTAATAGTATTTGAGTTGTAATAGATTTTTTCACAAATACGTGTTAAAACTCAAATATATTCTTTCTTAAACTTTAGGGTTTTAATATTTAAGATTTTGTTATCAAACTACCCCTACTCACATATTCTGTATCTTTGAAAAAGTGGAGTCATTTGAACTGCAAGTAATTAATAGAAATTCAACATAATCAACATACCAAACATTCTCTATTATCTTTTAACATCTTGAATAAATGTAATGCAAGATTTTAAATAATCTTTTTAATCATTGCTGTTTGGTCCCACAAATACAATTCAAGACAATGGCCGTAGATATTGATAAATAGAGTCTTGGTCATGGGAATGTAGGAACCCAGAAACGGTCCACGTGAAATATGTTTCTCTATACTCGTTCGTTTCAATGGCCAATTTGGTCATAGGAGTTTGATAAACCAAAGCTTTGGTCATGGGAACCTAGAAGCAGGACCCATGGAATGTGTTATACATGCTCAGCATTTTCAAACTGACTTTTATGTTTTATACACACGAAACGGATTGTCAATCGAATCAAGATTCAAAATGCTTTTGTATTTTTGTTTTTTATGAGCTAGAGCTTAATTCTAGAGTTAAGGTTGCTTTCTCGTAAAGGTTATTATGATTTTTTTTAGCTATTATAATTCAATTGACACTTCCTATTATTTTCAATAGAAATGTCCAACGTCTAAATTATTATTCCTTAACTATTGAATTATATGCTAAAAAAATCACTCTCAATAGAGGGTTTGAGAAATTTAAAAAAAAAGAAAAAAAATTTAAAGCTCAGTATTTATAAAATATGAAGTGTAATTATAAAGGTGTTTTTTCTTTTTTGAAAAACTCTTAATTTAGCTTTACCTAGCTATAAAGCTAAAGGACCCTTTAATTATCTTCAGCAAAATTATCAAACGTTCAAAAATTTGTACTAAAAAAAGCTTCAAGGTTTTTAAACCATTTTTCCAATAGTGCGTAAACACTATTTTTTCTTGTAGTTAGTAATAGAGTTTTTGTGCTATAGAACTTCAATTGAAAAGTTTATTTTATTTTTTTTAGCATTTTAGGTATATGGCAATCATTATTGAAATTGCTAATAAATTTCATACCATATCAATAGATACAAGTTGATAATTTTCATACAACATTTTAGTTTTAGTTTTGGTTTTTGTAGCAGATACTACTTGCCACAATTTTTATCTATCTAGAGATGACATGTATACAACTATAATCGATGAACCACCACTTTCAAATGGACCCAGTAACTTCTACTACTCACAATCCCATGTGTTATGGAAAAAGTTGTTTTCACTTACCAGCCATTTCAACTTGTACCAATGATGTCCGCGTGTTTGGGCTTTTCTAGCTTATAAGTAAAATCCGGTCAAATTTCACCACTTTTTCTTCTTTCTTTTTTCTCCGTCAATTGCGTTTCCGATCCTATTTCTTCTTCATCCCAATGCTCACCACTCCAACCATGTGAACTTTCCTTTTTCTTTCTATTTAGTTCTTTGTCAAATGGTTGGTTGGTGTGTGTGGATGTATACTATCTTTTCAACCTTGTTTCAATCAAGTCTATGCGTAACATTATCTAGATACGTTGATTGATTAGGTCACATATATATAATTGGCCAATATATGATATATCATTGGCCAGCATATTTGTTTGGGATGTGTTTGCTTAGTTTGCATAAAGTCTGTTAATAAATTACTAATATGTCATCAAACAATCACCCCGTTTATTATGTTGATGAAATCCACTAATCACATTTATTGTTGTGAAAGTTTATGGAACTCATGTAATAATATTTTTAATAGTTTTAGCATTTCCCATGTATGTAGCTGAATTCCAAAAATGACATATTGGTATTGATTGTTGGATATAGTTTTTCTCCATACAAGTTTGAAGAAAAATTCTTCTAACCAACTACCACTACTTGGCATATACTTGTAGTCATATGAATTTCTTAAGGATGAAGTTTAACTACAAATTTGGTTATAGATAATGACTACAACTATACTCAATATCTTTTTATTGGATATAAAATTTGAGAAATCTATCATTGGATTACATTTTTTTCTTCTTATATCCTTCATGTTTGTAAATTTCCAAAATATCAAATATTAGTAGTTATAAGTTTAAGTTTTTGTACTCTAAAATTTTGCATAAAAAAGAATTTTATGAATCGTATAGTAAATAACATAAGATTGACATGAAATTTAACATGCGTGTTAAAAATATAAAAAATTGTAATCCAACCATTAGATTGTTAAAATATGTAATCATGTTATTTTTTTTAGTGGAAGTTGTAATCATTGGCTACATTTAAGTTTATAACCAAACTTTGTGACTTTGTCCATTTTTTAACAAGTTATGTGACTCATTGACCAGTTCTTTAAATAATATAAATTAATATTTTTATAAATTGTCACACAATAAATTAGAAGAGATACCCTCAAATTGATTTAGAGGTAATTAATTGTTATTTTTATATTTCGTTCCCTTAACAAACTGAAATGACCTTCTATACGTTGTTCACAACTTTCATCAAATATCTAGTTCGAATGAAAAAATCCAAATTGAGAGTGATTCTAAGAGCTATATGAACGCTGTCATGAATAAAGAAGCTGTTGACAAACTTCGTTGCCGACATTCAAGATTTTATTTCGAATCAAAGCGATGTGAACTTTTGATGTTGGGCTTAGGCTTCCCTACTTTTGCAAAGTCAATTCAGAAGGATTGCCTGGGTCTTGCTTGACCAGGGAGATTCCTTCTCTTTTTCTTGGGATGTTTAGCTGTTTTGTTTCAACTGTAACCCTTAGAAATAAGAGGACCAAAGTATAAGTTCAATAAACCTCAAGGAGGGTTTTCTAATTTCTCTAAACTTTTCTATATAAGAAGATCTAGCTAGAAACGAAAGTTGGTGCTTCACAATATTTCTCAATGGAGTGGCCTTCAGTGAGGTCTTTGCTATGGCTTTTAGTACTTGTTGCTCACATTCAGGAGAGCAAAGGTTGTATTGAGGAAGAGAGGATGAGTCTGCTAGAATTGAAGGCCTTTTTGAAATTTAGTACTAATTATATCAAACCTCTTCTTCCATCATGGGTTAATGAGGTGAAGAGTGAGTGTTGTGGTTGGGAGCGGGTCATATGTAGCGCAACCACAGGCCACGTGATTGAGCTCTACCTCTCCAATATAAACCAAGGAACTCATGTATATTCTGATAATGAATCTAATTATTATCCAAAAAATTGGTTCCTAAACAGGTCTCTATTGCTGACTTTCAAGGAGCTAAGAATTCTTGATCTATCTCATAATGGGATTGGTGGTTGGCTAGGAAATGAAGGTATGTGAGATTTGTTTCTACTTTCAAAACCCCCCCTCCCCCCTCCAAAAAAAAAAAACACTAGAAGAAGAAGAAACATTATTTTTAGTGTTTTGATTCTAACACATTTTTTTATCAACTTTTATGTGTTAGAATGTGGATATTTTCGTAACAATTGTGAATATAAGGGTACGTTTGGTACACTAAATGTGGATTACAACAGGAATGTTAATCTTTATTACCAGGAATAAAAGGTGTTGTAATGGAATAACTAAACATATTCATTAGTTTGGTTGTGAGTTGTAATATTAGAATAAAACTTATGATCTATTTTAGGAAATATCTCATTCATACAAATATATTTCCTAGAAAATAATATATTTTAAATTTTAGAGAGATGAGTTATTTTTTGATGATTTTTTATTTCCATAATTGTTAGGTGGATATGGAAAGTTTATTTATTTGGAAATATATTAATGTTAGAAATTATTACATCTACTAAGGAATAGCTATTACAACCATTTTAGAGAGGAATAGTTATTCCTCATTTTAAAGAATAGTTATTCATAAGGAATGACTATTCTCTGTAATAAAAATATAACCAAACTATTGAATAGCTAAATCATAGGAATAATTATTTCATTACAGTGCCTATTACAGTCTACCAAACGTGCCCTAAGAGTAAATAGTAGATTATAACGAGTGTTAAAGTATTTTTTTTCCCTATCATTATGACATGTTAAAAAGATGCCTTTATAGAACCTCTTCACTTTTCCCTCCAATCCAGAATTAAAAATAAAAATAAAAAATCTTTGAGCTATTCATGTCTTGTTAAGGATAAAGGGTAATGCATAATAGATTTGAGTCAAATGGATTATCTCTAATTTGAAGGGATAGCGAGATTTCAACTTACTCAAATTATAAATTTTCCAAATTTAATCCTGCCAAAATAGACCATTCTTCTCTCTTTCTTTCTTTCTATTTATTTTTATTTTTATTTAAGTCAAACTGATCTTTACCATTCTTCTTTCTTTCTTTATTTTTATTTTGGTTGAGATAAGAAATAATCAAATGAATATGAAAAGAAATAGAAGCACTGTTATGAAAAAAAAAATTATTCTTATATTCCATGACATTAATGGCCATGGTTGTTATACATATACTGAGGGTACATATGTATTTGATGGTTTAAAACACCCATATATATTTAGTAGGAAAAAAATGTTGAAAGAGTGTGGGTGGTATCTTCTACAGCGTCGTGTGAGTGTCTCCACACGTGTACCAAGCACAAGGGTGTTTTAAACTCGGACTTAGGCCTACCCATCCCACCAAGTGGTGTGAAACTCGAACACAAGCGCTTATGGTTAGGAATTCGAGCTCATACCACCCCCACTGACAAGCTTCGGTGGTATTAGAAATACACACACACATTAATTTTGAAGGTACATTGAGAAGTGCCACATTATTATTATTATTATTATTATTATTATTATTATTTGAGAAGCAACACATGGATGAACGAGTGGACCTGATATGCATTACCAGGGTCAACCCTAGCTACCACTAACTAGGCCAATTAGGCAGTCGCCTAAGGCCCCCAAGGGGAACAAGACTCCCAAATTTTAACCAATAGAGATATTTTTATACTTTTAAAAGTATTAATGAGGCCCCAAATATTAGCCAATAGATTATAAAATAGTAACACAATGGACATAACAAAATGTTACAATAATTTCACAATATTTCTAAATTAGCATGCAAATTCACACATTGGCTCACTATAATCTCTAATTAATTTTTTTTTCCTATGCTAATTTAGAAATATTGTGAAATTGGTGTGTCCATATAGCATTACTCAAAAGAATTTTTTTAAAATAATGTTACATTCACAGCATTTTCACAACAAATCTTATGTGGCAGTCTGTTATTGATAGGTAAAAAAAGTAATGTCGACGGTGAGCCCAAATTAGAACTAATAACATATTACCACCAAGGATTTTTTTGTGAAATTGTTGCGAATGTAGCACAATTTTAATTGTTTATCAAAGACAAAAAACTGTTTTTGTGGGGGGGGGGGGGGGGGGGGGGAGAGATGAGCAAAGTGTAGGTGGGCTGATGTCCACTAAAGGATTCTCTAGATAAATTGTTACTAGCAATGAGCACAATATAATAATAAAAAAGGGTGAAAATCTTAAAAATGACTAAAAACAATTTCCAAAAAAATTATTTAAAAATTTAGATAAACAACTCACATATGAACAAGAAAGTCATTAAAAAAATTATTTTCATCTAAACAAATTAGAAGAATAGATTTTAAGTAAAAATAATAATATTAATCAAATTTAAATATATAAAATGCCTCAATTTAAATAGTCTTAAGCTCCAAAATTCCATGGGATGCCCCTGTCATTACTTGCCAAGTTGCCAAATAAACAATTTCGTTTGTGACATTTGTTACACTCGCCTGGATACAGATTATACCATTTGTTACACTCGCCTGGATACAATTTCAAGTGCAATTTTTTTTTTTTTCAATTACGTATTCACCTGTATAATTCGTACTTAGGTAGCACTGTACTTGGTATCAGGTAGTATTATCCTAATATAGGTAGCTTTATTAGAAATAAACAACGCAAAAAAGTTGTCAAGTATCTTATACCTCAACTATCATTTTCAAAACACTCATGGTTCAAAATTTAAATCCCCCTAGAACTCCTTGTAACTATCAAATAATAATAAAAATAAACAACAACAACAACAGGTAGCATTGTGCCCTCTCAATTCATCACCCTTTGCCAAATAGTTGGTCCTTGCTTATGTTCATTTCTTTACACTCTTTATGTGGCCTTATAAACCCTAAGTCCGTATGTCTTGCTTGGCCATGTGGAGCATAATTTGTATTTGACCCAGTTTGTGACTTGACTCAACTTGGAAGTATTATGGTTATAAATTGTATTTTTTAAGAAGCTTAGTCTATAGAACGGAGGCTTGGGCTAACAGGCCCATTTTGGACCCATTTTTTGGATCATTTATTTGACCCTTCATATTAGGGTTTATTATATTTTAAACTTTACACATTGCTTCATAGGTTCTAAGAATTAACTTAAATTCCTAACATTTCTTGGTGGCGATAGTATTAATTGAAAATTTATACCCACCTCAAGATTGCGTGCTGATGAATAGTGATAGTAATCTATTGCAGGTAAATAATAATCTATCACAGTTGTCATTTCTTTCTGGATTTATCTTATGGTAGCTATTGTAGCTATGGTAGCTATGGTAGCTATAGTAGCTTTTTTGTCATAATGTATGTTAGTCTAATAATAACCACTTGCATACATTGCCATTGCTGACCTTGTATTTTGAAGGGATGTTGCCTCAATTGAGGTGCCTTCATGCTTTATCTGGAATCTCTATTAAAGATTTCTGTTCTGACAAAATTCGGTCTAAGATTTTAGCCTTAGGATGGCTATCTTGCTTGCCAAGCAATTGACCATTAATTTTAAAATTAACAAATTAATATAGTGCAAGTACGCCTTAGCTGAAGGCCTTCATGCAACAAAATTAGGCAGTGTAGCTTCAAATGCTACTAAGGGAGTTCATCAAAAGGGTTCTTTCAGAAGGCTATTTATTACTGAGAGGGATACAAATATTTTATAGAAGATTGGAGAAGGAAATTGTTAATTGAGTAGAATTTTAACATAAAATCTTTCTGAAAAAAAAAACTTTAAATAAACTTTTTGAAAATAGATATATATTTCTTTTTGAAAATAATATGTAAATACATAAGTGCTACTGAGTAGAGTTTATAGTATCATCTACCTTTGGATTTGTAAAATAGTCTCGTCATTGTCTGTTATCGACTCATCAGTACTCATGTCCTTAAATATGGAGATTTCTTTTAGCAAATGTATATCTTTGTGGATTGGAGGTAAGATGAACTTAAAGAGTACTTTTGTTTCAAAATATTAGTACATATTCCATTTTCTGTCGTGGAAAAAGGATAAAGTAAAGGCAAAAAAGGATTCCCTAAAATAACTTTAGAGGACAACTTGTCTGCTAAAAAGAAAGGTAATATGAAATTGATTTCGTTATTATATATGTATGTCTTTGTCAATTTATTACTTATTTTAAGTCTATCACCATTAGCCTGAGTTAATCTGTCAGTTGTTGATTCATAGTATTTTAAAGGTATTAATCCTTCCTGTATGCAATTCATGTCAGCACCTGAATCAACAAGTGCAACAATTGTTAACGTAAATTCTTTATGAACAACCAGAGTTATTTTAGTATACCATTTCTGGAATATCATTCTATCAATTATATTTAAAAATTCATCTTTATATTCATCTTTATAAGAACTTTTATCAGTATAATTATGTATGTCGGGAAGAAAGGAGTCTGTCAAAGGTTCATTATAATATTTAATTCTATCCTGTACACTAATTACTTGTGCAGCTATCTGCTCAATCATATCTTTTAAAATGAAATTTTCTGATTTTAATTCTTTCAGTTCTTTTCTTAGATCATTAATATTTGTTTCTAAAGGGTTTAAATCTGTCAGTAATTTCTGCAAGATTATAGGTTGACTTATAATCTTTCAAGTCTATTTCAAATCTGTCAGTTAGAGTTAAGGATTTTTTTAGTTTAGATAAATAATCTTTCTTGGACTGTAAATCTGGAAGTCTGTCTATTAAATCCATTATTATATCTTCTTGTTTTGTCAAAACATTTATTTTTAGTTTTCCTTTACAATAACAATTATCAGGATTATTACAATTACATAATTTAACCCTTTTCATTATTTGAAGAAATATATGTTGATGATGAGGTGATATCACAATTATCTATTTGGTGAATTTCATTATCTGTTTCATCACTATCTATCGGTTCTAATATACTCATTAATTTATCCTTTAACTTTCCTGATATATCAAGTTTATTTATCTTTCTTTGAAAGTTACAATATTTACTAGTGTGTCCCTTTTCACCACATTTAAAGCAAATAATGTCATTTTCTCTACGTCTATAATGTTTCTTTCTTTGGGATTCTTCTTTCTTTTCTTTAGACCTACTTTTATTATATCTTCTATTATTGTTGTTGTATCTATCATCTTTCTTTTCTTTCCTTCTTTTCCTAGAGGAAGCAATTAACTGATCAAAGCCATATTGTTTACAAAAAGTTCCTAGCTCCTTTTTAGCATATCCTTTTTCTTTTTCTATCTGATTTTTTAGCCTTAAATCATTACACAGCCATAGACCTGTTTTATTGATTGAGGATATTATGTCACCATAAGTTAAGCTAGGATAGTCTATAGTTTCGTCATTATTGGCTATATCAAGTCTAACTTTTTGAGCAAAGAAATAAGGTAGACTGGCAATAAATTTTTTTCCAGTAGGATTGTTGACAATCATTTCAACTTAAAACATTTGAAATAAAAACATCTTTATACCATCTAAAGTCTGAAAGTTGTGAACATCTTAAATTAATTAAAACATCTAAAGCTCTTTCTTTATATTGATTAGGATCTCCAACAAAATGTTTAGTTATGGTAAAGATTAAAGTAGAACTGCATCCTGTGAAGGCTGTCTATCTATCATTATAACACTTACGAGAAAAGAGAGTTCTTTACAAATATTGTCTCCTTCCTCTCTCTTTTGTTAGACATCTCTTTCTCTCTCACCACTCATTGCTTTGAAACAAGAGAATTTCATTGTTTATATTATTTGTTGACATAGTTTATAATATTTTAATAAATTGTGGGTAAAAAGAAAAACTGGGATATTATATGAATTATAAAATGAAATAATAAAATAAATAAAGTATATCTTGAAAATATAAAATAAACATTTTTTACCTATTTGGATGCAAATGTTAACCTACAAATAAAACACAAAAAGTAGTATGTATTCGCGTGATGGCTTTGCTCCTTGAATATATAGCCTTGTATAAAAGATGCCATTCTCTTTGTAAATAGCAATGGGCGAATGATGTTTATCAAAAAGCAATAAGAATGCAATAAGTGAACGCTTATCAAAAGTAACAAAGTCACATGACCTTTCATTACAAAAAAAAAAAAAAAAAAAAAAAAAGAAGTCATCATGCCCTTCCATAAAAAAAAAAAAAAAAAACAAACTCATCATGGCCCTATGTCCCCTGAGATTGAACAATTTCATGCTTGGACAGGTAAATGACCAATGACTTACAGAATATTTTCTGGGATGAGCTAGATATCACAAACAATCGATTGGACATAAAGTTTCTTTCCCACTGCGATAAGGATTGAAACGACTCAACCGAGGAAAGTTCATGAATTAGTGCATTCTAGTGGCCAAAATGGCCAATACGGCAAAAATATTTAGCGATTTACTATTATTTGAAAAATAATTAAAAATTTATTATTTTTTTAAAATTTGAGTTTGTGAAACTTAATCTACACGGCAATTCAAACTTTAAGAACTTGAGTTTCATAAAAAATAATACAATAAATTTAAAGGCTAATTTTTCAAACAACTATAACCTTTCATAAAAAAAAAAAAAAACCAAACTCATCATGCCCTATGTCCCCTGAGATTGAACAATTTCATGCTTGTACAAGTAAATGACCGATGACTTTTAGCATATTTTCTGGGATGAGCTAGATACCACAAACAATCGATTGGACATAAAGTTTCTTTCCCACTGCGATGAGGATTGAAACGACTCAACCGAGAAAAGTTCATGAATTAGAGCATTCTAGTGGCCAAAATGGCCTATACCGTAAAAATATTTAGCAATGTACTATTACTTGGAAAATAATTAAAAATTTATTATTTTTTTAAAATTTAAGTTTGTGAAACTTGACTTATACGGCAATTCGATTTTTAAGAATTTGAGTTTCATAAAAAATAGTACGGTAAATTTGAAGGCTATTTTTTCAAACAACTTGAGTTCTTGAAACTCGAAATACAAGGTAAACTCCAGTTTCACAAACTCGAGCTTCAAGAGTGATAAATTCCTATATATTTCCAAAATAGTGGTAGATTGCCAAATATTTTGGCCACCAATGATATTTGGTCATTTTGGCCATATTCTAGTAGAATCACCGAGTTTTCTAGCTACCTATCAAATTTTTACACATTGATTAGAGAGTGAAAATTTTCTTTTACGTTTTATCGACACACTTTTTCAAATATGCTTTCTGATAGGTCCGAACTCTCTTGCTCAGACAAACCCATCAAGCACCATCATCCACTCCACCTTGTGGACGATGGAAGATAAGCCATTAAGAAGAGAATTCAATATCTCAGATAGTTACAAACTAGCTGTCAGACTGTTGGAACCACATCAAAACCCACACTAATGAGGCTAGGGGCATTACAGAAGGAGCACTAAAGCCACAATAAAAGCCACAATGGCTAGAAGTAAGCAAGGTATATATATAAACACCTTTCAGGGTAGATTCTTTTTATATACTATTGAAGGCTAAAATTTCACAAGAAAGCCCATTCCATGAAAAGTAAAGAAGGCCCAATTCAAGCAGCAAGAAGAATCAACATTAAGGCCCAATTTATGTTCAGATTTCTAGCAAAAAGGTCATCAAAAAGTCCAGCAAAATCCAGTGAAAGAACTGGGCCGGGATACCCAGAGGCTGCCAGAGGCCCGGGATCCTCAAGTAATGCAGCACAGTTACTGTGGGATTGAGACAGCTCAAGAGAGGTACCACGAAATACAAGAAATGAAGAACAGAGATGTCCTTCTCAAGTACCCAGTGGTGCAGCAAAGAATCAGAAAGTATAAAGCAAACATTCATGAACAAAGGAGCTGTACCACAAGGAACCAAGAATGAGAAAATCATACGTAGAAGCAACTGGAAGAGAACTTTCAACCCAGCAGTAAAAGATTCCAACTATTTGGGAATAATGATAGCAACGAAATACAACCGCAGCTGAGTCTGAAAAGTGAGAAATCTTGAAGGAAGAGAGATTGAAGGCTAGTTGCCCAAGGACGCCCCGGAATGGAAAGTCAGCAAGTGACTTTTAGAGAAACAGTATTAAAAGATGAAAACCATGAGAAAAAAGGGAAGAGACCAGCCCCTAAGAAAATGTCACAGCACGAGCTCTGAGGGGCAAAAGAGAGAAATCACTAGTACCTCAGAGCCCTAGAAAACACGCTATAAAAGGAAGAGAAAACCCATGTTGAAGGGAGGAGGATTTTCAGTAGGAAGAATATCATAACAAAGCCATGAGAACTCTGTAAAATTTAAGAAAAACAGAGGAACGTCTCCCAGTATCCCAGAAACAGCCACTATAACATATATTTGTCTCCCGGTATCCCAGAAACAGCCACTATAGCACATACTTGGATTCAAAAGGATTCAAACTTTGCAAGTCTTAGAGGCTTGAATAGCCATCAAAGTCTGTAATTTTTTAGCTTATTTGAACCTTGTATCATGTCTTAGTGAGCACATTTGTAATCCACAATCAAGAAAAATAATGAAATATCTCATATTGATTTGAGGATTTCTAACAATTACTTTGCATATTTCTCTATTATATTATCTTCCTTTACTGCTTCTTGCTGCTCAATACATATATTCTTGCTTGTAAAGCTGAGTCCTTGTCCAAGCAAAGCCACTCAGACTTGAGTTCCAAATCCCACAAGTCTTGTGCAAAAGCACTAAGTCTGTGAGAATTGGGGCCAGGATCCTCGTGGCTGAATCATTCTCATGAAATTCATTTACATATATGTATATGTATTAATATATATATATATATATATATATCCTAATCTAAGAAACTAACAATTATTTGAAGATATGTGCATTGTATAGTTGTTCTTGTGTAGGACCTATAGAGGTAAAAGGAAAGGACAAAACTCCATTGCATAACAAGCATGGAGAAAGATTGTATAGTGCAGAGAACCAGAGATTCTGGGTTCTTACAAGCCTAATACGCCCCGGGATCCCACGACAGTATGTCCCAGGATCCCACGACAGTACACCCGGGGTACCAAGTGAAGGAATTCTTTAAAATGTTTATACGATAAAAGATAAGCCTTAAATATTCTATTTCAATCTCTTTCTCATTGTGAATATTATGAACATCTATTTTACTTATTTTGTAAGAGTAAAAGGTCATTTTATGATACTAAAACACTTATAATGGTATTTTATTGCTTAGGAGGAATCGCATTTTTGCCTTGAGGAGATTTATGTGACTTGCGCACAACTTGGTTCGTAATCAGCCCCCATTAGCTGCGGTGAACCAAGCCCAGTCCACCAAAATACAACTATTTGGCCCAGGATCCTTGGGCTTGTGTGCTAAAGAAAAAAGCACTCTCACATATACACATATTCATATTGTGGCATTGACATTTCCAAATTCATAGAATCCTTCTCAGTTTCCATTCACTTTACCATCAGAGACTCTATGGCCGGTACCACACCGTTGACCACCTAAAGAAGATTATGTTCACTACCTTGTAGGTATAGAGATGAAGTGCGCATGGACCTATCTGGATGATCCTACTTGACTGACAATCATAGCATCATCAGTTTGGCATCGTCTATGGGGACGACATTGTCGTGCTTAGGTTCGAGAATGTAGTTCCATTCAACTCGAAAGTCCAGATGGAGTCCAACACTCCCCAAGATTCTGCGGCGTTAGCCCTATAAATTTAGACACTCACAGCCAGCATGGAAGAGCTTACCAGGCAAAACCAGGAGATGAGGTTGCAGCTTCAGTGAGAGGATAATCACTCTAGGACCAACCGGAACGACGATGGAGATAGTCAAAGAAGAAACGATCACCAGCGACCAACTAACACTGAGGAAGTAAACTCAGACCTCCTCAGGCAAATGAGAAGGGAAATGGATGAGCTAAAAAGTGCAATGAGGGAAAAAACTGATCGAAGCTTGGACAGGATGGTTAGGAGGATGGACTCACCATTCACAACAATAGTCCTGGAATACCCGGTACCTTCAAAGTTTCGTCTCCCACAGATTGAGTCATTCGAAGGCCTGAAGGATCCTTTGGACTATCTCAACACATTCAAGACAACTCTAGGTCTTCAACAGCCCCCTGACGAGATACTGTGCCATTCCTTCCCCACCACCCTTAAGGGAGCAACTAGGGAATGGTTCACTAAGTTACCAACATCGTCCATCGACAACTTCGAGAAATTGGGCAATTCCTTCTTATGCCATTTGGTCGGTGGACAACACCTGAAATGGCCAGCAGATCACCTGCTCATCGTCAGGCAAGGGGAACAGAAGACCCTGAGGTCATATGTGAAACGTTTCACCAGAGAGACCTTGGAAGTAGACAAAGCAGATGACAAAGTGCAGTTGACGACTTTCAAAGCTAGGTTAAAATCCAGAGAGTTCGTGGTCACACTCATGAAGAGCCCTTTTCGGATGATGGCAGAAATGCTCCTGAAAGCCCAGGAGTACATGAACGCCAAAGATGCCCTGGTAGTAATTAGAGATGGAGAGATGCCCATGGGGAAGGAAGGAAAAGGAGAAGATTGAAGCGAGCAGAAAAGGGAGAAAGGAGACCATCACAATGTAGACGGGAACATGCGAAAAGAAGATAGAGCCCCTCAAACGGTAAAATTTACCCCTTTAGTCATACCTGTAGACAAAATTTTGACGCAGATTAACAACGAGCACCACCTCAAAGGGCCAAGGCCATTGCACTCGTCACCAAATGTGCACGACAAGAAGAAAAATTGCCATTTTCACAAAGATCATGGCCATTACACGGAGGATTGTAGAGAACTAAAGAAGTAGATAGAAGAGCTCATTCGAAAGGGGAAGTTACATAAATTTATGAAGTAGGGGGTCATCAGCAGATCCAGGAATGATAACAAAGACAAGCACAAAGCTGTTCCGAGGGATGAGGACCACGCGTCCTGTTGTCCACAGAGCACGATTGGGGAGATAAAGACGATCATAGGAGGACCATCTACTGGTGGCTTGTTCAGATCTCTCAAAAAGTTACAACAACGGCAGGTGAATAGCATCCACAAGATACCACCCCTAAAGTAGAGGAGGACGGATAGAGACATCCTATTCTCAGAAGAAGATGCTAGAGAGGTGAAGTAGCTGCATGACGACCCCTTGGTTATTATGCTTATAATAGAAGGGTTCAACAGCAAGAGAATCCTTGTAGACAGAGATAGCTCCGTGGACATCATCTACCTTTTTAGGACATATGTGGAACATGTTAAGAACATATGTCATATAGAATTGGCTAATCCTTTGACAAAACACATTTTACTTGTACTTGGGTAGATCTAGGATGAGTTTAATACTTCAAGGAAAAAGAATTCAAGTCCAAGTATTGAAGCCATGCAAATCTGTCCAAGAATCAAGTGAAGAAGTGTTGTTCATTGAAACTCGACAGATAGCTCGACAGATGTA
Organism: Quercus tomentella; assembly: GCA_028535165.1. NCBI lineage: Eukaryota > Viridiplantae > Streptophyta > Magnoliopsida > Fagales > Fagaceae > Quercus > Quercus tomentella. The sequence continues at coordinate 73,214,858 of JAPQVY010000068.1, read as the reverse complement.
TCTATCAAGGTTTAAATATTTCGAATCTCAATAGATAGCTCGACAGCAATATCTATCGAGAATTACAAAATTCATATTTCTAGATCTGTTTTTCACGCATATCCAAGCTATGTGTTTAGGTTTTCTTTTCTCACAACCTTAGACATATATAAGGATTATTTTAAGGGTCGTCTAAGGTGGCGCAAGTGTGATGAAAAAGGTTTTATCAAAGCATATTATGACCGAAGAGAATTTGCCCTAGTTCATCTTTCTCTTGAAGAAACTGCTACATTTGTGCGTCGGTAGGGTTTTGTGACCAAGGAGCTTCTTGATCTTCATGTTGATGAGCTGAACAACTTTGCAGCAAATATCCTTCTGAAGTTGGTGTGTTAGTCATGTACTGGGATCCGTACATCGATTGGTTATTCACGTACTTGGAGCCATGCATTGAAAGGAGATATTGTCACTACATTACAAGTCTAATTGGGTATTGGGATAAGGGTTCAACCGTAGGTTGGTATAAGGTACTGGGATTCCTTTACTTGTAACCGTTTGTTTGATAATAGTGGATTCTTTGGAGTGGTGACCTTAAATTCACCTAGTGGGGTTTTGCCTCGAAAGTTTTCTCCATTTGTAAACAAATCACCGTGTCAAATCTATTTTATACTACATTTAGTTATTTGGTAATTTGTTTGTGCTACCACACGTGTTGCATGTTAATTGACTTAATTAATTAACTTGACTAATTAATTGGTTAATGTACCCAAGGGTTCAATACATTCTTGGCCTATCAAGTGGTATCAGAGCGAGCACACTCTAATTAGGGTTAATCTTTGTTGTGTGATCCATTGACCCCTGTTTGTCATGGATAGAGGACAATCTTTAATTATAGCTCCTTTATTTGATAGCACTAACTATGCATACTGGAAAGTATGCATGAAAGATTTCTTACAGTCTTTAGATGAGAATGTGTGGTAAGCTGTGGAAATTGGCTAGACTAAGCCAAAGGAAGCGTTAGGGATTGGGATGATGCCAAGATCAAAGCAGCGAACGTCAATAGTAGAGCATTGAATGCATTATTTAGTGTGGTCACAAATGTGGAATTTAAGAAGATATCCTTCACTAAAACTGCAATGGAAGCATGGACTATCTTCCAAACAACCTATGAAGGAACTAAGGCTGTCAAGGACTCAAAGCTTCAAAGGCTTACTACGAGCTTTGAAGAGATTAAGATGGAGAAGGATGGGTCTTTTGATGAATTCTATGCCAAGCTAAAGGACATATTTAACTCTACCTTCAATCTTAGGGAAACCATTCCTAAACCCAAGATTGTGAGAAAGGTGCTTAGATCTCTACCTGAAAAATTTCATGCCAAGATCATCGCCATTGAGGAATCAAAGAACATTGAAAAAATTCCTTTGACAGAGTTGGTTGGCAACTTGTAAACCTATGAATTGGGTTTGTCTAGGATTGGGAAATCAAGTGAGTGCAAGAGCATGGCAATGAAGGGCAAGAGCAGTGACACCAATGAGTCTTTTGATGATGAAGATTCCAAAATGAAATCCTACATTACTTAGCAATTCAAGAAATTCATGAAGAATGTCAATGTCAAAGGATTTGACAAGGACTAAAAGCAATCCAATTTTTCACAGTTTAAGAGTCAAGATAAAGGGAAGAAGGATGCTAGGTGATAGGCCAAAAACGTATTGACCCCTTGTGATAAATTAATTGATTAATTAGCCAAGTTTATTAATTAATCAAATTAACATGCAATCGCATGGTAGCACAAAAAAAAATCAACAATTAAACTAAGTATGCAGTAGAAAATAAATTGACATAGTGATTTGTTTATGAATAGGGAAAACCAACAGGGCAAAAACCCCACCGGGTGATTTTAAGGTCACCACTCCGAAGAATCCACTATTATCACAACAAGCAGTTACAAGTAAAGGAATCGTAGTATTTTATACCAACCTATAGTTAAACCCTTACCCCAATACTTAATTGGACTTGTTCTATAATGCACGGCTCCCAGTACGTAACTAACCAATTGCGCGGATCCCAGTACGCGACTTCAATCACCAACTAGAGAAGGCTGTTGGTTGGAAAGTTCTTCAGTTCATCCAGACAATGAAGATCAAGAAGATGCTTAGTCACAAAACCCTATGGTGCACAAACATAGCAACTTCTTCACAAGAATGATGAAACTAGGACAAATTCTGTCTCCCATCACAATTTTCTTGAACAAACTTTGTTTAATACTTGTGCAACTTGTGTCACCTTTAACGGTCCTTAAAATAATCCTTTTATATGACTAGGGTTGTGAGAAAAGAAAGCTCAAACACATAATCACGGATTAGAGTCAAAATAGATCTGAAATTCTGTTTTTCATAAACCTCGACAGATACCCTATCTGTCGAGTTGCTGTCGAGCCACGGAGCTGGAACAACTCTTCAAACTCGATAGATGGCTAGCTGTTGAGCTAGTTGTTGAGCTTTAATGATAGACACTTTTCAGACTTGAATCTTGGACAGACTTGTATGACTTCAACACTTGATCTTGAAAAAAAGTTTCTTAATGTATTAAATACATCCTAAATCTACCCAAATACAAGTAAAGTGCATTTTGTCAAAGGATTAGCCAATTACATAAAGTAGTGACATATGTTCCTAACAAGTGAATCACATATGTCTTAACACTAGGGATGGTAATCAGTACACTATTCCCTCCGGACCAAAGTTCTTCAGATGTCAAGGTTTTAGGCACATGAAACAAGAATGTCCAACTTATCTCAAGACTATTGGAAAAAGCAAAGCCCTTGCTGCTACCTTGAGTGACATTGAGCCTAAGGATGATTTAGATAATGATGACGAGGGAATCTTGAATGCCTTCATTGCCATTGTGAATCCTACTGAAGAGATTGTTGAAGAGGTAGATGAAGAAGATGACTTGGTGGAGTCTAAGTTTGAAAAGATGGATAAACAAGATGACATCCATACAGCCTATGTAAAATTATACAAGATCTCCGAAAAGCATAAGAAATTGTATAGGTTGACTACCAAGAAGCTAAGTGATGTGGAACTTGACCAAGAAGAGCTCTCCAGTAAGGTTGATAAGGCTAATCAGATCATTGGAGCATTACGGTTCAAGAACAATTTCTTGGCTGAGAGGACCAAGAAGCTTAAAGCGGAGCTATTTCAAGTCAGAGCTCAATTGGAGAGGACTTCGAGTGCAAAGCTTGATGAGATGCTCAGTGTTTAGAAATCAGCTTCTGATCGAACTAGTTTGGGGTATGATTTCTCTTCTTCTAATATTGCCTTCTCTAGTACTACTATGTTTGTTTCTCCTGCTAATAATTTTGATTCTAAGAACAATGATAGACAAAGGTAGATCTATCTTAGTAGCACCCCCTAAATTTGAAAAGAAAGCGACTAAAAACCCTAGGACCAAGAAGGATAATAACCAAAAGTCTAAGTAGAAGAAGCAGCATCTCTGTTATCACTATGGAGCTACTGGAGATACTCGACCTAATTGATACAAGTGGTTTGCCACTCAACAAAGTAATAGTATGACCTCATCTAGAAACTAGAATTAGTTTCTATCCTCACTTGCTCCTCTTGGAGATCTTCTTAAGGCCCTCATGTTCCTTTCAAACTTGAACGGTTTCAATTCTTCCCCCTCCCCTCCAGAACAGGAGTTCGCTCAAAGGAAAGGTTCTTCAAGGGTGTGGAAGGAAAAAGGCTCAAAGTGATTTAATCACTTTTCTCTCTCCCACTCTTTTTGTTTATACATTACTTATGTGTTTTGCTTTCATGTTTCTGAGTCAGTCTAGTTTTTATGCTATGCTTTGTTCTAACATATTTTTGTTTGTTTATTTTTAGTTTTGCTTTATTTTTTCTTTTCATAAAAAAAAAAAATGAAAAAATCAGAAAAATACAAAAACAGTGTGTGTTTTGTGTACCTTGGATGGCCATTAAAACAAAATTTTTTTTAAACTGTGTATCTTTTGTAGCTTAGATGGGCATCTTAATGCATAACTAAGCAAGTGAGCTCTGTGGCTCGTGTTTGTGATGAGTAAGAGTAGGTAATCTCTTAAACTTAACACTCATATCACTCTTTTTGATGGGAATGACTAAAAAAATCCTATAAGAAAGGTATAAATAACCATCTCACCACTATTGCCCTCCAATCATGAAATGACATCTGTATGCTCTGGCATAGCAAAAGTGCAATGTCAAAAGTTTAACATAATTGGGTACTTTTCTTCTCTCTATCAAATAGTTATGACTGTGTGTGAGTTAAATTGATTTTCTCATATCTCAAATTGTCATAGTATATAGACACTTATGCAATCCTGCGATGTTTTCACACACAACATACAAAATTCTTTGCTATGTTTGATACATGTGCAGGTACAATGTGATTTGGCTATCATAAGGAATACATGTGTTAATGTATGCTCACTAAACTGTCTTGACTTATTTTTGAAATATAAAATTGGTTAGACTTGTTGTGTGTGTGTGTGTGTGTGTGTGTGTGTGTGTGTGTGTGTGTGTGTGTCTTGGATCTAAACGCTTTACATTTTTCTAGTTGAGAAGATATTTTTGAGAGCTTAAAATGCTGTTTGGATCTTTGGTTGAGTAGCTTGCTTGATTGCATTCATTTCTGTGTTTTTCTCTCTTTGAAAAAATGTTTTTATCAAGCTCGACAGTTTCTCGACAGATAGCTATCTATCGAGACCCTTGGATTGCTTTTTCTCGACAGATCTTAACGCATCTTCTATCCATCAAAGCTTTCTATAATTTTTCTCGATAGCTTCTCAACATATTCTCAATCCATTGAGAAAGTTTCTTTCTGGCTGATAGCTTTTCAATAGCTGTTCGATCCATTGAGGTTCTTTTGCCGTTGACAGATTTTCGATAGCACCTTAACAGATTTATCTGTCGAGAATTAGTGCACCATAGATTCTTGAGAGATCCCAATCCATCGAGCTGCGATTTCTTTAAATAGCTTCAGCACGAAATTAGATTTCATTTCTCTCATTTTCTCTAGATAGAAACTGCCCTTTCACCTCCCCAAACACTCTTTTCTCTCTCTTTTCATCTTCCCCACTTGGATTTCAGTCTTATCCTTGCTTTCTCTCTTTGGTATGCTCCTTAATCCTTCATTCTTCATGCATTTCATGCATTTAGACCTAGGTTTTGGGTTTTTGAGAAAATTTTGGGGTTTTTGAAAATTGATGGGTTATTTGTGAAATTTTTGGGTTGGGTTTTGTTTAAATGATGTTATATGATCATGCATTGTATTTCATTTGTATTCTTAACAATGTTTCATGCATCTAGATGTGTGTTTTATCTATTGGAGCCTTGTTTGCTGGTAGTTTTTGATTGGGTTGAGCCCATGCAGTTTTCTTTGTTGCACGTCACATGATCATGCATTTTTCATGCATACGTACCTCTCTTTTATTTCCTTTGGTATATATGTGTTGATTGGTGCTTTTCTACATGTTTTTGTCTCTCTCTCGGATAGTCTGCGCATGGCACCCAAGCGCAAGTTTACTCTATCCCAAAACCCTCTTGGTATAAGGTATTAGGATTCCTTTACTTGTAACCGCTTGTTGTGATAATAGTGGATTCTTGGGAGTGGTGACCTTAAAATCACCTGATAGGGTTTTTGCCTTGAAGGTTTTCCCTATTCATAAACAAATCATCGTGTCAACTTTATTTCTGCTGCATATTAACTTAGTTGGTGATTTGTTTGTGCAACCATGCAATTGCATGTTAATTGTGTTGGTTTTTAGACCCCTTAAAAACACAATTGGATTAACCTAGGTAATTAGCCAAGTTGTTACTTAGTTCAAATTCCAAATCTAGGTTATCACAATCAAACAATCATATCATGCAAAGTAGCGGAAAGCTACTTTTAAGCTTCTCAATAGCTTCTAGACAATCAAACAATCATATTATGTTTTTCTCTTTTTTGAAAAACTACTTTTAAGCTTCTTGATAGCTTCTAGACACCTCTCGATAGCTAGGCTATCTATCAAGCCTCTTGATCTTTCTTTCTCGATAGCTGTTATCACAATTTCGAGAATTAGAGATGCCTATCAAGCCTCTCGATGCCTTTCAATCCATCGAGAATCGTGGTTTCCAATATAAAGCTTCAGGGCATTTTTTCTCTCATTTTTCTCGATCTTTCTCGATTCTTTCTAACCCTTCACCTCCCTAAACATCCTTCTCTCACTCTAAACCTCTTCCCCACTTGATCTTCGGCCTCAAGATTGATTTCTTCCTCTGGTATGTTCTTATTTCTTTCATTTTATCATGCATTTCATCTCTTTTGACCTAATTTTTGGGGTTTTCGGAAAATTTTGAGGTTTTTCAAAATTGATGAGGTTTTTGCAAAATTTTTGGGTTGGGTTTTGTTTAAATGATCTTAAATGTTCATGCATTGCATCACACTTGCATTTTAACAATGTTTCATGCATTATAGATGTGTGTTTATTATGTTGAAATCATGTGTATTGGTAGGATTGGATTGGGTTGAGCCCATGATGTTTTTATTATTGCATGTCACATGCTCATGCATTTTTCATGCATATGTACCTTCTTTTCTCTATCTTTTAATTTTGATCTTGTGTTTGTACTTTTCTACTTGTCTCTCTCTCTCTCTTTCTTTCGATTAGTTTGCTCTATGGCACCAAAGAGCAAGTCTACTCTGTCCCGGAACCCTTTTTGTTCTAGGGCATCTACCTCTGATTCTACACCCTTTCATGTTCGGCTCCGTGATGAGAAGGCCTGTATGGACTTCTCGGAGAACTTTTCACGACGCGACATTCATTCAAAACACCAAGTCATCCTATCGGACTTTTTCGATACTAACCTTCCCACTGTCATCTACAGTAGGGGTTAAGGGTCACTGTGTGACATCTCGATCACTTGTCCTTCCATGATTATACAGGAGTTCAACTCCAATATGCACGAATTCGACTATTTTGTACCTCATTTTATCACTCGTGTTCGAGGTACGCGCATCGTAGTCACTCTGGATCTTATATTCGAGGTGCTATATGTACCGAGGGTAGCACATCCTAACTACCCCGACTATGATCATCTTAAGACTATGTCTAAAGATGAGCTCAAGTCTCTATTCTGTGAGACTCTTTCATCACGGGGTGAATGTCAAAACACCTCATGCTCGGCCTTTGCTAAAGGTCCGAGGTCCAAGGTCTCTCTAGTGAAACATTTCACATATGACCTCAAGGTCTCCTTTTCTACTTGCCTAATGGTGAGCCTTTTCGGGCGTTGTCCACTGATGAAATGGTGTAAGAAGGAATTTCCTAATTGCTCGAAATTGTCAATGAACAATATTGGTAGCTTAGTGAACCATTCTCTAGCTGCTCCCTTAAGGGTGGTGGGGAAGGAATGGCACAATATCTCGTCTAGGGGCTATTGAAGACCCAGAGTTGTCTTGAATGTGTTGAGGTGGTCCAAAGGATCCTTCAAGTTGTCGAACGATTCAAGCTATGGGAGACAGAACTTTGAAGGTACCGGGCATTCCAGGATTGCCATTGTGAATGGTGAGTCCTTCGTCCTAACCATCCTGTCTAGGCTCTGATCTATTTTTTTCCTTCATTGCACTTTTTAGCTCGTCCATTTCCCTTCTCATTTTCCTGAGGAGGTCTAAGTTCGCTTAGTCAGGGGTAGTTGGTCGTCAGTGATTGTTTCTTCTTTGGCTTTCTCCATCGTTGTTCTGGTTGGTCCTAGAGCGATTATCCTCTTGCTGAAGTTGCAACCTCATCTCCTGGTTTTGCCTGGTAAGCTCTTTCACATTGGCTGTGAATGTCTGAATTTGCAAGGCTAACGCCACAGAATCTTGGAGAGTGTTGGACTCCATTTGGAATTTCGAGTTGAATGGAACTGTGCTTTCTAACCTAAGCATGAAAATGTCGTCCTCAGAGACGGCGCCAAATTGATGATGCTATAATCGTCAGTCAAGTAGGATCGTCCAGATAGGTCCGTGCGCACTTAGTCTCTGTACCTACAAGGTAGTGAACAAAATCCTCTTTAGGAGGTCACTGGTGTGGTGCTGACCACGAAGTCTCCGATGGTAAAGTCAGTGAATGGTAAAGTCAATCCTTATCGCTGCGGGAAAGGAACTTTAAGTCCAATCGATTGTTTGTGATGCTGTACGTCATTGGTCATTTACCTGTCCAAGCATGAAATTGTTCAATCTCAAGGGACATAGGATCATGATGACTTTGTATTTTTTTGATGGAAGGTCATGATGACTTTGTTACTTTGTTACTTTTGATAAGCGTTCACTTATTGCATTCTTATTACTTTTTGATCAACAGCGTTCGCCCATTGCTATTTACAAAGAGAATGGCATCTTTTATACAAGGCTATATATTTAAGGACCGAAGTCGTCACGCGAATACATACTACTTTTTGTGTCTTATTTGTAGGTGAACATTTGCATCCAAATTGGTAAAAAAATGTTTATTTTATATTTTCAAAATATACTTTATTTATTTTACTATTTCAATTTATAATTCACACAATATCCTAATTTTCTTTTTTACACACAACTTATTAAAATATTATAAACTATGTCAGCAAATAATATAAACAATTCAATCCTCTTGTTTCGAAGTAATGAGTGGTGTGAGAGAAATAGATATGTCTAACAAAATAGATAGGAGGGAGACAATACTTGAGAGTAAAATTTTTTTTACAACCTAGCTATAGTAAGTTCTTATTTGTAAAGAACTCTCTGTACCTATGTTGTAAAACCTTTAGGGTTTACACAATCTAGTAAAGCATGTTTTTGGTGTGTATGGGTGTAAAATAGCAACTTACATAGTTTTTCACCCCTAATGCTAATGTTAATGGATGTTGTAGTTGCACGATTTTCCTGGCCCAAATCTTATTGATCTGGCCTTGGCCCAAAGCGCAACCCACAATAGAAATTTGTAGAGGATGGGTCAAAGAACTTCGCCTCAGTGAGCCTGTTCGGTCTTGTACATGGACAATATAGTTGCAGAAAATAAAAACACAAGAATGGATCTCCACGTGTGATTCTATTTCTCCCGTTCTTAATACCGTTTTTCTCCCTCCCGTCTTTGGGGGATTTCACTACATTATATAGTTCCCCTCCTCTCATCTCAACCTTACACTTGTCGATCATCTAAGCATCTACTTGAGCACCTGTCCCATCAGACGCCCCCATCTCTCCCTTTGTGAGTTGCAGAGGCCAAGGTGGTACTGTTCAGGGGTCTTTTCCTCATTAATGCGGCCAAGAGGATGGTTGGGGCGCAATTAATGTGGTGGTGGCAGCTTTTCATGAGATATTTTGGATTTTATTCATTTTATATGTTGGGAGGATGGACTGAAATGGATGGGGAGAGTTCCTCGTATGGACTTCGTGATGTCCGAGGAGGAGTTACTCCTCGGACAGGTTTCCGTGGCGTTATTGGGGTTGAGTAATGCTTCATATGTGGTTTCTCTTTGGCAAGGACGCTCCTCGGACGGGCCTGGATTTGGAATAGACCATTATTTTTGGGCCGGGCCCCATAATAGCCCCTCAAAACTCCGGTTTTTATCTCCTTCCGAGGAGAAAAGCGGGGTTTTGATGTTAGTGAGAGGGTGGAAATAAGGAGAGCTTGGGGCGCGCGTGCGGACCGTTACTTTTGACGCGTTACAATTTACGAGGCGTGGTCATTAACTTCTGGAGGCGTTATGTTCCCTCCATCCAACGGTGTGGCGTGGATCGAACGGCCATCGTTTCTTCTCGTATTTTTAGGCAGGAATGATCTTTTCTCTCTCCTCCCGGCTATATAAGACGTCAGAGGGGTTCAGTTCTTTTTATCTGCATTTCATAAACCTCAGAGGCTTCCAGAGAACTCCATCGAACCCCAGAGACATACGAATACTTGCGCCCGTTATGCCTCCGTAGCCGTCTTTCGTGAAGCGTTCCTTCCAGGAGAGATTTCCAGGCGTCCCACTGAGCGTTTTGCGAAGGTACCAGTACATTTCGTTCATTTCGCCGTTTCAATTCCCTCCTCGGACTCTACTTTTATTCTCAGTCCTTACTTTCGTTTCCCCAGTTCAGTTCAGATGGGTAGATTTGAGAAATTAGTAAACACTCTAGCCGCTATGGAGGCCTTTAGGGCTAAATACCACATTCCCCCGGGGGTTGGGTTGCAGTACTGTCCTCTTGAAGGAGTATTGACAGAGAGAGGTATGGGAGAAGTTGTTATCCCTATGATTGCTTTTATAGAGGGAGGGATGACACTTCCCATGCGTAGGATTACAAGGGACTACCTGTTCAACCATAGGTTGACGCCGTATCAGTGTGCCCCGAATATGTTCAAGATACTAGGCTGTGTAGATGTCTTAGACGAGCGGATGAATCTAGGCCTTACTTGGCACGATGTGGCTTATCTGTACGAATGTCACCGCCTCGGGGATGATGGGTATTATCTTAAATCCCAGAACGAGGACGTTAGGTTGATCTCTTGTCTCCCAGTATCCAATAAAACCGTGAAGAATGACTTCCTTATTGCTTCTGGGGAGTGGTCCGACGGTATTCATTGTCCAACTCGGGCAGGAACCCCAGGTGCGACGTTTTTAGGATCGGTCCTTTTTGGGAAAGGATTTAGTATTGAGGGTTTATCTTTCTTGCTTTCTTTGTAATTGGAAAATTTCATGAACTTACCCCACTTTTCTTGGTTGCTTGCAGATAAAGTTCACGTCGCTCCTCGGCTAAACTTTGTGAACGTGCCAGCATTGAACTACCTTCTTAGGTCGGAGATTTACGTTTCCGAGGACAGACAGTTGCGTGCGGCCCATCTGGTTCTGGGCTATCAACCTCTGAGCACCTCTTTCCAGGCTATCGGCCACGCTATAAGGGCTGGCAGTCCGAGGTTGGCTAGGATTGACGTGTCCAAGGATGGGTTCCTAGCTAAACACGATCTGCCACCAGTTGTGTTGCCTGGTGTTAGAAATCCCTACTTAGCAGAGCAGCTACCTCCGCCAAACGAGCCTGGTGTTGCCGTTCAGGTTGAAGAGGAAACTGAATCATCTCGTCTTTCCCTTGAGGAAGAGATAGACGAGTTTTACTTTGAGGAGGAAGTTCAGCAAACCCTTTTGGTGGAACTTTCCGGTCCTGAAGGAGAGCGGGACTGTCATTCTGCAGTTGGCGCTCCTTCCATTGTTATCTGCTCGGACGATACTTCGGACGAAGAGACAGAGCCCATGGCAGGAAAGGGAAAGTCTCTGAAGGAGCTGATGGCCTCCCGAGGGAAAGGCCAGTCATCGAAGGGACCACCTCCATCACAAGTCAAAACCCTTCCTCCTGTTGTCCCTCAGGGTATTTCGGAACCTGGCCTTAAGGCTAATCCGGACCTAAAGAAGAAAAGGCCGGTTGATACCCCTGAGGAGGGTGAGGTGGCTGCTCAGCCGACCAAGCAGCAAAAGACTGCTCGTGCACCAAGGAGCAGAAGGGGCAACTCCTCGGAGAATCGGGACGAGGAGAGCCTTGCGGAGGTACGAGCTGCCCCGCGTGTATGGAGCCCCAAGTTGGAGCTGGATGGGGTGGCCATCCCCTATAATGCTTCGGTCCGAGAGTACAACCGAGGCCGGGTAGGGTATGTGGCCGAGGCTTTAGAGCAGCCCCTACTCCTTCCTCGGGATATGGAGGCTTATAGGCGGTTCTCTCAGCCCGAGATCTTCCTATCCCTTAAAAGGGACCTCGCGATGGTAAGTAACCCTTCTACTGCTTCATTAAAAGGGACCCCCTCTTCTTTCTTTTTTTTTTTTTTTTCTTTTTTTTTAAAGCAATCTTGTTTCGTTCGTAGATCACTCAGCAGGTATTTGTGGCTAAGGAATTCTGCCGAGGTAATCGTAGTCGGGCTGAGGCTGAGACCCAGGCTCGGACGGAGATGGAGAAAGCCTTAGGGTCCCTTAAGCACGATCACCTTAAACTCACGGACGAGTTCAAGGAGTCAGAGAAACTGCGCAAAAGTGCAGAGGCTGGTTTGAAAAGTGCCGAGACCCAGGCGGAGGACCAACGCAAAGAGCTGTACTCGACACAGATTAACCTCGCCAAAGAGAGGCAGGCAGTGCAGGATCTCAAGACTGCCCTGCAAAAAGTCGAGGATGAGCTAAGGCGAGTCAAAGAGGAGGCCCAGCTGATCCGAGAGGCTGCAGAGGCTGAGAAGAATGCTGCTCGCCAGCTCGGGGCCGCAGAAACGGAGTCGAGGCTCTCCGAGGAGATCCCCGAGGTGTGCAGGGATTACTGCAGTATTTCATGGGCTCATGCTCTCGATGCTGCAGGAGTTCCTGCGGATTCGGCACTAAGACTGCCCGAGAACATCTTCTATCCTCTGGAGATCCGAGAGAATCCTGATGACGACCAAGTGGCCTCAGAGCAGGACCTGGCGGCGCCTGATGCCGTCCTTGTGCCTAATATGGCGAAGGATCCCGCCGCAGACTCTACCATCGAGGTTCCTCCCCCTAAGCCCGAGCAGAAAGAAGATCCTCCTGTTAAGGCTTAGCCCTTTAGGCTTCTGATCTTTGTACCCCTTTTTTTTTTTGAATGTGAGTCGTCCTATTTTTCCATTCTTCTGTAAGGACGTCTCTTTCTAATGTACTCGGAATATTAATATAAGATGTTCGCTTTGCTTACTATGGATGTATGTCAGTAGCGCTCTTTTTAAGTATTTGCAACGATGTAGATATAGGCAAATAGCCAAAATAAAAATGGGTTTTTGGGCTGCGCATTTGAGGGTTGCGATGGTGCCAGACTGCGCGCACGTATTAAAACGATTTCCTTCAAGTAATAATCTCCCAATCTATCATAAGTAATAATTTCCCCTAAGTCTGTGGTCCGAGGAGCCATGCAGGACTTGGGTTCTGTTTAAAACTATGAATAGTTGCCTTAAGTATTAATTTCCCCTAAGTCTGTGGTCCGAGGATCCATGCAGGACTTAGGTTCTGTTTAAAACTTATAAAAATTGTCATGAGTAATAATTTCCCCTAAGTCTGTGGTCCGAGGAGCCATGCAGGACTTAGGTTCTGTTTAAAACTATGAATAGTTGCCTTAAGTATTAATTTCCCCTAAGTCTGTGGTCCGAGGATCCATGCAGGACTTAGGTTCTGTTTAAAACTTATAAAAATCGTCATGAGTAATAATTTCCCCTAAGTCTGTGGTCCGAGGAGCCATGCAGGACTTAGGTTCTGTTTAAAACTATGAATAGTTGCCTTAAGTATTAATTTCCCCTAAGTCTGTGGTCCGAGGATCCATGCAGGACTTAGGTTCTGTTTAAAACTTATAAAAATCGTCATGAGTAATAATTTCCCCTAAGTCTGTGGTCCGAGGAGCCATGCAGGACTTAGATTCTGTTTAAAACTATGAATAGTTGCCTTAAGTATTAATTTCCCCTAAGTCTGTGGTCCGAGGATCCATGCAGGACTTAGGTTCTGTTTAAAACTTATAAAAATCGTCATGAGTAATAATTTCCCCTAAGTCTGTGGTCCGAGGAGCCATGCAGGACTTAGGTTCTGTTTAAAACTACGAATAGTTGCCTTAAGTATTAATTTCCCCTAAGTCTGTGGTCCGAGGATCCATGCAGGACTTAGGTTCTGTTTAAAACTTATAAAAATCGTCATGAGTAATAATTTCCCCTAAGTCTGTGGTCCGAGGAGCCATGCAGGACTTAGGTTCTGTTTAAAACTATGAATAGTTGCCTTAAGTATTAATTTCCCCTAAGTCTGTGGTCCGAGGATCCATGCAGGACTTAGGTTCTGTTTAAAACTTATAAAAATCGTCATGAGTAATAATTTCCCCTAAGTCTGTGGTTCGAGGAGCCATGCAGGACTTAGGTTCTGTTTAAAACTATGAATAGTTGCCTTAAGTATTAATTTCCCCTAAGTTTGTGGTCCGAGGATCCATGCAGGACTTAGGTTCTGTTTAAAACTTATAAAAATCGTCATGAGTAATAATTTCCCCTAAGTCTGTGGTCCGAGGAGCCATGCAGGACTTAGGTTCTGTTTAAAACTATGAATAGTTGCCTTAAGTATTAATTTCCCCTAAGTCTGTGGTCCGAGGATCCATGCAGGACTTAGGTTCTGTTTAAGACTTATAAAAATCGTCATGAGTAATAATTTCTCCTAAGTCTGTGGTCCGAGGAGCCATGCAGGACTTAGGTTCTGTTTAAAACTATGAATAGTTGCCTTAAGTATTAATTTCCCCTAAGTCTGTGGTCCGAGGATCCATGCAGGACTTAGGTTCTGTTTAAAACTTATAAAAATCGTCATGAGTAATAATTTCCCCTAAGTCTGTGGTCCGAGGAGCCATGCAGGACTTAGGTTCTGTTTAAAACTATGAATAGTTGCCTTAAGTATTAATTTCACCTAAGTCTGTGGTCCGAGGATCCATGCAGGACTTAGGTTCTGTTTAAAACTTATAAAAATCGTCATGAGTAATAATTTCCCCTAAGTCTGTGGTCCGAGGAGCCATGCAGGACTTAGGTTCTGTTTAAAACTATGAATAGTTGCCTTAAGTATTAATTTCCCCTAAGTCTGTGGTCCGAGGATCCATGCAGGACTTAGGTTCTGTTTAAGACTTATAAAAATTGTCATGAGTAATAATTTCCCCTAAGTCTGTGGTCCGAGGAGCCATGCAGGACTTAGGTTCTGTTTAAAACTATGAATAGTTGCCTTAAGTATTAATTTCCCCTAAGTCTGTGGTCCGAGGATCCATGCAGGACTTAGGTTCTGTTTAAAACTTATAAAAATCGTCATGAGTAATAATTTCCCCTAAGTCTGTGGTCCGAGGAGCCATGCAGGACTTAGATTCTGTTTAAAACTATGAATAGTTGCCTTAAGTATTAATTTCCCCTAAGTCTGTGGTCCGAGGATCCATGCAGGACTTAGGTTCTGTTTAAAACTTATAAAAATCGTCATGAGTAATAATTTCCCCTAAGTCTGTGGTCCGAGGAGCCATGCAGGACTTAGGTTCTGTTTAAAACTATGAATAGTTGCCTTAAGTATTAATTTCCCCTAAGTCTGTGGTCCGAGGATCCATGCAGGACTTAGGTTCTGTTTAAAACTTATAAAAATCGTCATGAGTAATAATTTCCCCTAAGTCTGTGGTCCGAGGAGCCATGCAGGACTTAGGTTCTGTTTAAAACTATGAATAGTTGCCTTAAGTATTAATTTCCCCTAAGTCTGTGGTCCGAGGATCCATGCAGGACTTAGGTTCTGTTTAAAACTTATAAAAATCGTCATGAGTAATAATTTCCCCGAAGTCTGTGGTTCGAGGAGCCATGCAGGACTTAGGTTCTGTTTAAAACTATGAATAGTTGCCTTAAGTATTAATTTCCCCTAAGTCTGTGGTCCGAGGATCCATGCAGGACTTAGGTTCTGTTTAAAACTTATAAAAATAGTCATGAGTAATAATTTCCCCTAAGTCTGTGGTCCGAGGAGCCATGCAGGACTTAGGTTCTGTTTAAAACTATGAATAGTTGCCTTAAGTATTAATTTCCCCTAAGTCTGTGGTCCGAGGATCCATGCAGGACTTAGGTTCTGTTTAAGACTTATAAAAATTGTCATGAGAAATAATTTCCCCTAAGTCTGTGGTCCGAGGAGCCATGCAGGACTTAGGTTCTGTTTAAAACTATGAATAGTTGCCTTAAGTATTAATTTCCCCTAAGTCTGTGGTCCGAGGATCCATGCAGGACTTAGGTTCTGTTTAAAACTTATAAAAATCGTCATGAGTAATAATTTCCCCTAAGTCTGTGGTCCGAGGAGCCATGCAGGACTTAGGTTCTGTTTAAAACTATGAATAGTTGCCTTAAGTATTAATTTCCCCTAAGTCTGTGGTCCGAGGATCCATGCAGGACTTAGGTTCTGTTTAAAACTTATAAAAATCGTCATGAGTAATAATTTCCCCTAAGTCTGTGGTCCGAGGAGCCATGCAGGACTTAGGTTCTGTTTAAAACTATGAATAGTTGCCTTAAGTATTAATTTCCCCTAAGTCTGTGGTCCGAGGATCCATGCAGGACTTAGGTTCTGTTTACGACTTATAAAAATTGTCATGAGTAATAATTTCCCCTAAGTCTGTGGTCCGAGGAGCCATGCAGGACTTAGGTTCTGTTTAAAACTATGAATAGTTGCCTTAAGTATTAATTTCCCCTAAGTCTGTGGTCCGAGGATCCATGCAGGACTTAGGTTCTGTTTAAAACTTATAAAAATCGTCATGAGTAATAATTTCCCCTAAGTCTGTGGTCCGAGGAGCCATGCAGGACTTAGGTTCTGTTTAAAACTATGAATAGTTGCCTTAAGTATTAATTTCCCCTAAGTCTGTGGTCCGAGGATCCATGCAGGACTTAGGTTCTGTTTAAAACTTATAAAAATCGTCATGAGTAATAATTTCCCCTAAGTATGTGGTCCGAGGAGCCATGCAGGACTTAGGTTCTGTTTAAAACTATGAATAGTTGCCTTAAGTATTAATTTCCCCTAAGTCTGTGGTCCGAGGATCCATGCAGGACTTAGGTTCTGTTTAAGACTTATAAAAATTGTCATGAGTAATAATTTCCCCTAAGTCTGTGGTCCGAGGAGCCATGCAGGACTTAGGTTCTGTTTAAAACTATGAATAGTTGCCTTAAGTATTAATTTCCCCTAAGTCTGTGGTCCGAGGATCCATGCAGGACTTAGGTTCTGTTTAAAACTTATAAAAATCGTCATGAGTAATAATTTCCCCTAAGTCTGTGGTCCGAGGAGCCATGCAGGACTTAGATTCTGTTTAAAACTATGAATAGTTGCCTTAAGTATTAATTTCCCCTAAGTCTGTGGTCCGAGGATCCATGCAGGACTTAGGTTCTGTTTAAAACTTATAAAAATCGTCATGAGTAATAATTTCCCCTAAGTCTGTGGTCCGAGGAGCCATGCAGGACTTAGGTTCTGTTTAAAACTATGAATAGTTGCCTTAAGTATTAATTTCCCCTAAGTCTGTGGTCCGAGGATCCATGCAGGACTTAGGTTCTGTTTAAAACTTATAAAAATCGTCATGAGTAATAATTTCCCCTAAGTCTGTGGTCCGAGGAGCCATGCAGGACTTAGGTTCTGTTTAAAACTATGAATAGTTGCCTTAAGTATTAATTTCCCCTAAGTCTGTGGTCCGAGGATCCATGCAGGACTTAGGTTCTGTTTAAAACTTATAAAAATCGTCATGAGTAATAATTTCCCCTAAGTCTGTGGTCCGAGGAGCCATGCAGGACTTAGGTTCTGTTTAAAACTATGAATAGTTGCCTTAAGTATTAATTTCCCCTAAGTCTGTGGTCCGAGGATCCATGCAGGACTTAGGTTCTGTTTAAAACTTATAAAAATCGTCATGAGTAATAATTTCCCCTAAGTCTGTGGTTCGAGGAGCCATGCAGGACTTAGGTTCTGTTTAAAACTATGAATAGTTGCCTTAAGTATTAATTTCCCCTAAGTTTGTGGTCCGAGGATCCATGCAGGACTTAGGTTCTGTTTAAAACTTATAAAAATCGTCATGAGTAATAATTTCCCCTAAGTCTGTGGTCCGAGGAGCCATGCAGGACTTAGGTTCTGTTTAAAACTATGAATAGTTGCCTTAAGTATTAATTTCCCCTAAGTCTGTGGTCCGAGGATCCATGCAGGACTTAGGTTCTGTTTAAGACTTATAAAAATCGTCATGAGTAATAATTTCCCCTAAGTCTGTGGTCCGAGGAGCCATGCAGGACTTAGGTTCTGTTTAAAACTATGAATAGTTGCCTTAAGTATTAATTTCCCCTAAGTCTGTGGTCCGAGGATCCATGCAGGACTTAGGTTCTGTTTAAAACTTATAAAAATCGTCATGAGTAATAATTTCCCCTAAGTCTGTGGTCCGAGGAGCCATGCAGGACTTAGGTTCTGTTTAAAACTATGAATAGTTGCCTTAAGTATTAATTTCACCTAAGTCTGTGGTCCGAGGATCCATGCAGGACTTAGGTTCTGTTTAAAACTTATAAAAATCGTCATGAGTAATAATTTCCCCTAAGTCTGTGGTCCGAGGAGCCATGCAGGACTTAGGTTCTGTTTAAAACTATGAATAGTTGCCTTAAGTATTAATTTCCCCTAAGTCTGTGGTCCGAGGATCCATGCAGGACTTAGGTTCTGTTTAAGACTTATAAAAATTGTCATGAGTAATAATTTCCCCTAAGTCTGTGGTCCGAGGAGCCATGCAGGACTTAGGTTCTGTTTAAAACTATGAATAGTTGCCTTAAGTATTAATTTCCCCTAAGTCTGTGGTCCGAGGATCCATGCAGGACTTAGGTTCTGTTTAAAACTTATAAAAATCGTCATGAGTAATAATTTCCCCTAAGTCTGTGGTCCGAGGAGCCATGCAGGACTTAGATTCTGTTTAAAACTATGAATAGTTGCCTTAAGTATTAATTTCCCCTAAGTCTGTGGTCCGAGGATCCATGCAGGACTTAGGTTCTGTTTAAAACTTATAAAAATCGTCATGAGTAATAATTTCCCCTAAGTCTGTGGTCCGAGGAGCCATGCAGGACTTAGGTTCTGTTTAAAACTATGAATAGTTGCCTTAAGTATTAATTTCCCCTAAGTCTGTGGTCCGAGGATCCATGCAGGACTTAGGTTCTGTTTAAAACTTATAAAAATCGTCATGAGTAATAATTTCCCCTAAGTCTGTGGTCCGAGGAGCCATGCAGGACTTAGGTTCTGTTTAAAACTATGAATAGTTGCCTTAAGTATTAATTTCCCCTAAGTCTGTGGTCCGAGGATCCATGCAGGACTTAGGTTCTGTTTAAAACTTATAAAAATCGTCATGAGTAATAATTTCCCCGAAGTCTGTGGTTCGAGGAGCCATGCAGGACTTAGGTTCTGTTTAAAACTATGAATAGTTGCCTTAAGTATTAATTTCCCCTAAGTCTGTGGTCCGAGGATCCATGCAGGACTTAGGTTCTGTTTAAAACTTATAAAAATAGTCATGAGTAATAATTTCCCCTAAGTCTGTGGTCCGAGGAGCCATGCAGGACTTAGGTTCTGTTTAAAACTATGAATAGTTGCCTTAAGTATTAATTTCCCCTAAGTCTGTGGTCCGAGGATCCATGCAGGACTTAGGTTCTGTTTAAGACTTATAAAAATTGTCATGAGAAATAATTTCCCCTAAGTCTGTGGTCCGAGGAGCCATGCAGGACTTAG
Organism: Quercus tomentella; assembly: GCA_028535165.1. Classification (NCBI taxonomy): domain Eukaryota; kingdom Viridiplantae; phylum Streptophyta; class Magnoliopsida; order Fagales; family Fagaceae; genus Quercus; species Quercus tomentella. Next base: position 73,195,647 of record JAPQVY010000068.1, on the reverse strand, counting down.
GTTCTGTTTAAAACTATGAATAGTTGCCTTAAGTATTAATTTCCCCTAAGTCTGTGGTCCGAGGATCCATGCAGGACTTAGGTTCTGTTTAAAACTTATAAAAATCGTCATGAGTAATAATTTCCCCTAAGTCTGTGGTCCGAGGAGCCATGCAGGACTTAGGTTCTGTTTAAAACTATGAATAGTTGCCTTAAGTATTAATTTCCCCTAAGTCTGTGGTCCGAGGATCCATGCAGGACTTAGGTTCTGTTTAAAACTTATAAAAATCGTCATGAGTAATAATTTCCCCTAAGTCTGTGGTCCGAGGAGCCATGCAGGACTTAGGTTCTGTTTAAAACTATGAATAGTTGCCTTAAGTATTAATTTCCCCTAAGTCTGTGGTCCGAGGATCCATGCAGGACTTAGGTTCTGTTTACGACTTATAAAAATTGTCATGAGTAATAATTTCCCCTAAGTCTGTGGTCCGAGGAGCCATGCAGGACTTAGGTTCTGTTTAAAACTATGAATAGTTGCCTTAAGTATTAATTTCCCCTATGTCTGTGGTCCGAGGATCCATGCAGGACTTAGGTTCTGTTTAAAACTTATAAAAATCGTCATGAGTAATAATTTCCCCTAAGTCTGTGGTCCGAGGAGCCATGCAGGACTTAGGTTCTGTTTAAAACTATGAATAGTTGCCTTAAGTATTAATTTCCCCTAAGTCTGTGGTCCGAGGATCCATGCAGGACTTAGGTTCTGTTTAAAACTTATAAAAATCGTCATGAGTAATAATTTCCCCTAAGTATGTGGTCCGAGGAGCCATGCAGGACTTAGGTTCTGTTTAAAACTATGAATAGTTGCCTTAAGTATTAATTTCCCCTAAGTCTGTGGTCCGAGGATCCATGCAGGACTTAGGTTCTGTTTAAGACTTATAAAAATTGTCATGAGTAATAATTTCCCCTAAGTCTGTGGTCCGAGGAGCCATGCAGGACTTAGGTTCTGTTTAAAACTATGAATAGTTGCCTTAAGTATTAATTTCCCCTAAGTCTGTGGTCCGAGGATCCATGCAGGACTTAGGTTCTGTTTAAAACTTATAAAAATCGTCATGAGTAATAATTTCCCCTAAGTCTGTGGTCCGAGGAGCCATGCAGGACTTAGATTCTGTTTAAAACTATGAATAGTTGCCTTAAGTATTAATTTCCCCTAAGTCTGTGGTCCGAGGATCCATGCAGGACTTAGGTTCTGTTTAAAACTTATAAAAATCGTCATGAGTAATAATTTCCCCTAAGTCTGTGGTCCGAGGAGCCATGCAGGACTTAGGTTCTGTTTAAAACTATGAATAGTTGCCTTAAGTATTAATTTCCCCTAAGTCTGTGGTCCGAGGATCCATGCAGGACTTAGGTTCTGTTTAAAACTTATAAAAATCGTCATGAGTAATAATTTCCCCTAAGTCTGTGGTCCGAGGAGCCATGCAGGACTTAGGTTCTGTTTAAAACTATGAATAGTTGCCTTAAGTATTAATTTCCCCTAAGTCTGTGGTCCGAGGATCCATGCAGGACTTAGGTTCTGTTTAAAACTTATAAAAATCGTCATGAGTAATAATTTCCCCTAAGTCTGTGGTTCGAGGAGCCATGCAGGACTTAGGTTCTGTTTAAAACTATGAATAGTTGCCTTAAGTATTAATTTCCCCTAAGTCTGTGGTCCGAGGATCCATGCAGGACTTAGGTTCTGTTTAAAACTTATAAAAATCGTCATGAGTAATAATTTCCCCGAAGTCTGTGGTCCGAGGAGCCATGCAGGACTTAGGTTCTGTTTAAAACTATGAATAGTTGCCTTAAGTATTAATTTCCCCTAAGTCTGTGGTCCGAGGATCCATGCAGGACTTAGGTTCTGTTTAAGACTTATAAAAATTGTCATGAGTAATAATTTCCCCTAAGTCTGTGGTCCGAGGAGCCATGCAGGACTTAGGTTCTGTTTAAAACTATGAATAGTTGCCTTAAGTATTAATTTCCCCTAAGTCTGTGGTCCGAGGATCCATGCAGGACTTAGGTTCTGTTTAAAACTTATAAAAATCGTCATGAGTAATAATTTCCCCTAAGTCTGTGGTCCGAGGAGCCATGCAGGACTTAGGTTCTGTTTAAAACTATGAATAGTTGCCTTAAGTATTAATTTCCCCTAAGTCTGTGGTCCGAGGATCCATGCAGGACTTAGGTTCTGTTTAAAACTTATAAAAATCGTCATGAGTAATAATTTCCCCTAAGTCTGTGGTCCGAGGAGCCATGCAGGACTTAGGTTCTGTTTAAAACTATGAATAGTTGCCTTAAGTATTAATTTCCCCTAAGTCTGTGGTCCGAGGATCCATGCAGGACTTAGGTTCTATTTAAGACTTATAAAAATTGTCATGAGCAATAATTTCCCCTAAGTCTGTGGTCCGAGGAGCCATGCAGGACTTAGGTTCTGTTTAAAACTATGAATAGTTGCCTTAAGTATTAATTTCCCCTAAGTCTGTGGTCCGAGGATCCATGCAGGACTTAGGTTCTATTTAAGACTTATAAAAATTGTCATGAGTAATAATTTCCCCTAAGTCTGTGGTCCGAGGAGCCATGCAGGACTTAGGTTCTGTTTAAAACTATGAATAGTCGTCAGGGGACCAGCAAGCAACGGATAGTCATGAAAGAAAACATATGCTAAGCCATTCTTATTAATAATAATATCTTCTGAGGTTATTTACATTCCATGGTCGAGGTACAGGCTTTTCATCCAAATCTTCTAGGTAGTAGGCGCCTATTCCGGCCACGGATGTGACATGGTATGGTCCCTCCCAATTGGGCCCCAACTTGCCCCAAGAGGGGTTCTTCGCGCTGCCAAGAATCTTCCTCATCACGAGGTCACCTGGTCCCAGAGGCCGCAGCTTGACGTTAGCATCGTACCCTTGTCTCAGCTTCTGGTGATAATAGGCCATATGAATCATCGCTTTTTCTCTTCTTTCTTCGGCTAGGTCCAGACTCCGTTCCAATAAACCGTCGTTATCGTTTGGGGTAAACGATCTAGACCTCAGTGTGGGAAAGTTGTTCTCGATCGGGAGCACGGCCTCAGCCCCATAAGTCATCAAGAAGGGGGTCTCACCGGTTGATCGTCGCGGCGTCGTCCGATAAGTCCATAAGACATGGGGGAGTTCCTCTACCCATCTCCCCTTTGCCTCGTCCAGTCTCTTCTTCAGTCCGTTCACTATGACCTTGTTCACGGCCTCGACCTGCCCATTTCCCTGAGGGTAGGCGGGGGTGGAATATCGGTTAATGATTCCGAACTCGCGGCAATACTCCCTAAAGTTCTTACTGTCGAACTGCAGACCATTGTCGGAAATGAGTGTCCGCGGAGTTCCGAAGCGGGTGATGATGTTCCTCCAGATGAATTTCTGGGCATCCACGTCCCTAATGTTGGCTAAGGGTTCAGCTTCCACCCATTTAGTGAAGTAATCAGTTCCGACTATTATGTATCGCTTGTTCCCCGCAGCTTTGGGGAAAGGTCCGACTATATCAAGGCCCCATTGTGCGAACGGCCATGGGCTAGAGAGGGGGTTGAGAACCCCTCCGGGTTGGTGGATATTCGGGGCGAATCTTTGGCACTGGTCGCACTTCTTAGCGTATTCTTGGGCCTCTCTTTGCATGTTCGGCCACCAGTACCCTTGGGAGAGTGCCCTGTGCGCCAGCGACCTTCCTCCGGTGTGGCTCCCGCAAATCCCCTCGTGCAACTCCTCGAGTAAAGATACGGACTCTTCCGGATGCACGCAGAGTAGGTACGGTCCAGAGTAAGAGCGTCGATATAGTTTGTGGTCCTCTGATAGCCAGAACCGAGGAGCATTCCTGCGTATCTTCTCGGCTTCCAGTTTTTCCTCCGGTAAGAGGTCGTTTTGGAGGAAGCTCTTTATGGGGTCCATCCAGCTAGGACTTTTTCTGATCTGATGGACCTGAGCCGGGTTTCTGCCAACGGGACTTGCCTGTGCCAGATCTTCAGCAAGGATCATTCGCGGCAGATTATGCGCCGAGGACGTGGCGAGAGTGGCCAGCGAATCTGCATGGGTGTTTACGCTCCTGGAAATGTGCGTCAGACTGAAGGATTCAAAACTCGTCTGTAGCCGTTTGACTTGTCCCAGATACTCTTGCATCCTAGTATCTCGAGCTTCCAGCTCACCCATCACTTGTCCGACAACCAGTCTGGAGTCCGAGAACGCTTCTATCATTCTTCCGCCCAATCTTTGAACCATCGTCATCCCTTGAAGTAAGGCTTCGTATTCGGCTTCATTGTTCATAGCCGAGAATCCGAGCCTCAATGATTTTTCAATGGCGGCCCCGTCCGGGGATATTAAAACTATCCCAACTCCTGACCCCCTCTGGTTAGCTGCGCCATCTACATAGACCTTCCAATGCGTGCTCCTCCCTGTTGAAATCGCACCAACCGACTTTCCATCCATGTCTTTCTTCTCGGTTATTGTTTCTATAGAGGGCTCAGCAAACTCCGCTACCAAGTCTGCGAGGACCTGTCCTTTGATAGAGGATCTGGGCATATATTTAATATCAAAGGCTCCCAAAAGCGCACTCCACATGGCGATCCTTCCGGTGTAGTCAGCGCTTCGAAGCACTGCTCGGAGGGGAAGCTGAGTTAGAACGATGACCGTGTGCGCCTGAAAGTAATGAGGAAGTTTTCGGGTTGCATGCACTATCGCCAGAATTGCCTTTTCTAAAGGTAGGTATCGCACCTCGGCCTCATGTAGTGATTTGCTCACATAGTACACCGGTCGCTGCACCCCATTATCATCCCGTATCAGTACCAGGCTTACAGCGTGGGGGGCTACGGCGATGTAGGCAAACAGCACCTCATCTGCCTCAGGGTTGGACATGATGGGTGGTCGGGACAGGTAGTCTTTAAGCTGTTGGAAAGCCTGAACGCAATCCTCCGACCATTCGAACTCTTTCCACTTGTTTATCAGGAGATAGAAAGGCCGACATCGATCCGCCGATCGCGATATGAACCGGTTCAACGCCGCAATCATGCCAGTGAGCTTCTGTACTTCCTTCGGATTCCGAGGAGCCTGTAGGCTGTTAATGGCTTTGATTTGGTCGGGACTTACTTCTATTCCCCTGTGGGTGACTATATACCCCAGGAATTTCCCAGACCCGACCCCGAATGAGCATTTGGAGGCATTCAGCCGCAACCGGTGCTCCCTTAATATAGCGAAGATTGTTCCGAGGTCCTTCACGTGCTCGGACACCCTTTTACTCTTCACGACCATATCGTCTATATAAACCTCAATGATCTTGCCCAGTTGTGGTTCAAACATCCGAGTCATCATCCTTTGGTAGGTCGAGCCTGCGTTCTTTAGCCCAAATGGCATCACCTTATAATGATAATTTCCGATGGGCGTCATGAAAGCCGTTTTCTCTTGGTCCTCTAGCGCTAGGGGTATCTGATGATAGCCCTGGAAGGCGTCCAGGAAGCTCATTCGAGGGTGCCCCACGGTTGCATCCACCAATCGATCAATTCGGGGTAGGGGGAATGGGTCCTTTGGGCACGCCTTGTTCAGGTCCGTGAAGTCCACGCAGACCCTCCATTTCCTTGTCTTCTTCTTTACCACCACAGTGTTTGCCAACCATTCCGGGTAAAAGACCTCTTTAATAGCCCCTGCTCTTTTTAGTTTTGCCACTTCGTCTTTTACGGCACCAGCATGTTCCTTTGAAGGGCGTCGGGGTGGCTGCTTCTTCGGAGTGGAAGAGGGGTTGACGTTCAGGTGGTGACAAATAAGGCTAGGATCAACGCCCGGGGCGTCGTAGGCGTCCCATGCGAACACGTCGACATTTTCTCTGAGAAATCTGACCAGTTCCTCCTTTTCTTGAGAGGGTAATTCAGAGCCGACCAGAAAGAACTTCTCCGGGTCGTCGTTGACAGCGATTTTATCTAAACTTTCACACCTTATCTCCTCGGCTAGTCCATCGTCTTGTTCTGCCGAGGCGGCTGATTGCTATAAACTTTCAGGGGCCGAGGACTCGGCATGGGTCCGATGTGAGACGACGGCCACCATACACTGCCTGGATATGGCCTGATCTCCTCGGATCTCATCTATTTGTCCTCTGGATGGGTATTTTACTTTTTGGTGAAGTGTGGAGGCCACGGCCTTTAGGGCATGGATCCACGGCCTTGCAACTATTGCGGTGTAAGGTGAATAAGCGTCGACCACAATAAAATTTACCTCCACTATCTCCGCCCCAGTCTGCACGGGTAGTCGGATTTGCCCCTTTGGCGTAACTGTCCTTCCCTCGAAACTGAGGAGGGGAGAGTCGTAAGCTGTCAAATCTTCCGGCTTCAGGTTCAGCCCCTTGTATAGATCGGGGTACATTATCTCTACTGCACTTCCCGAATCCACCAACACCCTTTTCACGTCGAAGCCCCCAATCCTCAGCGTGACCACCAAGGCATCATCGTGAGGTTGAATAGTTCCTCTCTTATCCTCATCCGAGAATCCCAGTATCAAAGAGCTTCCCTTTTTTGACCTCTTGGGTTCCCTTTGCCTGCCCTCGGAGAGGAGCCGATCCACAGCTAACACCCTGGGGATGGGTGGCCCCGTTCTTCCTGGTGCAGCGAGAATGACATGTATCGTCCCGGTGGGGGGTCTTAAGGACACGTCCCTTCGAGGCTCTTGTGTTGCTTGGCCGGGATGGCCACTCGATGGGTGCAGCAGGTGGCGCAATTTTCCTTCTCGGACCAACTGATCTAGGTGATTCCATAGATTCCTGCAGTCCTCGGTAGTATGCCCGTTGTCCTGATGATAGTGGCAGTACAGGTTCTGGTTACGTTTGGAAGGGTCTCCAGCCATCTTCCCCGGCCACCTGAAATAGGGCTCATTCCTTACTTTCTCCAGTACCTGTTGTACTGGTTCTCTGAATACGGCATTCACTGCTTGCGGGATGCTCTGCCCAGCCTGTCGCGAAAAATCTCTCCTCGGCTGACCAGGGTTGTGTCGTTCTGACCTGAAATCAGTCGCTTTGGGGGGGGATAACCTTCTCCTTTCCCCTCCCTTGCAGCTGATCTTCCTCCACCCTTTTGTATTTGTCGATCCTATCCCTCAACTGATCAACATTGGCAACCGGTTTACCAGTGAGGGACTTCCTTAAGCCATGGTCGGTGGGGAGCCCGCTTTTGAATGTGCTGATAGCGACAGCATCATGGTTGTCATCCAGGTCGTTATACACTTCCCAGTATCTATCCGAATATGCTTTCAGAGTCTCTCCCTCGTACATGGATAAGGACAACAGCGAACCGAGGGGCCTGGGGACTCTGGTGTTGGTGATATAGCGGGAGTAGAAATCCTGAGTGAGCTGCTTGTATGAGTTTACGGAATTTGTCTTCAGGCCGTTGAACCACCTCATCGGCATTGATCCCAAGCTGGACGGGAAGATTTTACACATAAGGGCTTCATTTTTTGAGTAGATCGCCATCTTTTGGTTAAATTGGCTCACATGCTCTACCGGGTCTGTTCGACCGTTATAGATGGCGAATGCCGGTTGGTTGAACCGTCGAGGCAGCTTAGCCCCTTCAATTCTGTACGTGAAGGGGGACCTTGAGACCTGGTCCAACGCCTTCTTCATGGCATCGTTTCCCGAACCCTTGCTGGATGTGCTCTCGTATTTCCGCACAGGGGGTGGTTCCTTTTCGTAGGAAAAGGTTTCACTTGGAGGGGTCCTTGATCTCCGTCGGTAACTCGCATCCTCCGCATTAGAAGACCCGTCTGAGTCTGAAGGAGATCGCTTTCGCTGTACCCGTCGCAGCTTCCTCTTCAAATCGTCTATCTCTCGCTGCATGGCCTGGTGACTATTTCGCCTTTGGGACACGTGACTACCTTTCTGAGCGTGACTCTGGCTTGTCCGGGTAGTATGCATACTTCCCTCATGATTTCCCCCGTGGCCTGGGTTGACGGGGTTATTTTGCCTCTGGGACTCGGCGGGTTGTGCCTGTTGGGGGTTAGCCTGGTGAGGATTCTCCTGGTGCGGACCTAGTTCTGCCATGCTCGACCGTTATGCTAGCTGATGCCCTAGTTCTTCCCACAGACGGCGCCAATTGTAGTTGCACGATTTTCCTGGCCCAAATCTTATTGATCTGGCCTTGGCCCAAAGCGCAACCCACAATAGAAATTTGTAGAGGATGGGTCAAAGAACTTCGCCTCAGTGAGCCTGTTCGGTCTTGTACATGGACAATATAGTTGCAGAAAATAAAAACACAAGAATGGATCTCCACGTGTGATTCTATTTCTCCCGTTCTTAATACCGTTTTTCTCCCTCCCCTCTTTGGGGGATTTCACTACATTATATAGTTCCCCTCCTCTCATCTCAACCTTACACTTGTCGATCATCTAAGCATCTACTTGAGCACCTGTCCCATCAGACGCCCCCATCTCTCCCTTTGTGAGTTGCAGAGGCCAAGGTGGTACTGTTCAGGGGTCTTTTCCTCATTAATGCGGCCAAGAGGATGGTTGGGGCGCAATTAATATGGTGGTGGCAGCTTTCCATGAGATATTTTGGATTTTATTCATTTTATATGTTGGGAGGATGGACTGAAATGGATGGGGAGAGTTCCTCGTATGGACTTCGTGATGTCCGAGGAGGAGTTACTCCTCGGACAGGTTTCCGTGGCGTTATTGGGGTTGAGTAATGCTTCATATGTGGTTTCTCTTCGGCAAGGACGCTCCTCGGACGGGCCTGGATTTGGAATAGCCCATTATTTTTGGGCCGGGCCCCACAGATGTCTTTAACACAATTGTTAATAAATAATCTTATGAAAATTTTAACATCTCTTTTATGAGAAATAAAAAAAACTGTCAAAACATTATTCTCATATAAATTTTCTTAAAATGGTTCACTAACAAATGTAATTAGGGCATCTATTAACCTTTCCTTTTATTTTATGCTCCCTCAATTACAATTTATGTTAGGCTCCATAGATTTAGGATAAAATGTTTAGAGTTCCAATTTGTATATATTGGCGAACCGGGAACAAAAACATGTCTAGGATAGGTGTTAGACATTGCTCAAAGTGGTTTATATCAAGACTCAAGAATATAAAAGTTGCAGGAAAAATAATTAAATTTCTGTGAATCTCGACCGATCGAATGATAAAGCTCGATCGATCGAAAATTGCAAAAAAAGAATTTTCTTAGATTTTTAAACAAGCCTAAGTTTGTGAAAACGTTTAGGGTTTTAGTCCAAAACTCCTATGTATAAAAGGAAAACCTTAGCTACGTTTTGAGGACTTTGGAAAGACTTGTGAGTTACTCCTGTGAGATCTAAGAGGTTCTGTACCTTCTAACTCTACAATCATCTATTGAAACAAGATCTACAACCCAGAGTTGTCTTGAATGCATTGAGGTGGTCCAAAGGATCCTTCAGGTTGTTGAACGATTCAAGCTATGGGAGACAGAACTTTGAAGGTACCGGGCATTCTAGGACTGCCATTGTGAATGGTGAGTCCTTCCTCCTAACCATCATGTCTAGGCTCTGATCTATTTTTTCCTTCATTGCACTTTTTAGCTCGTCCATTTCCCTTCTCATTTCCCTGAGGAGGTCTGAGTTCGCTTCTTTAGGGGTAGTTGGTCGTCGGTGATTGTTTCATCTTTAGCTTTCTCCATCGTTGTTCTGGTTGGTTCTAGAGCGATTATCCTCTTGCTGAAGTTGCAACCTCATCTCCTGGTTTTGCCTAGTAAGCTCTTTCACATTGGCTGTGAATTTCTGAATTTGCAAGGCTAACGCCACAAACTCTTGGGGAGTGTTGGACTCCATCTGTTATTTCGACTTGAATGGAACTATGCTCTCTAACCTAAGCATGAAAATGTCGTCCCCAGAGACGGTGCCAAATTAATGATGCTATAATCGTCAGTCAAGTAGGATCGTCCAGATTGGTCCGTGCGCACTTAGTCTCTGTACCTACAAGGTAGTGAACAAAATCCTCTTTGGGTGGTCACCGGTGTGGTGCTGGCCACGAAGTCTCCGATGGTAAAGTCACTGAATGGAAACTGAGAAGGATTCTATGAATTTGGAAATGTCAATGCCACAACATGTATATGTGTATATAAAAAGAATCTACCCTGAAAGGTGTTTATATATATACCTCGCTTGCTTCTAGCCATTGTGGCTTTTATTGTGACTTTAGTGCTCTTTCTATTACACCCCTCGGCTCATTAATGTGGGTTTTGGTGAGCTTCGAATGGTCTGACAGCTAGTTTGTAACTGTTTGAGATATTGAATTCTCTTCTTAATGGCTTATCTTCCATCGTCCATGAGGTGGAGGAATGGACGATGGTGCTTGATGGGTTCATCTGGGCAAGAGAGTTTGGACCTATCAGAAAGCATATTCGAAAAAGTTTGTCGATAAAATGTAAAAGAAAATTTTCACTCTCTAATCAGTGTGTAAAAATTTGATAGGCAGCTAGAAAACTCGGTGATACTACTAGAATATGGCCAAAACGACTAAATAGTACTGTTGGTCAAAATATTTGACAATCTACCACTATTTTGGAAATATAGAGGAATTTACCACTCTCTTGAAACTCAAGTTTGTAAAACTCGAGTTTACCCTGTAACTCAAGTTTCAAGAATTCGAGTTGTTTGAAAAAAATAGCCTTCAAGTTTTTCGTATTATTTTTTATGAAACTCAAGTTCTTAAAACTCGAATTGCCGTATAACTCAAGTTTCTTAGAATCAAATTTTAAAAAAATAACAAATTTTTTATTATTTCACAAATGATAATAAATCGCCAAATATTTTCGCGATATTGGCCATTTCGGCCACTGGAATGCACTAATAGATGAACTTTCCTCGGTTGAATCGCATCAATCCTTATCGTAGTGGGAAAGAAACTTTATGTCCAATCGATCGTTTGTGATTGTAAGGTTGAATTTAATCAACCATGTGTTGGCTTTATTCCATGACAAATTTGCTTGTAATACAGCACTTAGAAACCCTGTATTTAGGTGGGAATCATGTAAGGGTAGTGTGTGAGAGAGTGTGAAGAAATGCTCAAGACTGTGCAGTGAAGCAGGGACTCGCGGCTGGATCTCGCGGCTGGCTCGCGACTTGTAAGTCGCCAAAAGTTGCACACGCGCAGAGCATGTAGGGGAGCTGAACAGTCGTGCCAGCTGGAGCACTACAGGACAAAAATCCAGTTGAACTCACGACTCAGTTAAGTCGCAAGGTCAAGTCGCCAGCCAGCCCTATTTTTGGAAAATCTGACTTTTCGCATTCCATTCTCACACCAGTATAAATACCCTCATTCCCATAAAATATGGGTGGCTATTCAGAAAGAAAAACCCTAAGAGAGGTTTCTTCAAAACACCCACCCAATTAGAGAGAGCTACTCATTCTTAGAGAGAGCTACTCATTCTTAGAGAGAAATCTTTGTAGTCCCTTCTCATTCCCTCTCTCATTGTCATACCTATTGAGAGGAGATTTCTATCCAAATACTACCCACACCCATTTAGAGTGTTGAGTGTTTTTGGAGCTTTGGGAAGCATTGGAAGATGCCAAGGATGGCGGATGCTATGGATTATAGCGGAATCCGGTAAGCTAGAAAAGAAAAAGGTTCGGCGCAACCTCGTTGGAGCAAGAAGCTTGGAGGGCTTAGGTACATCGGGTAGATTAGGCTTGGAGGGTCTATTGCTGTTCATGTATCCCAACTATATTTTCTAGTGGATTATTGACCGCTTGGAGGGCAGCGGAGAGGTTTTACGCCGAGGGCTTCGGTTTCCTCTTCAATAACACATCGTGTGTTGTCCTTGTGTTTGCATCTCTCTTCCCTTTATCTTTACCTTTTATTTTCTGCTGTGGATGTGATTTTAATTGGCTTAGATTGTTTACCAATTCTGTGTTATGCTTTAGTTCATGTTCCGCACATTAATTGTTTGATATAAAGCTTGAATTGGTATTTTGTAAATTGAGAGTCTAAACGTTCAAGGGTGTTTTTACACATTTTTGAACTTTCAGTGATGCTGTAAGTCATTGGTCATTTACCTGTCCAAGCATGAAATTGTTCAATCTCAGGGGACATAGGATCATGCTGACTTTGTATTTTTTGAGGGAAGGTCATGATGACTTTGTTACTTTTGATAAGCTTCACTTATTGCATTCTTATTACTTTTTGATCGACAGCGTTCGCCCATTGCTATTTACAAAGAGAATGGCATCTTTTATACAAGGCTATATATTTAAGGACCGAAGTCGTCACGCGAATACATACTACTTTTTGTGTCTTATTTGTAGGTGAACATTTGCATCCAAATTGGTAAAAAAATGTTTATTTTATATTTTCAAAATATACTTTATTTATTTTACTATTTCAATTTATAATTCACACAATATCCAAATTTTTCTTTTTACACACAATTTATTAAAATATTATAAATTATGTCAGCAAATAATATAAACAATTCAATTCTTTTGTTTCGAAGTAACGAGTGATGTGAGAGAAAGAGATATGTCCAACAAAAGAGATAAGAGGGAGACAATACTTGAGAGTAAAATTTTTTTTACAACCTACCTATAGTAAGTTCTTATTTATAAAGAACTCTCTGTACCTATGTTGTAAAACCTTTAGGGTTTACACAATCAAGTAAAACATGTTTTTGGTGTGTGTGGGTGTAAAATAGCAACTTACGTAGTTTTTTACCCCTAATGCTAATGTTAATGGATGTCTTTAACACAATTGTTAATAAATAATCTTATGAAAATTTTAACATCTCTTTTATTAGAAATAAAAAAAACTGTCAAAACATTATTCTCATATAAATTTTCTTAAAATGGTTCACTAATAAATGTCATTAGGGCATCTATTAACCTTTCCTTTTATTTTATGCTCCATCAATTACAATTTATGTTAGGTTCCATAGATTTAAGATAAAATGTTTAGAGTTCCAATTTGTATATATTGGCAAACCGAGAACAAAAACATGTCTAGAATAGGTGTTAGACATTGCTCAAAGTGGTTCATATCAAGACTCAAGAATATACAAGCTGCAGGAAAAAGAATTAAATTTCTGTGAATCTCGACAGATCGAATGATAAAGCTCGATCGATCGAAAATTGCAAAAAAAGAATTTTCTTAGATTTTTAAACAAGCCTAAGTTTGTGAAAATGTTTAGGATTTCAGTCCAAAACTCCTATGTATAAAAGGAAAACCTTAGCTACATTTTGAGGACTTTGGAAAGACTTGTGAGTTACTCCTGTGAGATCTAAGAGGTTCTGTACCTTCTAACTCTACAAGCGTCTATTGAAACAAGATCTACAACTCAGAGTTGTCTTGAATGCGTTGGGGTGGTCCAAAGGATCCTTAAGGTTCTCGAACGATTCAAGCTGTGGGAGACAGAACTTTGAAGGTACCGGGCATTCTAGGACTGCCATTGTGAATGGTGAGTCCTTCCTCCTAACCATCCTGTCTAGGCTCTGATCTATTTTTTCCTTCATTGCACTTTTTAGCTCGTCCATTTCCCTTCTCATTTCCCTGAGAAGGTCTGAGTTCGCTTCCTCAGGGGTAGTTGGTCGTTGTTGATTGTTTCTTCTTTGGCTTTCTCCATCGTTGTTCTGGTTGGTCCTAGAGCGATTATCCTCTTGCTGAAGTTGCAACCTCATCTCCTGGTTTTGCCTGGTAAGCTCTTTCACATTGGCTTTGAATGTCTGAATTTGCAAGGCTAACGCCACAAAATCTTGGGGAGTGTTGGACTCCATCTGGAATTTCGAGTTGAATGGAACTATGCTCTCTAACCTAAGCATGAAAATGTCGTCCCCAGAGACGGCGCCAAATTGATGATGCTATAATCGTCAGTCAAGTAGGATCATCCAGATAGGTCCATGCGCACTTAGTCTCTGTACCTACAAGGTAGTGAACAAAATCCTCTTTGGGTGGTCACCGGTGTGGTGCTAGCCACGAAGTCTCCGATGGTAAAGTCAGTGAATGGAAACTAAGAAGGATTCTATGAATTTGGAAATGTCAATGCCACAACATGTATATGTGTATATAAAAAGAATCTACCCTGAAAGGTGTTTATATATATACCTCGCTTGCTTCTAGCCATTGTGACTTTAGTGCTCTTTCTATTACACCCCTAGGCTCATTAATGTGGGTTTTGATGAGCTTCCAATGGTCTGACAGCTAGTTTGTAACTGTTTGAGATATTGAATTCTCTTCTTAATGGCTTATCTTCCATCGTCCTTGAGGTGGAGGAATGGACAATGGTGCTTGATGGGTTCATCTGGGCAAGAGAGTTTGGACCTATTAGAAAGCATATTCGAAAAAGTTTGTCGATAAAACGTAAAAGAAAATTTTCACTCTCTAATCAGTGTGTAAAAATTTGATAGGCTGCTAGAAAACTCGGTGATACTACTAGAATATGGCCAAAATGACTAAATAACACTGTTGGTCAAAATATTTTGCAATCTACCATTATTTTGGAAATATATAAGAATTTACCACTCTTTTGAAACTCGAGTTTTACAAACTCGAGTTTGCCCTGTAATTCGAGTTTCAAGAATTCGAGTTGTTTGAAAATAATAGCCTTCAAGCTTATCGTATTATTTTTTATAAAACTCAAGTTCTTAAGACTCAAATTGCCATATAACTCAAGTTTCTTAGGCTCAAATTTCAGAAAAATAAAAAAAAAAATTTATTATTTCACAAATAATAATAAATCGCCAAATATTTTCGCGATATGGGCCATTTCGGCCACTGGAATGCACTAATTGATGAACTTTCCTCGGTTGAATCGCGTCAATCCTTATCGCTGCGGAAAAGGAACTTTAAGTCCAATCGATTGTTTGTGATGCTGTACGTCATTGGTCATTTACCTGTCCAAGCATGAAATTGTTCAATCTCAGGGGACATAGGATCATGATGACTTTGTTTTTTTTTTTATGGAAGGTCATGATGACTTTGTTACTTTGTTACTTTTGATAAGCGTTCACTTATTGCATTCTTATTACTTTTTGATCAACAGCGTTCGCCCATTGCTATTTACAAAGAGAATGACATCTTTTATACAAGGCTATATATTCAAGGACCAAAGTCGTCACGCGAATACATACTACTTTTTGTGTTTTAGTTGTAGGTTAACATTTGCATCCAAATTGGTAAAAAAAATGTTTATTTTATATTTTCAAAATATACTTTATTTATTTTACTATTTCAATTTATGATTCACACAATATCCTAGTTTTTCTTTTTACACACAACTTATTAAAATATTATAAACTATGTCAGCAAATAATATAAACAATTCAATTCTCTTGTTTTGAAGTAATGAGTGGTGTGGGAGAAAGAGATATGTCTAACAAAAGAGATAGGAGGGAGACAATATTTGAGAGTAAAATTTTTTTTACAACCTAGCAATAGTAAATTCTTATTTTTAAAGAACTCTATGTACCTATGTTGTAAAACCTTTAGTGTTTACACAATCAAGTAAAACAAGTTTTTGGAGTGTGTGGGTGTAAAATAGCAACTTACGTAGTTTTTCACCCCTAATGCTAATGTTAATGGATGTCTTTAACACAATTGTTAATAAATAATCTTATGAAAATTTTAACATCTCTTTTTTGAGAAATAAAAAAAACTGTCAAAACATTATTCTCATATAAATTTTCTTAAAATGGTTCACTAATAAATGTCATTAGGGCATCTATTAACCTTTCCTTTTATTTTATGCTCCATCAATTACAATTTATGTTAGGTTCCATAGATTTAGGATAAAATGTTTAGAGTTCCAATTTGTATAGATTGGCAAACCGAGAACAAAAATATGTTTAGGATAGGTGTTAGACATTGCTCAAAGTGGTTCATATCAAGACTCAAGAATATACAAGCTGCAGGAAAAAGAGTTAAATTTCTGTGAATCTCGACCGATCGAATGATAAAGCTCAATCGATCGAAAATTGCAAAAAAGGAATTTTTGTAGGTTTTTAAACAAGCCTAAGTTTGTGAAAACGTTTAGGGTTTCAGTCCAAAACTCCTATGTATAAAAGGAAAACCTTAGTTACGTTTTGAGGACATTGGAAGGACTTGTGAGTTACTCCTGTGAGATCTAAGAGGTTCTGTACCTTCTAACTCTACAAGCATCTATTGAAACAAGATCTACAATTAAGTGCGGGTGGAATCTAGTTCCTACAAGATCAACAAGCCATGATCTGAAACCTTTGAGTGGGATCTCAAAGTTATAAGCGTGGGTGCTTGTGTGGTGCAAATTCAAGAGAGTAGGAGTCTGTGGATTTGAAGCTTACACATGGTTGTGTCAATAAGTTACTGCTGGAGGTAGCAATAAATTTAGGGTTAAATCTTATTGTAAAAACTTCAATTATTTTATACTGGATTTGTTTTACTTGAGAATTGTTAGGTCAAATCCTCCCCAGGTTTTTACCTTGAAACTGTTGATTTTATTGGTTTTCCTAGATCATCATATCGGTGCGTTCTTTATTTTTTAACTGCTGTACATGATATGAGTTGTCATTGTTTAACCTAGATCTCGTAATTAACCTAAGTGTAAAGTTGTGATTTACAACTATGTTTTATGTTGGCTTTATTCTATGACAAAAAGTTTTGTAATTGCTTCATTTTGTTCCTTGTATTTTGTGGGATTTTATTGTATTGGGTTTAGTATTAAGTTAGTGAAGAATCGAGCATGTAATGGATGTACAAGTGGATTTCGCTAGTGTCTCGCGAGAAGCCTACCCGCGAAGGAGCCACATGAGAAGCACAAGCTGGAAGCTAAAGAGTCGTGCCAAGCTGTCAGTTTCACTAGTGTCTCGCGAGAAGGCCAACCCGCGAGACACCCATGAAAAATCCTACCTTCATTACCCACAAATGTATGAGAGGCCATTTAGAGAGAAAAATCCCAGATAGGTTTTTTACAACACACACACCCATCTTTTAGAGAGAGAGCTACTCTTCCTTAGCGAGAAATCATTCTAGCCTCTTCTAATTCCCTCTCCCATTGTCATACCTTGAGAGGAGATTTGTACCCAAACACCATCCACACTTTTTTAGAGTGTAGAGAGTGTTTTAGACCTTGGGAAGTTTTGGGGATTTGTCAAAAGAAGCCGGTGAGGCTTGGCGGATGCAATCGGGCGTATTACGGGATCTGAAAAGCTAGAGAAGACATGACTCCAAGAAGTTTATTGGTAGCAGGAGCTTGGAGGGCTCAAGTACATGGGGTAAACTAGGCTTGGAGGGTCTTTTGTTATTCGTGTACTCCAACTTTATTCTCTAGTGAATCGATTTCGACTTGGAGGGTTGCGGAGAGATTTTTTGCCAAGTTCTTCGGTTTCCTCTTTGATAACACGTCTTGGTATTATCTTTTGGTTGCATCTCTCTTCCCTTACTCTTGTGCTTTACATTTATTTTTTGTTGTTCATGTTTATGCACTAGAGTAGTATCGGTTCATTGCGCTCATTTACTCTTGTTCTGCACTTTGATTAAGTAAGAGTAAAAGCAATCTAGCCGTAATTTTTAACTGGGGGTCTAAACAAGTTCTTGGGTTTTAACACAAATCCGAGCTTTCAATTGGTATCAAAGCAGTTACACTTACTTAAGTGTGATCCTTGACCCCTTATGTTTATTGTCATGGATAGTACTTTGTATGCTTCTATGGATGTTGTTGAGTGTAACATACCATGTGTTTGTGAAAATGCCTCTATGAGTGTTAATCATCATAATTGTGATGACATGTTACATGAATCTATGGGTGTTGTTAATATTCCAAATGTCAAACTCTTGAAGAAAAAGTTTAAGAAGTTTCATGAGAATTTAAGCAAGTCCACTAGTGAAAAGGATGAGTTGATTGCTAAGCTCAATGAATCCAATAAATTGGTTAAAAGGCTTAGGTACATTGGATAGATTAGGTTTGGAGGGTTTCTTGCTAACCCATGTATCCCAACTGATTGTCTAGTGGATCGATTACCGCTTGGAGGGTAGTAGAGAGGGTTTTTGCCGAGTTCTTCAGTTTCTTTTTCGAAAACACATCGGCGTGTTATCTTGTGTTTGCATTCTTCTTCCCTACTCTTTTACCTTTCATTTTACTGTTGAGTTATAATGTTTTTGGGTTAGAGTAGCTTATTGTTTATCCGCTCGCATTTACTCTATTCCTTACTTAGTATTAAGTTAGAGTAAAATCAATCGAGCTATAACTTTAATTTAGGGGTCTAAATATCTCTCGTGTTTTCACACATTTTCAAGCATTCAGGTCACATAAAACCTCAATGCCCCATGTTGAAGAGTGAACAAAACCATGTTGCTAGATCCCTCCCTAAAAAGCCTAGTGGACCAAAACCCATTGTTTGTCGTCACTGTTGTGCCTTTGGTCATCTAAGACCTCATTGCTCTAAGTTTCAAACTCTTAAAAGAATCAAAAGAAAAGAGAAACATGAGCTTCTTGGAAGTTGTGCTTTGCAAGCTAAACCAAATCTGGGGGAAAATGGTAAGTTATTGAAGAAAGTTTTTGATGTTCTTACCTCCTTGTCTATGTGCTTCTCTGGTTCTCATTCTTCCAACCCCCGTCTCACTTCTCATGAGACACTCATTTCAAATAATCATTCTGTTTGGATGAGGATAGGTTCCTATGGTTGAACTTATCCTCTTTTGGTACTTGATTTAATTCTTTCGATCTTTGTAGGACCCTTTATGCATTAGATGCTTCATTGTCATGCATTTTTGCATCATGCATCTCTTTATATGCATTTTTTTTTTTGGTATTTGATCTTACTTTTATGCTTCTGTTTTTGTGTGTGTAAAAATCCAAAAATACATAAAAAGTGGAAAATTCAAAAAGTTTGATCGTATATGTTTGAGCACATTTCACATGTGAGTTTGGCTTAGTACCTTCATACTAATGGCTTAGTGCATTTACGAGCTTAGCTTGTTATGTATGCACATTTTCTAAGTGTGAGTGAGATCTAGAAATCTACATTTTGATTGTTGTAAATAGATCTTCAAGCTTGTCACGAATGATTAGTCAATAATCTTGTTCGATCTAGATACATGTGTAGCTTGTGTCTATATATCTCCTCACATTTTTCTTTTTCTTTTTCAAAGAGCTCTATGAATGTCTATCTCTAAAAAGGAGAAAAGAGCTGAAAAGTCTTGCTTCGAAAACTAGTTTGACTAGGAAAAGGTGGAGCAAATTTTTAAGAAAATGTATGGTGCCAAAGCCAAAAGCTAAATTGTCAAAGTTCTCAATATGTTTATGGCATCACTTCTCAAAAATTTGAGTTTTTTTTTTATTACAAGTATGTAAAATGGAAGCCAAATAAAAAGTTTTTAATCATTTGTAATCACATTGGTGAGGGGTCATGTATGTTCATTTCTACAAGTGAGATAGGTCTCTTGACTTCATACTAGTCGTGTATGACTTGATTGAATTGATCATTGAAATTTCATACTAGACTATAGACTAGTTCATACTTGATCCTCACACACAACACACAAGTCTAATATTCAATGAAAGCTTATTCCATTTGTGTGATTGTACATGTTCAAATGTGATATGTGTGTGCTCAACCATATGTGGATCAAATCAAAAAGTTTTTTGTTCCTTTTATTTTCTTTTGGAAGTGATTTGTATCACCCATATTTTTCAAAATTTTTTAAGTTGTTTTTGTGTGAAAATGTGTTTTCTGGGTGTTTTCGTGACTTATTTCATGAGTAAGTTTAATCGTGAGTTTAAATGGTCAAATTCTCAAGTTTTTCAACTTTGGACAGAGAGTTTCGCGAGTGTTTTGTGAGTATTTTGCGAGTAAGGCTTACTAGCGAGTTACCAGCAAAAATTCCCAGCTTCCTGCGAAAATTTCTAGATCAGCTTTTTAAAGGGCATTTGCGGGACATATGTTTTAAACTTCTCCCATCTTCTTCCAAACCCCTAGTTAAATGTTTCTACATCAAAATCCATCTAAATTCAAGTGTTTTTCATTCCTTTAACATCTCTAAAGTAATCTTTAACTCTTTTAATAGTTTTTGATCCTAAGATTATGTTTTTGGAGGTTTTATATTCATAGTTGAGATTTTTCTCAAATGAGGGTTGGAAAACTTAATTTTTGTCAATCTTTTTTATTGGGTTTTGTTTTTTTAAATGTTTATTTGCTTTGGATGTCAGCCCTTTGTGGCAAAAATAACATGTATTTAGGCAAGATTTTCGTATTTTCATGCATTGTTTAACATACATGTGTAGTTTGTGCACTATAAGTGTTTGATAAAATGCCCAAATGGCATTTTCTTATTGTTTTGGAATTCGATGAGTACCAATTTTTGGGTATTACCATGATTATGCATGTTTATCATGTTTTGATCATTGGTTGTGTATTTTACGCACTTTACCCCATGAGTGCTTGATCATGCATTGGTCATGCATCTCATGTGCACACTAGATGCACACTAGATGCACCTTTGATGCACACACTCTAACACTTGACATGTTTTTCATTCACTTATGCTAGTTAGGTCTTTTTGGACCTTTTAGCACATATAACATGTTTTTTTGTCTATGTCATGCTTAGGTCTTTATCATGTTTCATCATCCTTAGCATGTCATGTTTACTTTATGCTTTGTAGTTTTTTTTTTTTTTTTTTTTGGTCCTATGTTTGAGCTTTATTTTCTCATTCATCTTGCACCCCTCATGCATCTTTTTACCCTTGTTCATATCTTCTTTTCTTTCCCTCTTTCCTCTTTATTCATTTGTCTATTCGTGACAAAAAGGGGAAGAGTATACTAGAGAGTATACCGGAATGTATCGTCATTTCTATATAACTCATGTGCACATTCTTAGGGGGAGAAATTCTACCACATGCACATTCATAGGGGGAGAAAGCCATAGGGGAGATTCATATACCAAGGGGGAGAAGACATCTTTTATAAGAAAACTTTGTTTTTGCTTTGTCTTACCTTATGCTTGTTTTCTCATTGCTTTATGGTGCTTTGAGTTATCTATGCTTTGCTGCTCTCATCGCATCATGCTTATGTGTTGGACATGTATACATCCTTATGCCATTGTGCTTTGTTGGTTGCACATTCGGATGATCATTTGCTTTGCTATATGATCATTGTAGTCATTTTCATATGACTATCATGTGTTTGATCAAGTTACTCATATTTTTCATATCTTGTTAACTTGATCGCTCTTTTACTTATTACACTATACTTATTCTTTTATTACTTGCTTTACCTTGAGGGTATAATGCATTTTATGCAAGTGTTTCAGGTTACAGGTATTGTGTTCCAAGTTCATCACGGGTTTTAGATTTAGGTATGAGTGACTTTTGCCATTGTTCCCAAACTCACATTTAAGTCTAGATTTGTTGTAGGGTATTTTGTCACGGAATAGCCAATGGGGGAGATTTTAAAGTTGTGATTTACAACTATGTTTTATGTTGGCTTTATTCCATGACAAAAAGTGTTGTAATTGCTTTATTTTGTTCTTTGTATTTTGTGGGATTTTATTGTATTGGGTTTAGTATTAAGTTAGTGAAGAATCGAGCATGTGTTGGATGAACAAGTGGATTTCGCCAGTGTCTCATGAGAAGCCTACCCGCGAAAGAGCCACATGAGAAGCATATGTTGGAAGTTGAAGAGTCGTTCCAGATTGTCAGTTTCAATAGTGTCTCGCGAGAAGGGCCAACTCGCGAGATGCCTGCGAATCATTCTGCTTAGAGGATTTTAAGTGTGACTTTCATACCCTTCAACTATACTATATATACCCTCATTACCCACAAATTATGAGAGGCTATTCAAAGAGAAAAAGCCTAGATAGGTTTTCTATAACACACACACACCCATCTTTTAGAGAGAGAGCTAATCATCCTTAGTAAGAAATCATTCTAGCCTCTTCTCCTTTCCTCTCTCATTGTCATACCTTGCTAGGAGATTTGTACCCAAACACCACCCATATTTTTTCAGAGTGTAGAGAGTGTTTTGGAGCTTGGGAAGCTTTGGGGATTTGCCAAAAGAAGCCGGTGAGGCTTGGTGGATGCAATCGGGCGTATTGCGGGATTTGGAAAGTTAGAGAAGACATAACTCCAAGAAGTCCACTGGTAGCAAGAGCTTGGAGGGCTCAAGTACATGGGGTAGACTAGGCTTAGAGGGTCTTTTGTTATTCGTGTACTGCAACTTTACTCTCTAGTGCATCAATTTCGACTTGGAGGGTCGCAGAGAGGTTTTTCACCGAGTTCTTCGGTTTCCTCTTTGATAACACATCTTGGTGTTATCTTATGGTTGCATCTCTCTTCCTTTACTCTTGTACTTTACATTTATTGTTTTTTTGTTCATGTTTATGCACTAGAGTAGTATCGGTTCATTGAGCTCATTTACTCTTGTTCTGCACTTTGATTAAGTAAGAGTAAAAGCAATTTAGCAATAACTTTTAATTGGGGGTCTAAACAAGCTCTTGGGTTTTGGCACAAATTCAAACTTTCACTAAGTAATCACTTGGCTAATATATCTGGGTTAAAAAAAATCTGATTTAATGGTTCTAAACAAACAAACAAGTGGTATCAGAGCAGGTTAGCTCTTGTTTAGGTAGTTTACCTTGAGTTGATCCTTAACCCTTGCTATCATGGAACACAGTCACTCTCTTGTGATCCCTCCCCATTTTGATGAGAATAACTATGCTTAGCGGAAGGTTAGGATGAAAGCCTTTTTGAAATCCCTAGATGAGAGAGTATGGCTCTTTGCTGAGAATGGTTGGGAGAGACTAACCATTGCACAAAAAGAAGAGCAAGCTTTAATAGCCAAGCTATGAATGTTATATTTAATGTTGTTTCTATGAAAGAATTTAGAAGGACCTCTAATGTAGAGGTTGCTCATACTACCTAGAATATTTTGCAAACTGTGCATGAAGGCACTTAGGCAATAAAGATTAATAAACTGCAGTAGTTGACCTCTAGGTTTGAAAGCATTAGGATGTCTGATGATGAAACTTTTGATGAGTTCTATGCCAAACTAAATGACATCATGAACTCTGCTTTTAATTTGGGTGAAGTTTATGATCAACATAAAGTGGTTAGGAAGATTCTTAGATCCTTGATTGAGGATTTTAGACCCAAAGTCACTGCTATAACAAAAATTAAGGATATGGACACCATCCATGTTGATGAACTTGTAAGATCTCTTCAATCCTATGAGTTTGACCTACCTAAAACCAACAAATCCAAATCTATGGCTTTAAAATCTGTTGATGGTATAGATGATAGTGGATTTGATGATGAAATCTCTTCTATAGAGATAGCCTATCTTGCCAAGAATTTTAGAAAATTTTTGAGGAACAATAATAGATGGGAAAGAAATCAAAACAATGCTGACACTAAGAATGTGAAGACGAATGAAACAACCAAAAATAACATTTTAGAAAAATCAAAAGATAAGGTTGTTTAATCCTCTAACAATTCATTAGGTCAACAGTGTTTTGGTTGTCAAGGTTATGGTCACCTTAGGTTAGAATATCCTTCTTACTTGAGATCTAAGGGAAAAGTTATGGCGGTTACCCTTATTGATGCTAAAGTTTTTGATCACGAGTCTAAAAGTGATCAAGAAGGAAATTTCATGGCCTTCACTGCTACTGCTATAGTAAGTGAGCCTGAAATTGTTAAGGAGAACCCTTCTAATGAGGAACTCTCTAAGAGTGCTGACTTGCAAGAGGCTTACGACAAGCTATGCAAGATTGCAACAAAAGATGCCATCAATGTTGACATAGGTTTGAAGAAGATAAACACTTTTGAACAAGAAAAAAAAAAAACCTGTTGGTTAAATTGTTTAATGCAAATGGACTCATAACTTCTATTAAGATTAAAAATATGTCATTGATTGAGAAAATCAAAAGTTTAGAATCTGAATTATCTATTGCTAGTGAACAACTTGATAGGACTTCTACTTCTAAACTGGATAATATGTTGAATGTTCAAAAATCTTTTTTTGATAAGATAGGGTTAAGGTTTATTGAGACTGCTTCTAGTTTTTTTGTTCATCCTCCTAAGTTTGTACCTACTACATCTATTTCTACTCCTATAGTTAAGGTACCTAAGGAAGAGATTCTAGCTACTAGGTGGATTAGGGTAGATCTAAGTGAGTCAAAACCCAAGAAACCTAATCATCCTAGAAGCAAGAAACAACACAAACCTCAATGGTTTGGTCATTTTTGTGGTGGAGCTGGGCATACATACCCAAATTGTTTTAAGTTGCAAGCTTCAAAGCAAGCAACCAATCAAAAAGTGCTTGTGCCAAAAGCACAAGTTCCTATGGTACTTATTCATGAATTGGTAAAGCCTCTTAACCTTTATGCCAATATAGGAGCTGAGTTTAAGTTTAGTTCATCTAGAAACTCCAATCCCAAGTTTGCATCTAAAAGAGTGTAGATGCAAAAGACTTAGTCTTAGTGAGTCTATTTGACATGGTCCTTGTGCTTAATCATTCTAGGTTTGTTTATGATCTTTTTAAGTTTTTTTTAATTAAAAAATTAATAAAAAAAACAATTATTATTTTTTTGGTATTACACATCTTCAAGTGTGTAATTGAGGTTGGACTATGAAATTTACATTTCATGACTGTGTACCTTGTTTATCTCAGATAAGCTATTTTTCTACATTTTGCTAGTTTGTGCTATATAGTGTTTAAATTGTCTGGTTGTTTATGGTTTTTAAACACGTGCTCTTGATTTTGAAGTCACATTCTTTTGATTATAAGGACTAAAAAATCCTAGGACAAATGCATAAATAACCATTTCACCACTGTTACTCGCCAATCATTAACACCTGTGTGCAAATTATAAAAGTCGTGCTTGTAAGGTGTAGCACTTGCATAGAAAAATTAAACGAGGTGTTAATTGTAAAAAGAATGTGAAAATAGAAAGAAAAAGAAAAAGAAAAAGAAAAAGAAAATAAAAAAATATATAAAAAGCTATTACATGATTGCAAGCGTGTTTTCTAAGAGATGTGAGAGTTATATGATGTAACTATTTATGTGATAGTCACTTTCAAACTTATTTAATTGATAATGTAGAAATTGTGTTTAATTTCTATCTACATATCACCTTTTATGTATTTTATATACTTACTAGTTGCACACACCACATGCAAATCTTTGTTAAACACTGTACATGTGATTGTGTGTTAATAATTGTGGCCATCCAAAATTGTGCTTCTTGAAATGTTTAATACTTTTTGAGGTTTGAGTAGAAATTTTTGGGGAGAAAATTTTTGAATCTTGATAAAAATTGATTTGGTTGAAGCGAAAGTGTTTTTGAAAACATTTGGAATCATTGACATGCATTTCATATCATAAAATCTACTTTAAAAGTGATTCTACATAAAGTTTTCAGGTTTTCAATATTTTTCTGGTTTTTCAAGTCTCAATCAATCGAATTTGTCTCTCGACCGATCTAAAAATTTAGTTAAGGCAAAAAGTCTCGGCCTTCTTCGATTCCTCTCGATCAGTCAAATATGTTTTTAAGACTCTTTTGATTCTTGGCTCAATTCCTCTTGACTGATCGAAAATATTTTTTTAAAAGAAAACAAAAAGGAACTAGATCACACGTTCTTCATATTTTTGTCTTCTCTTTCCAGTTCCTTTCGATTCCTCTTCACTATTTTTTTTTTTTTTTGTCCTTTTCTGAGTCAAAGCTTCAAGGGTCTTCTTCCTCAACACTTGGTAAGACACTTTTACCCCTCTTTTTTGTTTAAATTACATGCATTCATGCATTTTCATCAATTTTTCCATATATAAATTTCAAACCAAAAGTTTTTTAGGGTTTTTGATGATTTTGATTGTTTTGATCCAAATCGTTGTATGGGTTTTGTTCTTGAATCATTCAAACATGATTCACATGCTTTAATTTCAAAATTTTCAAGATTTCTACAAAATTTCAAGATTTCTACAAAATTTCAAAATTAGGGTTTATGTGTTCTTGAGAAATTTGGGATTTTGTTCAATTTGGTGAAATTGAGTAAAATTGGGTTGTGATATTATTTAATTAATTAACTATAACATATTTTATACCTGTTGTGTTGTTCAATTGATCAATATATGGATTTTTGGAAAATTATGGTTTCAAAATTGGGGATTTTGCCAAATTTCTAATTTTCTTGGTCAATTTTCAAAATTGAGATAAAATTGAACTATTTTTGTGCATTAGATAATGCATCATATATGTCTTTGCATCATGCATCATATAGTTTTTGAAAATTCCTTCTCTATCTGATGCAGTTTGCCCTTGGTTTTTGTTTTTGTTTTAATTTTTTCCTTTTTCTTTAACTCTTAGACATGGCTCCTAAGGTTGGTAAAAAGTATCAAACCAAAGCCAATCGGAACTCAGCATCCTCATCTACTTCTGCTCTAGTTGATACAGTTAGGTTTCCTACAACCAAAACTGAGCAAAATTTTGAAACTTTAACAAAGTATAAGTCTATTTGGGGGGAAAGACAGATTGTTCTAGATGAGTTAGATCCTTCCATCGTAGGAGTCTAGTGTCTAGAAACTAGGTTTCCTTTTGTGTTGTTTCTCATCCCCCTCCTACTGCCTTGATCAAAGAATTCTACTTGAATATCTCTATATATTCTGAGGATGTAGGTGGTCATTACTTGACTACTTGGATTAGAGGTAAAGAGTTTAAGATAGCCAAATGAATAGTCTCTGAAACTCTCGGTGTACTTCTAGTTCGTAGACCTACTTTTCCATACATTGATGTGATGTCTTTGCTTTGTGGAAGATCAGTCACTTGAGGGTCTAAACCAAAAATAAACTCAAGTGAGTTGACTGACTTAACTGTCTTTTCTTTAGGATAGCATGTCATAACATCTTTCCTATCTCTCACATTCACACCATCCCTTTGGACAGATGTGCTTTTGTTTATGCTCTTATCACAAATGGGTTCATGTGTTTTTCTTCCCTTTTTATTCAGACCATTGTTGAGGTGTATAGGAGTAGATCTAAGGCACATAATCTGTTCTTTCCTGTATTTATCTATAGGGTTTTACTCTTTCTAGGATTAGTTGACTTTCCTTTGTTAAGACATATGTGATTCACTTGTTAGGAACATATGTCACTATTTCATGTAATTGGCTAATTCTTTGACAAAATGCTCTTTACTTATTTGGGTAGATTTAGGATATGTTTAATACTTCAAGAAACTGTGTTTCAAGATCAAGTGTTGAAGCCATGCAAGTCTGTCCAAGATTCAAGTCTAAAAAGTGCCTATCATTAAAGCTCGATAGCTAGTTGTCTATCGAGCTTGAAGAGTTGTTCCAGCCCCGTGGCTCGACAGCTGCTCAACAGCAGCTCGACAGATAGGCATTTGTCGAGGTTTATGAAAAACAAAATTTCAGTTCTGTTTTTTACTCTAATCCGTGATTATGTGTTTGAGCTTTCTTTTCTCACAACCCTAGACATATAAAAGGATTATTTTAAGGGCCGTCAAAGTGGACACAAATTGCACAAGTGTTGAGCAAAGTTTGTTCAAGCAATTTGTGATCGAAGACACAGTTTTGCCCTAGTTCATCATTCTTATGAAGAAGTTACTGTGTTTGTGCACCGTAGGGTTTTGTGACCAAGCATCTTCTTGATCTTCATCGTTGAGATGAACAGAAGAACTTTGCAGCCAACAACCTTTTCTAGTTGGTGATTGAAGTTGCGTACTGGAATCTGCGAAATTGGTTAGTCACGTACTGGGAGCCGTGCATTTAAAGGAGAAATTTTCACTACAGAAAAAGTCCAATTGGATATTGGGGTAAGGGTTCAATTATAGGTTGGTATAAGATACTGGGATTCCTTTACTTGTAACCACTTGTTGTGATAAGGGCGGAATTTCGGGAGTGGTGACCTTAAAATCACTTGATGGGGTTTTGCCGTGTTGGTTTTCCCCATTCGTAAACAAATCACAGTGTCAATTTAATTTCCGCTACTCTTAGTTTAATTGGTGATTTGTTTGTGCTACCACGAGTTTGCATGTTAATTTGATTAATTAATAAACTTGGCTAATTAATTAATTAATTCATCACAAGGGGTCAATATGTTTTTGGCCTATCATCCTTCTCTAGAGTTAGTTCATATTACTGCCCCTATAGGAGCCACTTTTCTTAGACAGCGACACTCAAATGAAGAGTGCTAAACCAAGCACTGGGACATCAAATAGACTAAAAGGGGAAGCTTCTACTGCTGCTTCTGCTTCTGGTGATCAGCCTGCTACTGAGGAGGTTCCTGTGGATCCCACTCCTACTGTGGATCTTGCTACTATTGATGATACTGTTGATCCTATAGTTGCTCCCCCTCTCTCACTCTATGCCAAGATGGAGACATTTATAACCACTTAGGCAACTCATGGATAGCTCATTAATGAGATACTTACTGAGGGTGCTTCCTTGAGAGTTGGATTTGCTGAGTATAGAAGTGCATTTCTGCCTCCTCCACCCTCTGATCCTTGATGGTTGCCTTTGGCAATGCGTAACAAAAAGGGGGAGTAGGTTTAGGATATTGCTCTTGTACTTAGGGGGAGAGTAGAGAGAGTTTTTGTATTTAGGGGGAGTAGTTTAATTGATGATGAGAGTTTTTGATGTATATTTTCACATTTTTGATCTGTATTCTCTTCTATTCTTCTTGTTTCAAAAACATTGTTGGTTTATGATTGACTATGATGGTTTATTTGATGTTTATTCATTTGATATTTTGTCTATCTTTTATGTTTTGTGAATTTAAGTTTAGTTTTTAAATTTTGGATTTATACTGTAATTTCCACACATGCATTTATGGTTTGTTTTGAGTGTTTCAGGAATTTACAGGTTAATTCTTTCTCATCTGTTGTCTATTTTAGCAACTAATAGTTAGTGGATTGTGATGGAATTGTATTTGGGCAACAATGTGTAAGTTGGGCTAATTCTTGAGTTGAGCAATTCGTATATATGTGTGTTTTGTCACGGATTGCCAAAGGGGAAGATTGTTAGGTTCTAAAGATTTAAGATTAAATGTTTAGAGTTTTCAATTTGTATATGTTGGCAAACTGAGAACAAAACATTTCTAAGATAGGTGTTAGATATTGCTCAAAGTGGTTCACATCAAGACTCAAGAGTATACAAGCTTCAGGAAAAAGAATTAAATTTCTGTGAAGCTCGACTGATCGAAGGATGAAGCTCGACTGATTGAAAATTCTAGGAAAAGAATTTCTGTTGATTTTTAAACAGGCCCGAGCCCACAAAAACGTTTAGGGTTTGATTCCAATACTCTTATGTATAAAAGGAAAACCTTAGCTACGTTTTAATGACTCTGGGAAGAGTTGTGAATTACTCCTATGAGATCTGAGAGGTTCTTTACCTTCTAACTCTACAAGTATCTACTGGAACAAGATCTATAATCAAGTGCTGGTGGAATCTAGTTGCTGCAAGATCAACAAGTCATGATCTAAAACCTTTGAGTGGAATCTCAAAGTCACAAGCATGGGTGCTTGTGTGGTGCAAATCCAAGGGGAAGGAGTCCATGGATTTGGTGTGAAAGTTAAATTAATGTGTAAAACACTAATGAATGCTTTGACCCCCCAACTTCAAATTAACCAACACAAGCTTATACTCAAACAATATATGTGTGGAATGATAAGTACAAGCTACAACCCAAACAAATAAACAACTCTACACCATAATTAATCACAACACAATAGTAATTAAAAGGCAAGAGTAAGGGTTAGAGAGATGCAAACACAAAGATAACACCAACACGTGTTATTGAAGAGGAAATCGAAGAACTCAGCGAAAAACCTCTCCGCCGCCCTCCAAGCGTTGAAATGATCCACTAAAGAATAAAATTGGGATACACGAATAGTAATAGACCCTCCAAGCCTAATCTACCTAATGCACTTAAGCCTTCCAATCTTCTTGCTCTGACAAGGTTAAGCTTAACCGTGTCTTCTTTAACTTTCTGAATCCCACAATAAGCCCATTGCATTAATCAAGTAAATTGGACATCTCTAAACAACTTCCCGAGCACCAAAATACCTCCTCATTGATATGGGTATGGTGAGATAAGGATTTGGCAAATGAACCTCTCAAGGATATGTCAATGGAGAGGGTGAGAGTAGAGAAATTCGGAGAATCAAAAGTCTAAAATTTTGGTTGAGTCAATCTTGGTTTTCTTTAGGGTTTCTCTTTCAAAATTCTCTCTGGAATCTCTCTACATTTCGTGGGTAAGGTATTTATAGTAGGGTACGTGAGGAATGTGAAAAGTCATTTTTTGCAAAACAAGGCATTCTGGCGACTCACTCTCGTGACTGGAACGAATTGCGAGATAACTGCCAGGCTAGACTATACTTTTTGTCTTGTAGTGCTCTAGCTGTCATGACCCTTCAGCTTCCTGCATGCTTCACACATGTGGTACTTTGGCAACTTACTAGTCACGAGTTAGTTGCGAGATCCAGTCGTGAGACTCTTCTTGGTTGCACACACACTTGAATTTTTTCACACTCTCTCACACACAACCCTTACATAATTCCCACCTAAATACAGGGTGTCTAATTGCAGAAATTACAAGCAAATTTGGCACGGAATAAAGCCAACACATGGTTGAATAAATTCAACCTCAGACGAAGCTTGCACGTGGTCATGTTAGTAAGTTACTATTGGAGGTAGCAATAGATTTAGGGTTAAATCTTATTGTAGAAACTTCAATTCTCTTATAGCGGATTTGTTTTACCTTGAGAATAGCTAGGTCAAATCCGCCCCAGGTTTTGACCTTGAAACTGTTGGTTTCATTAGTTTTCTTGAGTCATCATATCAGTGTGTTCTTTATTTTTCTATTGCTATGCAGGATATGATTTGTCCTTGTTTAACCTAGATCTCATAATTAACCTAAGTAATTACTTGGCCAATATATTAGGTTAAACAATCTGATTTAAGGGATCTAAACAAACAATTTAATATATATATATATATATATATATATATGCATATATATGTATATATAAGTATTAAAATTTAAAGTGAAAAAAAAAAATCAAATACATTATAAATTATTAATAGTGGAGTATAAAGTGAATCACAAAATTATTCCATAAAATAGATTTCAATGTGATGAATCATGACTATCAATAGGGATTGGACCAAAGAGTAGTACCAATTGACTTACCAAGTAGGGCTGTAAACGAGCTGAGCTTTGTCGCTTAGTGCATGTTTGATCTTGGCTCGTCAGTAAAAGCCAAAAGCTCAAGCTTGGTCTGAGCTCGTGACAAGCTTAAAATAATGTTTGAGCTTAAACTCATGGAATGCTAAAAAGTTGGAGCTTGGCTTGATTAATTAGTCAAACCAAGCTCGAGCTCAAGCTTAGGTCAAGTTTTTGAGCTTGAGAACTAACAAAATTACATTATCAAATTCTTATATCTTCAAAAATCAAGTGGAAAAAAAAAAGTGTTCTCATTTTTATTATGCTTCTGGTCCCACCTATGATTAGCTGTTGTTCAAATTACAACTTTACATAATTAAATCCATCCATTTATTATTCCTTGTCTATAACTTCAGCAATTGTTCAAAATACAAATTTTATGTCCACGTTAGATAGTGAAGAATTAGAAAAAGAAATTGTTTATATCTATTATGAATGGAAAATGACTAACATATTTAATAATTTTACATTAGATGCTTGATGGAGAAGGACCATACATGGCCCACTTAAATTTAAAGAAAAGAAAAATGTAATTAAAGTCCAAAATATTGCTTGGTCAATTTAAAATGAGGGGAAAAATTAAGGTAATGGGTAGTAGTTCCATATTGGTCAAGTCATTATTAAGATATTTGTAATATGTTTATTTAGCAAACACATATCAAGCCTATAAATGAATCTATGCCCAACTTGTTTTGTGTTGAGTCTTATAGTATACAAGCTTGTTTATAAACAAAATTTTTTGGTTGAGCTCAGCTTGTTTATTAAATTAGCATAAAGCTAAGTCTCGAACTTAGCTTATTTATAAACAAACAAACATGAATAAAATTTTTATCTAGCAGAGCCCGAGTTGTTTAAGAATAGCTTTGTTCACTTATAGCCCTAACCAAAGGTTCAAGATCCTCTAGAGTTATCAGTGATGATTCCAAGAGTTTTCCTAGGTTAGTCATTAAGAAATTTTAATTATACCAAAAAAAAAAATACAAAAAAAAAACCCAAATACATGAAGTTATATATTTTCTTTCTACTAACAAAATTAAAAAGAAAAATAATGTCTGATAAGAAATAAAGTAAGAACTGATAATGCTGAGATGAGAGTAATAAAGTAAGAGGGTGCCTGAAACAATGATAAAGAGTAACAGATGATACATGTTGCGATTGCTAGTTGAGTTGTAGAGGAGAGCAAAGTTGCTAAGAAGGAAAACAGAGGAGAGCAGATATTGTGCAGCCAATAGAACTTACTACCATAGTATCTTTCTTGGCATCGTTTCTTAGAAAATAAAAAATGAAATTAGAGATTATTTTTATAGAATAGGTTACCAATCTGAATAATTAGGAGTTTTAAAATTTTTAAAGAGATTATTTTTTAAATATTTTGTTCTTTTGTTGTTTGGCCTAATCTTATTGTTGTTTAGACTATTTTTGTTGTTATTTGGAACAAGGCGTATTCTCCTCCCTCTTAAGATTTTATTTATTTATAGTTATTTTTAAAACCCATTATTTTAGGGAGTTTGTTAGTGGAAGATAACATGACATAATCTGTAACATTTATCATCAAAGAATGGTTAAAATTAAAATAACTCTATGTTAGAGTACTCTAAGAACTTTAAAGGATCTTGATCTATGTTGGGTATACAACATATTTTAATACATTACTATTACAAACTGATGTCATCAATTATCATATTTATTATCATTCTAATTTGTAAAAGTTATATTATAAAATTTGTAGTGTCTTTAGCATTTTCCATATTAGAGATATTATTACGCATAACGAGAATTGGATGAGAAAATGGGGTAAAATTTAGGTTAAGTATTTTAGTTGTAGTATGTTAGATTCTTCAATTAAATTTAATTACTTTTGGAAAAGATATGATTGTATAATCAACTATAGTGAAGTTACTGTGGCGAAACGAAGTCTTTCCAAATATCTTACAAAGAAGTTGCTAATATCAATTACAAATAATGAAAAAAAGAAAAAAAAATCTCATTTAGCACCCAAAAAAAAAAATTTATCTATATCATTCAACCTATTAAAATAATATTAATTAGCCAACATAGCAGAGAGAAAAATGATAAAAAAAATTAGCAGTATTTACTACAATAAAGTGCTACTACTCCAGCAAGTGCTAAAAAAATTTACAAAATATTTGTAAATAGCTAGCCCCCCCCAAATTTTAAAAAATTATTTTATATTATGTATAAGTATTCAAACTATAAATATTTAGCTATAAAAATAGAAGTTGGCCCTCTCAAACGTTTGAGTTAATCCAATAATGCTCTTAAAAACCAATAAAATTTGTCAATTGGTCTGGTAATTATAGAGATAAAGTAGTTTTTGTTTTTCTGATTCGTTTTTTGTACATGTTTAATATCAAACTAAACAACTATTGTATACTCAATGGAATTTAAAAGGTAATAAGTTCCCTTATTTGGGGCGCTAAAATAGCATTTTGAGTGATTTAGCACACCCAATATGAATGCTATTGCTTTATCTAGCTTTCGGAATACTTTCATAAATTTTTATACGTCTTTTCCACTCTTTTTGACAGGCTGATTAATATTTAAGCACACTTTGGCATTGGAATCATCCGCCATTCCATTGATTCTCAAACCTTTCTTCTCTTCAACAAAATTCCACAATTCTAGTTTAGAGGAACTGCCTTCAAGTAGTAACAACATTTGGTGGTCTATCCAGAGGGAAGCTCCTTAATCCACTTGAACTTAATCATTCTTCAGGTAGATATAACTTCTTTTGTTTCTTCTGATCACCGATGTCATTCTTCTTTCATGTTTTGTTTGGCGAAAATAGTAAGGTTCTTTCATATATTACCCAATATATGTTTTGGCTATTTCGTGCGCCTACTTCTTATTTCAATATATGTTTGTTTATCAAGTACAAACATAAAAGCATATGCAAACCAAAAGCGCGCAGTTT
The DNA here is from genome assembly GCA_028535165.1 of Quercus tomentella. Classification (NCBI taxonomy): domain Eukaryota; kingdom Viridiplantae; phylum Streptophyta; class Magnoliopsida; order Fagales; family Fagaceae; genus Quercus; species Quercus tomentella. Next base: position 73,161,550 of record JAPQVY010000068.1, on the reverse strand, counting down.
ATTCCAGAATATTGAACCCTATGCTTTCATCAATGCTCTGTTGGTATAGGAATGGGACAGTGGCAGCTTTATCAAATTTTTTATGGTACCTGTTATGAAACTTTTTTTTTTTTTAATGAAATCATTATCAAACTTAAATTATACAAGATATAATAAAAAGTGAATGTGAATATATTAATATCACAAAAAATACAAAATTTATGTACACTCATATATAAAGTTTTACAATTTTCTTGTGTGATTTTTCATATTTGAAATCATAGCATGATAGCTTTTTCATTATCAATGCTATGAACACAAAGCCAAGGAAAGCAAAGCTGCCAGCACCACCTAGGAGAACTCATGGCCATATTATCTCTCTTATTATCAGTTTTTAGAAAATCCTAATAATTATGGATTATTTTTATGGAATGGGTTAAACGAATTACAAATCTGAATGATTAGGAGTTTTTATTTTATTTTTTAAAATGAGCTTTTTATTAAATATTTTGTTCATTTGTTGTTGTTTCGCCTAATCTCCTTGTTGTTTAGCGTATTTTTTTAGGTTATTAGGGTTACCTTTTTTTTCTTTTTCTTTTTTTTTTTTTTAAAATTTTTTGAAGGGGTTGCAATGAGTATGTTTAAGGGGTCAAGATTTGCTTGGAGTAATTCTATAAATACAACAAAAAGTCTCAACATTTTCACAACATTTCCAAATTAGTATTCCATATCATTAAAAAAAATAAATTGGAGAATGTGGTTGGTCAATGTGTGAGTTAACATGCTAATTTAGGAATGTTGTGAAATTGCTGATTTTTTATTTTTATGTACTTAGCATTACTCTCATTTTTATTTAATGCAAATTCTTTAGACTCTCAAATTAGGGTGTTCAATATTTCTATTAAAGTAAACAAAATATGTTAATTTAAAATTAATAGTGTATTTATTTATTTATTTTATTTATTATTATTATTTTTTTGCAATTCAGGAATTGCCATTCGGATGGGACCATAATTTAATTTTCGGGGGCCAAAACTAATAGAAAAAACACTAGACCACCTAAGAATAAGAAATATAATAAAATTAAAAATTAATTATGAAAAAATAAAATATAAAAAAAAAACAGCTATAAAATAAGAATATAAACTAACATCTATTTTAGTATTTATAAAATATAAACAAAATACTAGATAATAATATTTATATATTTCTACTAAATCATATATTATTTATCAAAATGAAACTTGATGTTCATTTAGAAACAAAAAATAATTTATGATTGATATTGTACTAAATTTTGTTGCAAATCTACATTTTCACTATATATATAAAATTAAAGAGCTCGTTAGAATATCAAAGTCCATTTTATATTGAAATATAATTTTGGAAATATTCATAATTGAAAATTTTCATTTCACTGTTAGAGTAGAAATTGAGTAAGCACAAGTACAAGTACAACTTTAAATGGAAATTGTTAAGATTATTTATTTATTTATTTTTTTGGGTCCTTACTAGTTTTGTAATTTTTGGAACTCCAAATGTCATATTAGTTTATGCTCATAACCATGAATTACCATTTTCAAAAATAGTTTTTCATTATTTGAAGTCTTATGAATAATACTCTTTTTCCTTTTTTCCAACAAACAAACATTATCAATTCTAGTAAATTCATGTTCTTCTTGGGGATGCAGAGTTTGGCTAAGAATAAGCAATTGTATTAGTGGGAAAGTTTTCAATTTTAGGGGAAAAAATGAATTTTTTTAAACAAATATTTCAAATCTTATCAATTAATAATGTACTATTAAGAAATTTCTAAAGTTTCCCCTTGGTCTATACAGAGTTTCACCTTTCCGCTTGGGTTTGATATTTCGGCCGATAGCCCAAAGGGAGAGACTGGGTGGATCTATATTGACCCGGTAAGCTTTTGGACCAAGACCAGAATCTAGAGTACTATTTGGTTTGAGCAATGTTAGAGATATACTATGTTTTTAATAATTGCTGGTCTGTTGTGATTATTATAGAGACATCATTTTGTTAGGTTCTACAACTAACACAACCTTTATTATACACTAATAAGAACATGTTGTGTCACTGGTTGTGGAAAAATATAAGTACTTAAACTTATTGTTTGTATTGATTAAGAGAAAGTCTAAGGACCCAATTTTTGCACAATTCTAATGTGATCAATTATGAGTGCTAAAAAAAAAAAAGATTTAGTCCATTTGAAAGTAATTGTCTATCATTTATATTCTATCGCATCAAGTTGTGATAAAAATTAGAGCCAATGGTATGATCATAGGGTAACTGTTACGTTGTACTAATATATGTGTTGGTTTTGAACATGATATTCTTTTCATTTCATGATGAATTGAAATTTTAAAATGATTAGATAACAAAGGAAAAAGTAAAATTACTTTAATCTTCCTAAAAATTCATTTACTTTGTATTACGTACAGTTCAGGTTACATGAATTTGGAAAAAAAAAAAATACTATAGGCATTAACATTTTTTCATAACTTTTTATAAAACCTTCTAAAGTGAACAGGATGTTTGATTTCCACATGATTCCTCACTAACGTCTCTTCAAAATCTCTTATTCACAGTTTGTCACCTCAGTTATTATGAAAAAGGTTGTGTAAGATAACTTAATTTTCCACTTAAAGACTCGAACTTAATAATTAAACACACGCCCTGAAACGCCAATACGTAACATTGTAAAAATATGGGATGCTGTCTTAACTGAGATCTCTGTTAATGCTTTTGTCTCAATAATAAGTGGAACTTGCCTCTTCAAAAGATGAGATCCAGGTGGACCATTTAAATTTAAGAAAAAAAAAAAAACTACATCTTAATTATGATTGTCAAAATTATAATCTAGATAATAGTGAATGTTCAATATGTGCATAAAACACTATGAGCGTTAGACCTTCAATTTCCAAATTATCAATTCAAGCTTATTATCAAACAATTAATGTGCGGAATATGAACATAAGCAAATAACAGAATTGATAAACAATCTAAACCAAATAAAATCACATCCACAGCAGAAATTAAATGGCAAAGATTAAGAGAAGAGAGATGCAAACAAAAGGACAACACAACGATGTGTTATCGAAGAGGAAATCGAAGCCCTCGGCGTAAAACTTCTCCGCTGCCCTCCAAGCGGTAAATAATCCACTAAAGAATGTAGTTAGGATACATGAACAGCAGAAGACCCTCCAAGCCTAATCTACCCAGTATACCTAAGCCCTCTAAGCTCCTACTCCAACGAGGTTACGCCGAACTTATTTCTTCTTTAGCTTACCGGATTCCGCTATAACCCATAGCATCAACCAATATGAATTGGTTTCTTCCAAACCGCTTCCCAAAGCATCTAAAAGCCTTCTCACAGATATGGGTAAGGTGAGAAAAAGATTTGGTTAAAGAACCTCTCAAGGATGTAACAATGGAGAGGGTGAAAGTTGAAGAATTTGAAGAGTTACTATGTGAAAATTGTGGATGAGTCAATCTTGTTTTTCTCTAGAGTTTCTCTCTCAAAATTTTCTCTGGAAGCTCTCAATATTTTGTGGGTATAAGGGGTATTTATACTGGAGTGAGAATAGAATGTGAAGAGTCAGTTTTCCCATAACAGAGTGGACTGGCGACTTGGCCTTGCGATTTGACTGAGTCGCGAGTCCAAGCTGCAAGCTAACTAAATGGCCAGTTTGGACTTTTTTTCTTGTACAGCTGGCATGACGGTTTAGCTTCTCTACATGCTTCATTCGTGTGCATCATCTGACGGCTTGCAAGCTGCAAGCTACCTGCGAGATCCAGCCGTGGGTCCTTGCTTCGCTGCACAGTCTTGAGCATTTCTTCACAATCTCTCACACACTACCCTTAAATGATTCCCACCTAAATACAGGGTTACTAATTGTTAAATTACAAGCAAATTTGGCACAGAATAAAGTCAACAAGATAGTTGATTAAATTCAACCTTACAATCTTTCCCTTTGGCTATTTTGTGACAAAACCCTAAAACAAACTCTAGACTTAACATGTGAGTTGGGAAGAGTTGAACAAAACTCACTCACACCTAACTCTAGAATTTGTGTAGCTCTTGAATCATAAGAACAAGTATCTCCTGAAATACAACAACACAATTTGATCATTGTATACAGAAAACTTGTAATGCATATAAAGCAAGCGCAATGCGATCAATCAAAATGAAATAAAGCAATAAACCATGACTTGACCATACAAGCAATCACTATAGAATAGTGACCACAATGCTTATTCACATAAGGAATGAACATCCGGACATGCATGCTAATAAGCTTAAATGCAAAGTTTCATCTGCATGTCCAACACTTAACCAATACATAAAACATGAAGTATATCCATCTAGGAACAAGATCCTACTAGGGCACAAGAGTGATGTACTTAAAAAAAATGCAAAACATTAAACAGCAAGTACTACGCTACAAAGCAAAGGTACAAAACCCGAAGTACATAAATTGAATATAAACTAAGTCATGTGATAACAATAAACAAAGCATTAAACATAAGCAGCACTTTCTCAGCATTAGTACTAGGCAGGTGCTTCTCAGCATCAGTACTCCCCCTATTGTCATCATCTCCTCTTTTTTGTCATGGAATAGCTAGTCATCACTTTCTTCTAGCTTCCTTTGGATTTGGTCCAATTGGGTTTAGAGAGAAGTGAACTTTGTATCACAACGGATGTGATGATGGTGCAGGAGAGTAGCAAGCCCAAACATCTTGGTGCTAATGCCATTGATGGATGCCATAATGTTATCCAATTTCTCATCATAGAAGGATGAGGCAAAATGTGAACTAGTAGGAGGTGCTGAACTTTCCGTCTTGATTCCCTTTCAACTTTGACCAATGCTAACATTGAGTGTACGGATGTTGATCGGACTTTGCTTCGGGTAAGTAGACTCATTGTCAAAAGGATGAACGCCTTTGAGTTTCAAAATCCTTGAAATGAGGCAGCAAAACGGAATGCATGCCCTTGAATCAGCTTGAAGAACTGTTTTGTACAAAAGATGAAAGATATGAGCACAGATGTCGATCTCTTCATCCGAAACTAGATCATGTAGGAACAAGGCTCTCCCTAGATTCATATATCCAGTGTTAGACAGAGGATATAGATTGTGGAACATGATTATGGTAAGCACCTTCAGTTCGGGAGATAGGGAAGAAACACTTATTGAATTCCCAGTTTGGGAGAATTCCAAGTTTCGTCTAAGGGTTTCCCGAAGTAAATCCTTGTTGATTTAAATCATCATATACCAGTGTTGTGGCAAGCATTGGCGGATTGATGTGTAGGATATTTGCTAGATAAACAGGAGACATGGAGAAACTCTTTCCTCGAACCCAACATTTGAGCTCATCTTCTTCAACAATGGCATTAACATAAAATTCTTTCACCATGTTCACGTATGCAACATCAAGGTCAGAGAGAAGAAAGTTTTAATCCTTGGTAGCAAACCATATGGGAATGTTGGTTTCACGAAGAGATGGTTGGTCAACAGCCCTTTCAACTAGTGGTGTGGCGTCTCTGAAATAATTTTCATGGGTCTGGAATGCAGCATAGGATCTGAATTTGTGGGGATCATATACTCCAAACGGTGATTAGGTCCTTTTTGGCCTAGGAGAGGGGTCATCAACATCAATCACTAGCTCTTTTTCTTTGTTGCTATTGCCTTTCACAGCTGCACTCTTGAATGGAGACATGTATAAGCTGCATCACATTACATCAGGGAGCAACAGAGACCACACAAGACAACAAACTCTATTAGCACAAAGTTAGACCCCAAGAAAAATGTGGAAAAACCCTAAAATCATTAGATTTTAATCACAATCATGTCATAGAATGTGTGTGTGCTACAAATAACACATTTGTGTAGCCAAAGACAGAGTGAAATAATGTATAACCAACATAACCCACATAACAATTTTATCAACACAGCAAATACCCAAATTCAACCATATTCCTCAATAAATCTCAAATCACATTAACAACTCACAAATCAAGAAGTTCAAGGCAAAGAGCATGAAATACTTAGGAAAAATAAGAAAACCCATTCCTTCTTCTTGAAGATTGAAGTAAAAATGATGAGTAACAGTGGGGATTTTGGTGAGGAACACGATGGGTTTGAGAGGTTTATTGGGGAAGACAATGAACAGTCACAAAAGTTTGAGGGAAAAACCAAACGTTTTAAAAACTGACTTATTTGCACAAAACACGCGATTTTCGCGACTGGGTTAAGTCGCGAGCAAGTCACCAGAACACTTAAGACAAAAATTTTGAAAATTTTTTTAAGTGTTTTTCGCAAAAATATCTAAGTACCCTTCGCAACTAGAACCTCCACCCGCGAACAAGTCGCCAATCTAAGCCGCAAGAAACATAAAAACCCAAATTTTGAAAAATATTCCAAGTATTTTTCGCTACTGGAACATTGACCCGCCAGTGAGTCGCGAAAAATCTCTATGAGGGCTTGTGACTGGGACATGTGACTGGACCAACCTGTGACTAAGTCGCCAGAACAGGGCAACACTATTTTTAAAAATTTTGACAATTTTTGCAAAAACAAAATACTTTCCAAAAACAACTAAAACACACAAATGAATATGGTATTCATTGAACATAGACATGTGTGATGTGTGTAGATATCAACAATGAAATAGTCCTTAGTATAATGTGAAGTTTCAATGATCAATTCAACCAAGACATACACAATTAGCACTAGATAATTGACCCATCTCAATTATAGAAATATGCATATATGACCTCCCACATAACTTAATTACATAACTTGTGAAGCCTTTCATTTGGCTCCATATACATCATGCCAGAAATTTTTATATTTCAATTTGATGAGTTAGCCTTTGGCTCTTTGGGCATAATACATTTTATTTTACGTTAGTTTCCCTTTTTCCTAGTCAAATACTAGTATGTGCGATAGGATTTTGTAGCTGAATATCTCTTTCCATTTGGAGGTTTACATTTGGTGAGCTCTTTAAGCAAAAACAATAAAATAAATGAGTGGGAAGATATATAGGCACAAGTCTATGCATGTCTCAAGATCAACAAAACCATTGACTAATCATTCATGACAAGTTTGAAGATCTATTTACAACAGTTACATAGATGTCAAGAGTTCTCCCACAATGATATAAGTGTATAGCTATGCTCGTAAATGCACAAGGCCATAAGTACAAAGGTACAAGGCAAAATGTGCTATGAGACAAAACTTAACAAAGTCAATCAAACTTTTTGATTTTCTACTTTTTATGTGTTTTTGGATTTTTGACATAAAAACAAGAAAAGATTGATAAAAAACAATAATGTAAAAACATTTAAAGCAAAAACAAACAAGCAAAACATGCTATACAAACAGCCAACAAAGTAGTGTGTGCTCTAAACTAAAGTAATCAACTCAAGACAAATAAATAAGGCACACATCACACATGAGATTCAAGGAATTGTACCAACACCAATGGTCTTATGGAGTGATTCAAACTGTGGACCATCGAGAGGCTTGGTGAAGATGTCTGCCTTTTGTTTGTCTGTATGAATGAACTTAAGACATACAACTTTATCTTCTACCAAATCCTGGATGAAGTGGTAACGTATCTCTATGTGTTTTGACTTGGAATGCTGAACTGAATTCTTGGAGAGATTTATAGCACTGGTGTTATCACAGAAAACACACATTGTATCTTGCGGGATCCCATAGTCATGAAGTAGCTTCTTCATCCAAAGTAGTTGTGTACAACAACTTCCAACAGCTATATACTCAACTTCAGCTATAGAAAGAGACACGAAATTTTGTTTCTTGCTCATCCAAGAGACAAGATTGTTTCCAAGATAGAAGCAGCCACCTAAAGTACTTTTTCGATCATCCACACTTCCAACCCAATCGGCATCTGAATAACCAGCAAGACAAGCATTAGAGTCTTTAGAGTACCACAAGCCATAATCCGGAGTTCCATTGATATATCTTATGATTCGCTTCACCGCAATTAAGTGAGATTCTTTCGGAGTAGCTTGATATTGAGTATAAACACCCACGCTGAAAGCAATATCCAGTCTACTTGTCGTGAGATAGAGTAAACTCCCAATGATACTCCTATACAATGTTGAACTCACTTCTACCCTAGAAGAATCAACATTGAGTTTCGTAGATGAACTTATAGGAGTAAAGGCATGCTTCTTGGAGTCTAATCCAAACTTTTTGACTATATTTCGAGCATATTTTTCTTGTGAAATGAATATGCCTTCCTTCTTTTGTTTGACTTGAAGAACCAAGAAGAATATAAGCTCCCCCACCATACTCATCTCAAACTCTTTCTTCATTTCCTCAGAAAATTCTACGGCTCGAGCATCAATAGTAGCTCCAAATACTATGTCATCAACATACACTTGAGCTACGAGAAGATAATCCTCATCATTCTTGACAAACAGAGTTCTGTCAGCATACCCTCTTTTGAATCCTCTATCTAGGAGGTACTGAGTAAGCCGATCATACCAAGCTCTTAGAGCTTGTTTCAAGCCATAAAGTGCTTTCTTCAATCTCAGCCCATGGTCCGAAAAGTGAGGATCTTCGAAGCCTTGGGGTTGTTCAACAAACACTTCTTCATTCAGATAGCCATTTAGAAATGTACATTTTACATCCATTTGGTAGAGTTTGAAGTTCATGGTGCATGCAATTGACATGAGAATGCGAATAGACTCAAGCCTTGCCACAGGAGTGAAGGATTCATCAAAATCAACTCCTCTTACTTGAGTGTATCCTTAAGCCACTAACCGAGATTTATTCCGGATAATCTCTCCATCTTCATTGGTCTTGTTTTTGAAGATTCATTTGGTGCCGATGACATGAACACCTTCAGGCCTAGGAGAAAGTTCCCATACATCATTCCTCACAAATTGATTCAGCTCTTCATGCATTAACTCAACCCAATTTTCATCTTGAAGAGCTTCTTCTACTTTTTTCAGCTCAAATTGAGCTAGGTAGTAATGATATGTCATATGATTAGACAGAAGTTTGTTTCCCTTTCTAAGGTGAAGACCTTCATCTAAAGACCCAATAATGTTACTTTCTAGATGGTTTTTAACCACTCGTGATGATGGTTTCTTTGAAGTGGACACTTCATCATTCCGAGAGATAGGAGGATGAACTTCCGAAGGAGTGAGAGGACTTGCTATTCTAGACATTTATCTAGTCTCCACTCTTGAATTTATGGGAGTTGATTCCTTTTCCGGTGTATATTCTTCAACCTCAATATCAAGAGCTTCGACCTCAACAGTGGGTTCTTTAGTGCTTGGCCCTTCTCCATCATCAACTATTTCTACTTTTGTTATAGCATCATCAATTTTCACGTTGATGGACTCCATTACTGTCTTTGTTCTCTTGTTGTAGACTCTATATGCCTGGTTACTAGTAGAATACCTAGTGAAGATACCTTCATCACTTTTCGCATCAAACTTCCCAAGATTCTCCTGTTCATTGAGAATGTAGCACTTGCTTCCGAATACTCGGAAGTACTTCACTTTTGGCTTCTTTCCATTCCAAATTTCATATGCAGTCTTCTTCGTTCAGGCTCGAAAGTATATTTTATTGCCAATGTGACATGAAGTGTTCACAGCTTCTCCCCAAAACTTTTGTGGAATTTGTTTGTTGAGTAGCATGACCCTTACCATCTCTTGAATTACACGGTTTTTTCTCTTAACCACCCCATTTTGTTGAAGAGTCTTAGGAGTCGAAAATTACCTTTTAATCCCATTCTTTCCACAAAAAGAATCAAATCGTGCATTCTCAAATTTCTTGCCATGATCGCTCCTTATTTTGACAATAGACACCCACTTTTCATTTTGAAGCCTCTTGCATAGAACCTCCATTTTCTCATGTGCTTCTGATTTTTCCCTAAGGAATTCCACCCATATGTATCTTGAGAAGTCATCAACAATGACCATAATGTATATTTTTCCTCCTAGACTTTCAGTTCTTGTTGGCCCCATTAGATCAACATGAAAGAGCTCTAAGCATCGAGAAGTTGCAATCACATTCACCTTTTGATGACTTGCCTTTGTTTGCTTCCCCATTTGACATGCACCGCAAGTATTTTTGACTTTTCCAAATTTTGGAAGCTCTTCAACTGCCTCAAGTTTTGAAACTTTAGCCACTTGTTTGAAGTTTGCATGACCGAACCTTTGATGCCAAAGTTCCAACATGTCAACTCGAGCACTTCTACAGGAAATTGGTGCCGTAGGGACTACTCCATAAGAATTGTCGGTAGTCCTATTTCCTTCCAAGACTTGAATCCCTTCTTGATCAATAATTACACACCCTTTCTTTGAGAATTGAACAAGAAAGTCCTCATCACATATTTGAGTGATGCTTAAGAGATTTGCCTTCAACCCTTTGATGTATAAGACATCCTTCAGTAGAGGTAATCCAGGAATCTCAATAGTCCCCTTGCCGAGAACTAGAGCATGACTTCCATCCCCAAATGTCACATAGTCACCAACCTTTTCTTTGAGTGACTTAAACAATGCTTTGTCTCCTGTCATGTGACGAGAACATCCGCTATCAAGATACCATAGGCATGAATTAAAAACCTTCAAAGAAGTATGCACAAACAAGCAAGCATGAGACAAGCACTCTTGACTTTCAAATAGAAACTTATCTTCATTTTCCATGCTCTTGTTGGATTGAATTTTCTTTTTCAGATTATCAATCTTATCACACAAAATTCTATTTCTTCTTTTATACTTCTTAATCAAAGAATTAGACTCACATAGGCTATTGTGTAAGATATGATTCTCATTTTCAAAATACTTCAGCATGTGAACAAACATCCTAGCATGTTTCTGTGTTTTCAATAACTCTAGGAGTTCATTATTAGGACACCCTTCAAATAAATTCAGAGTCATTATCACAAACATTTAAACCACAACTCAGCATAGTCTTTTCCATAGCTAAGGGGTCTAGGATCGCACTAGGGTAATTAAACCACAGCAAGTGCACATGCTCTGATACCAATTGAATGTTCAATGTGTATAAAACACTATGAATGTTTAGACCCCCAATTTCCAAATTATCAATTCAAGCTTATTATCAAACAATTAATGTGTGGAATATGAACATAAGTAAATAACATAATTGATAAACAATCTAAACCAAATAAAATCACATCCACAGCAAGAATTAAATGGCAAAGATTAAGGGAAGAGAGATGCAAACACAAGGACAACACAACGATGTGTTATCGAAGAGGAAGCCGAAACCCTCGGCGTAAAACTTTTCCACCGCCCTCCAAGTGGTAAATAATCCACTAAAGAATGTAGTTGGGATACATGAATAGCAGAAGACCCTCCAAGTCTAATCTACCCAGTGTACCTAAGCCCTCTAAGCTCCTACTCCAACGAGGTTACGCCAAACCTATTTCTTCTTTAGTTTACCGGATTTTGATATAACCCATAGCATCAACTAATATGAATGGTTCCTTCCGAATTGCTTCCCAAAACACCAAAAAACCTTCTCACAGATATGGGTAAGGTGAGAAAAGGATTTTGTTAAAGAATCTCTCAAGGATGTAACAATGGAGAGGGTGAGAGTTGAGGAATTTGAAGAGTCACTAAGTGAAGATTGTGAATAAGTCAATCTTGTTTTTCTCTAGGATTTCTCTCTCAAAATTCTCTCTGGAAGCTCTCAATATTTCATGGGTATAAGGGGTATTTATATTAGAGTGAGAATAGAATGCGAAGAGTCAATTTTTCTATAACAGAGTGGATTGGCGACTTGGCCTTGCGACTTGACTGAGTCGCGAGTCCGAGCCACGAGCTAACTGAATGGCCAATCCTGACTTTTTGTCCTGTAGTGCTACAGTTGGCATGACGGTTCAGCTTCTCTGCATGCTTCACTCGTGTGCATCATCTGGCGGCTTGCAAGCCGCGAGCCAGCCGCGAGATCCAACTGCGAGTCCCTGCTTCACTGCACAATCTTGAGCATTTCTTCACACTCTTTCACACACTATCCTTACATGATTCCCACCTAAATACAGGGTTACTGATGGCTAAATTACAAGCAAATTTGGTAGGAATAAAGCCAAAAAGATAGTTGATTAAATTCAACCTTACAAGTAAGATTGTACGATTTTACGACCCACCTCACCAAAATTTTTAGGATCGCACTAGGATTGCAAAAATGGTAGGATCATAGGAGATTCTACTAATCCTACCAATCCAACCAAAACATAAATTTTTGGTTTTTTTTTTTTTTTTTTTTTTTTTTAAGGGATAAATTTTTGTTAACCTAAACAAATGTTTTCTAGTTTCTAGTTCACTTGTAATCAAAATGAATGAATGCTTAATCATTTTTGAATGAAGAATTTAATGTTGGCTTTTCTGCCTTTTAAGCTATAATGTTGTTAAATTTGTTTGATCAATATACTAATTTGTGTTCTAATATTAGTAAAATGTTTTATATATATATAATTTTACTAGTTATGCTTGTATTTGTATATTGATTGATTGATTTTTTTTTTAACATGTTTTGTAATTGTTGTTAAGTAGTATAACTTGAATAGTTGAATGTAAAGTTGTATCTTGATGTCTTTTATAGCTCTAGTATACAAATATACAATGTTTATATAAATGATGAAATGGATGATGATGATTAAGATAGTGATTATCAATTATAAGAATCTTAAAATGAGAATAATTAAATGTTTACTTCACTTTGAAATTCATCTTACTTTTGGATTTTACATTGTAGTTAGCTAGTTTCCATTTACGTGGTTATTCAACATACATTCATTATCAATGTATTTTTTGCTTTAAATATAAAAATACTTAGGATCTTACGATCTATGATCCACGATCACACCTACCCCCACGGTCCTATGGAGAATTATGATTTTGACAACCTTGATCTTAACATCAACCAAATTAGCCGATTAACATGAAACTTGCCTTTTCAAAATACGAGTTTCATTTTGAACCTTGAAGAGATGAGTTTTAAAAAACAGGCTATTTTTTCAATTAACTTTCAAACAATGCTATTTTGACAAATAATTCTCTAAAGAACATTATTAAGCAAAAAAGGCCCGAGAGTCTTAGATCCAAAAAAAAACTCTGGTTGGGCAAAAGTACTAACCATTATAATTATAGGGTTTGTCCTTTTTGGCAAATAAGAATTATCTTTTTCTGCTTGTCTTGCTAATTTGGCCTATGTAAATTGTAAAGAACTTGCACATCATGCATCACACAATTTATATGTAATACTGAAATCTTCCTTTTCAGGTCGCAAAAGCTAATTTATAAGTTGCAATGGCAACAACTGGTGTCAATTATTTAGACGACGGTAAATGTTTAACTTTCCCACCGCTTAATAGCGTAGGTATTCAATGAGTTCTTAACGAAATTAATATGTCTGACTAAGATATCACCAAAGTCAGAACTCATTCATTTTATTAAGAATGCATTCTTAATTTATATTCAAACTATATATATATATATATATATATATATATATATATATATATATATATATATATATATATGAGTTGGGTTCAAGTTACACCTGGTGTAACTCTTTAGAGTTACATTTTTTTTTAAACCGTTGGATTTAAGTAGATTCAATATTCTTAATATTCTTATTAGGATCTCATTAATTACTCTCATTTATTACATTCTAAACCTATCTCTAAACCCAAAAACGTTTGCTGTCTGACTCTCTCTCTCTCTCTCTCTCTCTCCGTTTCTCTCTGTCTCCTCCACCATTGCTCCTCCACCATTGTTCCACCTTTACAGGTTGCCAGATAAAAAAAAAAAAAAAAAAAAAAAAAAAAAAAAAGCCCACTAACAATAGAGGTTTGTGAGTGCTAAGTTTTTACTTGAATCGCCTAGCTAGGGTGGATATATATATAGATATTGGCTGGATAAGAAACTCGTTGAACAATAGATGAGATGATTTTGTAAGCCACCTCTTATTTTGTCCAAAAAAATTCAACACTCAAGAGATAGAAACGTGAGATTTAGACATTGAGATTTGAGAATCCAAATCATTGAATACAAAATAATCATATAATAAACATTTTATTATTGATCAGAGCCCTATATTAAAAAAAATGTTTGTCATATATAGCAACATCGAGCACCTTCATTTACAGAATTATTATATGCATCATAAATTTCTATATCCCATATCCAAATCTACAATGTCATGCACATGCCTCTTTGCGCCCATTTCTCTTGACCTAAATTCAATTAAGGAGTACTATAGCAGATTATTTTTGCTTCTATTGGCAACCTGTGATCATTAGTGTTCGGCTTGTTGTGTTTTTTTTTTTTTTGTTTTTTTGTTTTTTTTTTTTGGCTGGCAACCTATAGAGGTGGAACAATGGTGGAGAAGCAATGGTGGAGGAGATAGAGAAACATAGAGATAGAGAGAGAGAGTCAAACGTCAAAAATTTTTGAGGTTAGAGACAGGTTTAGAATATAATAAATGAAGGTAACTAATGAGATCCTAATAAGAATACTTGTAATAATGAGAGTTTTTTTTTTAACCGTTGGATCTACTTAAATCCAACAGTTTAAAAAAGATGTAAAAAGTTACACCAGATGTAACTTAAACCCATCTCTCTCTCTCTCTCTCTCTCTCTCTCTCTCTCTATATATATATATATATATATGAAAATTAAACATAAAATATTATGAGTGGAGTATAAAATGGAAGACTAAGAATAAGAATAAGACAAAAGATTTTTATTGTATGAAATACTTGCACTTCGATTTTTAGTAACAAGTCAGAAGAATTTCCTTTTACACATGAAGCAGTCATTACGGACCGTGGGAGGCTTTATTTGGCCGTGTTGAAAGGTGACTGGGAATCTATTGAGACCATGCCAAACATTCAAAGAGAAATTAGTGACCAACAAGAAACCACTCTTCATATTGCTGCTGCAGCAAGCCAGGAAGACTTTGTGAAGAATTTATTGAATGGATTGAACAGCGAAGACCTAGAAGTAGTAAACAATGCTCAGAACACTGTCTTGGTCTATGCTGCTGTAAGCGGAAATGTGAAGATTGCCGAGGTGATGTTGGAGAAGCATGAAGGCCTGGCAAACCTAGTTAGTGGGAATAGTCCACTCTATATGGCTGCTTTATCAGGACACAGTCAAATGGCGAAGTTTCTTTATTCTACGACTGCACATGTGGTTCGCAACTGGGATGAAATTGAACAACAAAAAGTATTTATCACTTGTGTCAAGAATGACATATACGGTAAGCGTAAGTAATTATAATGTTTCTTGTTTTTTTTTTTTTTTTTTTTTTTTGGTCTTCACGGTTTGATTTTGTGAGGAGATTTAGACCCCGGTTGATAGAATTAACAAGTTTTAAACCCAAGTTGTTAATTAGATTTATTATGAATAAACCTTGTTAAAATAAACAAACATCAATATCATGCACAACGGAATGGTAAAAAAGAAAAGAAAAAAAGGATATGAAGATTCAAGAAAATCAATGAAACAAACTAGTTTCATAGTAAAAAAAAACCTGGGGGAAACCTTCTCGGAAAGCAATTCAATATAGTAATGAGAAGTTTCAGATCTAGTACAAAACCTTTGTCTCTAGACTCTACAATGCCCGTAGATGAACTTACAGCAGAAAACTTCTACCGCTTTAGAACCTCTGAACTCTTCAATATATGAACACCATCCTTTTGCACAGATCTTAGTACATGATTAACTCTAGCAACTTGAAGATGTTGCTGGCTGTAAAGTTCTTCACTTCATCAATAATGAAGATCAAGAAGTATTTGGTTACAAAACTCAAAGGCGTAAAAGATGTAACTTCTTGCAGAGAGAATAAGGCACTAGGTCACTTTTTGCATGTGTTCTCCATGTATAACGGCCTTTAAACTAAGCCTTATATATGTTTAAGGTTGTGAGAAAAGAAACCCTACACATACATGTCAGCTAGGGCCATAACGGCCTTTAAACTAAGCCTTATATATGTTTAGGGTTGTGAGAAAAGAAACCCTACACATACATGTCAGCTAGGGCCAAAAATCAGATCTGAAAATTATGATTTTGTAGATCCTGACAAATTCAGGTTCTATCGAGCTTCATTCTTAAATCTCGATAGATACTGTTTGTCGAGGTATCTGTTGAGTTTTAATGAACAACTTTTCTTCACTTGTTTCTAGGTCCAATCTTCATGACTTTAATACTTGACTTGAACTCTTGTCTCTTGAAGTACTAAACCCATTCTAGATCTACCCAATTACAAGTAAAGTGCATTTTGTCAAAAAATTAGCCAATTACATAAAATAATGGTAACTTAAACATTTAAAGTGGTCTAACAAGTTAACACAATCTAACATTTAAAGTGGTCTGAAGTTCAAAAATAATCATGGCCTAAGCTACTCATTTTTTGAATAAGGACAAGTTACACCGTTCACTCATTTTCTAAATAAGGTATCAAAATATTGATGGACTGGAGATTTGGTACGGATTTTTCTACTGATCGGTCATTATCACCTTATAGCTTAAATTTATAGTTTTGATGCTCTTTTCATTTTTTTAGGCTTGAAACTATAGTACCAATAATTTGTAGTTGATAGGCCAAGAATATATTGACCCCTTTGGTAAATTAAATCAATTAATTAAGCTAAGCAAATTAATTAGATTCAAATATATGCAATATGAGTGGTAGCACAAACAAATCACCAAAAAACTAAATGTAGCGGAAATTAAATTTGATACAGGTGATTTTTTTACGAATAGGGAAAACCATCGAGGAAAAACCCCACTGGGTGAATTTAAGGTCACCATTTTTAAGAGTCTACTATTATCAAAACAAGCGGTTACAAGTAAAAGAATCCTAGTACCTTATACTAACTTACAATTAAACCCTTACCCCAATACACAATTGGACTTGTAATGTAGTGACAATCTCTCCTTTCAATGCACGACTCCAAGTATGAGATTAACCAATCGATGCACGGATCCTAGTACATGACTAACACATTAACTTGAGAAAGATGTTGGCACCAAAGTTCTTTAGTTCATCCACACAATGAAGATCAAGAAGCTCCTTGGTTACAAAACCCTTGGTTTACAAACGAAACAGCTTCTTCAAGAGAAATATGAATTAGGGCAAATTGTCTCCGATCACAATTTGAGTGAATAATCACTTTGCATCAAGTTGCATCACCTTAGACAGCCCTTAAAATAATTCTTATATATGTTTAGGGTTGTGAGAAAAGAAAGCATACACAAATAACTTGGATATGCGTGAAACACAGATTTGGAAATCTGAATTTTGTAATTCTCAATAGATATAGCTTTTGTCGAGAGCTATCGAGAAATATATATTAAATCTTGATAGATATATCTATCGAGCTATCTGTTGAGCTTTAATGAAATGCACTTCTTCACTTAATTCTTAGACAGATTTGCATGGCTTCAATATTGGACTTGAACTCTTGTTCCTTTATGTATTAAACACATCCTAGATCTACCTAATTACAAGTAAAGTACGTTTTATCAAAGGATTAGCCAATTCTATATGATAAATGTTCTAACAAGTTCCACATATGTCCTAACAATCTCTCCCTTTGGCAATTTGTGACAAAACCACAACAAACAAATAAAGTATGAGAGAAGTCATAAATCACTAAACTCATAATCACTTGTTGAATACAATAAAATCTAATGCTAACACAAACTCTTGAAAAAGTTTGCAAGAAGAGAGTTCATGGCATGATAGATTTTGACAACTTGTATTTCTAAAACACTTTAAACAAAGCTCATCAAGGCATCTTAGTGTGAAAGAAAATAAAATATTGCATACATAAGAAACATGTGCATAAAGAGAGAAAAGAAACAACACATGGAGAGATAGGTGAAAATGATAAGAACATCATTATAGATATATATTGAGCTATCACTAACTGGTCATAAGACCAATGTACAAAAAGATAATGTATCCAAAAAGAAAAGAAAAGAAAAGATACATAAATTCTCACTGCATCCCTTAGAAAACATAAACACTCCTCCTAACAAAAATATCCTATACTAACTCTCCCCCTAAGTACATGACTACTCTCAACCCAAAACTACTTCCCCTTTTTGTCACGAATGACAAAGGGCAAGTCACTAAGAAGCAGTCATCTCCTCATCACTGGAAGAGCTAGCATCCTCATCCTTATCATCATCATCATCATCAAAGCCACCATTATAGTCCTTGTCCTTTGAAGCCAGTGGAGATGGAGAGGGAGACTCTACGAAGCCAAGAAGGTGAGCCTGTTGTGGTGTGATACAACTAACACGGGTGTTCACCTGATATAACTTAGTAGTGAGTATATCAAGGCGAGTATCCATGCGCTGAAACTGTGCCATGACCGCCTTGAGGGTCACACCACCTGCAGAAGAAGAAGGAGGAGTAGAGGTGGATGGAATGGAAGGGGCTGGAGGAGTTGCCGTCTCAGTCTATGGCCGCTTCGGTCGAAGCTGGGCCTCACTCCGTCAAACAGATGCCGCGCTAATGGCACCTATGACGGTGAAATTAGTAGACTTGGGATAGGAGATAGAGGAGTGGCGAATGATCCTCATGATAGTAGAAGGAAAGATAAACTTATCATGGGTCACTGTATCCTTATAGACATCTATAAGGGAGAGAATGAAATGAGAGGAAAAGTCTATAGTAAGGTCCTCAATGAGGGAAAGCAAAAAGCAAGCACGAGGCTCAATAATGGAGTTATAGTGAAATAAGGGATGTAGAACAAATGTCATCGCCATATTAAGGAACCTTGGACCTTTTGCAAAACCCGAACGAGCGTAAGTTGTTTTGACGATCACCCCATGAAGAAGGTGTCTCACAAAAGAGAGACAGAAGTTCATCTTTGGACACAATCCTCAGATGTGGACATCCAGGGCAATCAGTTCCCTTGGAACATGTAGCACTTCAGAGATAGGCTTCGGAGTAACTACTATATGTGCCCCTCGTACATGAGTAATAAAACAAGGCACAAAAGAATCAAAACCGTGCATATTGGAGTAAAACTCCTGTATAATCATGGAGGGACAACTCACGGGTATCTCACATAGAGATTTCCAACCCTGCTTATGAATGACAGTCAGTAGAGTCATATTGGAAAAGTTTGATATAATCACATGGCATTCCGAATGAATGCCACGTTTGGAGAAGTTCTTTGAGAAGTCCCGATGAGCCTTCTCATCACGGAACCAAACATGAAGAGGAGTAGGATCAGAAGATGATGCCTCGGAATGAAAAGGGTTCCGGGATGGAGTGGATTTGCGCTTGGGTACCATGCGCAGACTATCCGAGAGAGAGAGAGAGAGAGAGAGAGACAAACAAAAAAGCACCATCAATAGAGAGTACCAAAAAAAGGAAATGAAAAGGTACGTATGCATGAACAATGCATAAGTGTGTGACATGCAAAAAAAATTGCATCATGGGTTCAACCCAATCCAATCCTAATAGCACACAAGTTTCAACATATAAACACACATCTATAATGCATGAAACATTGTGAAAAAGCAAATGTAATGTAATGCATGATATAACATCATATAAGCAAAACCCAACCCAAAGATTTCACAAAATACTCATCAATTTTCAAAAACCCAAAAAATTTTAAGTAAACCTAAAACCTAGGTCTAAATGCATGAAATGCATGAGGAATGAGAGAAAAGAGAAGCATACCAGAGGGAAAATGCAAGGTTTAGGCCGAAAACCAAGTGGGTTTGAGGTTTAGAGAGAGTAGATAGTGTTTGGGAGAGAAAAAGAAGTTTCTGTCGAAGAGAAAAGGAGAGAAATGAAATAGATTTCACGTTAAAGCTATTTAAGGAAAACGCGTCTCGATGGATCGAGGATCTATCAAGATTCTGTCGAGCACTAATTCTTGATAGATAAATCTATCAATGTGCTATCGAGAATTTGTTGATAGCAAAATTACCTCGATGGATCGAACAACTGTTGAGAAGCTACCGACCAGACAGAAACTTTCTCGATGGATCGAGAATCTGTTGAGAAGTTATCATGACAAATTCTAAATAGCTCGATGGATTGAAAATGCAATAGAATTTGTCGAGAAAAGAAGTTCGAGGGGCTCGATAGATAACTATCTGTCGAGAAGCTGTTGAGCTTGATAATCAATAGTTTTTCAAAGAGAGGAAAAACACAACGAGATGAATGCAACTAAGCAAGCTCCTCAACATAGATCCTAACAACATATAAGCTTCAAACACATCTCTCAACAAACCAAAAAAAAATAAAATGTAAAGCATTCATGATCCAAAACACACACACACACACACACACTAAACAAGTCTAACCAATTTTATATTTAAAAAACAAGTCATTATAATTTAGTGAGCATACATTAGCATATGTATTCCTTGTGATGGCCAAATCCCATTGTACCTGCACATGTATCAAAAGTAGCAAAGAATTTGCTTGTGTGTGAAAACATCACAAGATTGCATAAGTGTCTAATGTTATGATGATTTGAGAAATGAGAAAATCAATTTAACTCACACATAATCATAACTGCTTGATGGAGACTATTACCTTCAAGGTACATCTTATAACTTTCACATCTCCTAGAAACACACTTGCAACCATATTTAAAAGCATTTTGTTTTTTTTTTTTTTGCTTTTATTTTTTTTTTCTTTGCATATTTTTTCTTTTAAGCATATCATGCATGGGCATACAAGAGAGAGGAGAAATACCCAATTATGTTAAGTTTTAAACATCACAATTTCGCTATGCCGAAGCATACAGATGTTTTTCATGAATGGCAGGCTTTAGTGGTGAGATGGTTATTTACGCCTTTCTCTAGGATTTTTTAGTCATTCTCGTCAAAAAGAGTGATGTGAGTGTTAATTACAAGAGATTACTTAATCTTATTTATCATAAACATGAGCCACAAGGCTCACTTGCTTAGTTGTGCATTAAAATGCTTATTCAAGCTACAAAAAATACAAAGTTTAGAAAACTTTGTTTCAATGGCCATCCAAGGTGTACAAGTACGAATGTACACAAAACACACTGTTTTTGTATTTTTCTGATTTTTCAATTTTATTTTTATGAAAAGCAAATAAAACAAAACTGAAAACAAGCAAACAAAAACATGTTACACAAAGCAAACATAAAACTAGACTCACTCAAAAACAAGAAAGCAAAACACACAAGTAATGCATAAAAAAAAAAAGGAGGGAGAGAGAGAGAAAAAAAAAAGTGACTAAATCACTTTGTGCCTTTTTTCTTTCACACCTTGGAAGAACCTTTCCGTTTGACGAATCCTTGATCCGGTGGTGAGGGGGAAGAATTGAAACCGTTCAAGTTTGAAAGGAACATGAGGGCCTTAAGAAGATCTCCAAGAGGAGCAAAAGAGGATGAAAACTGATTTTAGTTTCCAGACGAGATCATGTTGTTGCTCTATTGAGTGGCTAACCACTTGCAGCAATTAGGTCAAGTATGTCCTGTAGCTCCACAGTGATGACAGAGATGCTACTTCTTGTATTTAGACTTTTGGTTATTTCCCTTCTTAGTCCTAGGGTTTCTAGTATCTTTTTGTTCAAGTTTAGGAGGTGCTCTTAAGATAGATTTTCCTTTGTCTATGTTCTCACTAGCTAAAATAGTTTTAACTTCATTGTTCTCAGAATTAACATTATTGGCAAGTGAGACAAACACAGTAGTACTAGAAGAAGCAATATTAGGAGAAGAGAAATTATACCCCAAATCAGTTCTATCAGAAGCAGATTTCTGAAAGCTAAGCATCTCATCAAGCTTTGCACTAGAAGTCCTTTCCAATTGAGCTCAATCCTATGACAGTTTTGCTTCGATCTTCTTAGTCCTTTCAGCAAGGAAGTTTTTCTCAAATCGCAGTGCTTTAATGGTTTGATTGGCTTCATCAAAATTTGTGGAGAGCTCTTCTCGATCAAGTTCCACTTCACTTAGCTTCTTGGTGGCTAGCCTATACAATTTCTCATGCTTTCCGGAGACCTTGTACAACTTTGCATAGGCTGTATGGATGTCATCCTGCTCATCCATCTTCTCAAACTTAAACTTCACCAAGTATTCTTCTTCATCTACCTCTTCAACAATCTCTTTAGTAGGATTTACTGTGACAGTGAAGGCATTCAAGATTCCCTCGTCATCATTGTCATCTGAATCATTTTCAGGCTCGGTGTCACTTAAGGTAGCAGCAAAGGCTTTACTTTTCCCAATAGTCTTAAGATAAGTTGGATATTCTTGTTTCATATGTCCAAAGCCCTGACATCCGAAGCTCTTTGGTCCGGAGGGAACAGTGTACTGACCACCTTCCTTAGCATCCTTCTATCCTTTGTCTTGGTTCTTGAATTAAGATGAACTAGACTGCTTACGGTCTTTATCAAATCCTTTAGCATTGGCATTCTTCATGAATTTTTTGAACTGCCTTGTGATATAGGATTTCATCTTAGAATCTTCATCATCAGGAGACTCATCAGTATCACTGCTTTTGGCCATCAATGCCATGCTTTTGCTCTTGCTTGATTTCCCGGTCTTGGTCAAACCTAATTCATAGGTTTGCAAATTGCCAACCAGCTCTGTCAAAGGAATTTTGTCAGTGTTTTTTGTCCTTTGATTCCTCAATGGTGGTGATCTTGGCATGAAATCTCTCAGGTAAAGATCTGAGCACATTTCTTACAATCTTGGGTTCGTGAATGGTTTTCCCAAGATTAATATGCAGAGTTCTCTATGTCCTTCAGCTTGGCATAGAACTCATCAAATGACTCATCCTTCTCCATCTTAATTTCTTCAAAGCTTGTGGTAAGCCTTTGAAGCTTTGAATCCTTGACAGTCTTAGTCCTTTCATAGGTTGTCTGGAGGATAGTCCATGCTTCCATAGTAGTTTCAATAGAGAATATCTTCTTGAACTCCTCATTGGTGACTGCACTAAATAAGGCATTCTATGCTTTGCTGTTGAAGTTTTCGGCTTTGATCTTTGCATCATCCCAATCAGCCAGCACCTCTTTTGGTTTTGTCAAACCAATCTCCATAGCTTGCCACACTTTCATTTAAAGACTGCAAGAAAGCTCTCATATATACTTTCCAATATGCATAGTTAGTGCCATCAAATAAAGGAGGTATAATTAGAGACTGTCCTTTATCCATGACAAACAGGGGTCAATGGATCCCACAGCAAAGATTAACTCTAATAAGAGTGCGCCTGCTCTGATACCACTTGATAGGCCAATAATGTATTGACCAATTTGGTAAATTAATTAAGCCAACTAAATTAATTAGATTCAATTACATGCAATATGCATGGTAGCACAAAAAAATCACCAAAAAACTAAATGCAGCGGAAATTAAGTTTGACAAGGGTGATTTGTTTACAAATCGAGAAACCCACCAAGGTAAAACCCTACCAAGTGAATTTAAGGTCACTACTCCCAAGAATCCACTATTATCAAAACAAGCGATTATAAGTAAAGGAATCCCAATACCTTATACCAACCTACAGTTGAACCCTTACCTTGATACACAATTGGACTTGTAATGTAGTGACAATCTCTCATTTCAATGCACAGCTCCAAGCACGTGACTAACCAATCGATGCACGGATTCTAGTACGTGACTAACACACCAACTTAAGAAAATGTTGGTTGTAAAATTCTTCAGTTCATCCACTTGATGAAGATTAAGAAGCTCCTTGGTTACAAAACCCTTGCTGCATAAGCGCATCAGTTTCTTCAAGAGAAAGATGAACTATGGCAAACTGTCTCCGATCACAATTTGATTGAATAATCACTTTGCATCAAGTTGCATCACCTTAGATGGCCCTTAAAATAATCCTTATATATGTCTAGGATTGTGAGAAAAATAACCCTACACAAAGAACTTGGATATGCGTGAAAAACAAATCTAGAAATCTGAATTTCGTAATTCTCGATAGATATAGCTTTTGTCAAGAGCTGTTGAGAAATATATATTAAATATCGACAGATAATCTGTCAAGCTATCTATCGAGATTTAATGAAATGCACTTCTTCACTTGATTCCTGGACAAATTTGCATGGCTTTAATACTAGACTTGAATTCTTGTTCCTTGAAGTATTAAACATATCCTAAATCTACCCAATTACAAGTAAAGTGCGTTTTGTCAAAAGATTATCCAATTCTACATAACATATGTTCTAACAAGTTTCACATATGTCCTAACAGTAGTACTGTGATATTCTTTTTTCTTTTACATAGATATATCTATGAAAGAATGGGTTTCTTCATAATATATAGATTTCTATCTGATTGAGATCAATCGTGGCTCTCTAGTCTCTAAACAAAATTTCCTGGCCCGGCCGACACTAGTTAGGGGAAATGCTAGTGCATGAGGGAAAAATAGTTGTCAAAAGAAACTGTTGCATGTCTTTTTCATATAATTATGTCATGCTTTGCCTAGTGTATCTTTATGAAAGAAATATATTCAATATGTTCGTTCTTAAATTTTTATTTTAGCTGTAAAACGTAACTAAATACCACAACACACCAAGAAGAAAAAGAATTCCATCCATGAATACTTTTGTTTGGAATATTTGTTTTTGGTATAAAAAAATGCAGGAGTAGCATTGAGCATGCTGGCGGACAAAAAGAATTTAGCTAGAGCTCGTTGGAGGGAAGAGACTGTATTGCATGTGTTAGCTCGCAAGCCTTACGCATTTTATAGAGCAAGTCAATCGGGAATGTTAAGGAGACTCATGTCACTCATCAGTATTTCATGTGAGTTATTCTGACTTTGAGATTCTTAAATCTTGCACGGTGATATATTTCTTAATCATGTGGTATGACATACAAAGACATATGAGTTAAATACTTTTGTATATGTAAAGTGAAAAGATAAGTTCAACTCGTTGATTGATTTAAGTGGAATTAAATCAATTTTTCACATTAATTGATCATAAATTCCAAATGATTTTTGGTTGATTACCACAACATAAAAAATCATAGAATAAAGCAATAAAGCATAAGATAAATAACATAGGTGATTTGACGGCGAAATTAAAAACAAATAAACACATCCAAGAAAAAAAAAAAAAAAAAAAAAAACCTCGAGTAATTAAACCCTAAACCTAAAAAAATTCACTATTAGAATTAAAGTTTTACAATTGAATATACTCATATTTCTAATTTTTACCCAGTAGTACTTACAAACATAACCCAAAAATCTACTCCAGACTGCTTAGACTCTTTTAATTTGAAATTTTCCACGGAAACTGTGCCTAGTCTTCAAGGACCAAATATACTCATATCAATATTGGCTAACATGGGATTTCTTAGCACTTTTATGATATTTAGCACAATCCCAAAGAATTTTACTATATGCAGCTGAAAGCCGTCATCTCCATTAGAAACATCTTGATTTGAGTTTTCATGTTACTATCTTTTATGACACTGAAGTTTATCCTTGATAAATAGGAGTCAAGGATAACACACTCAAAAAATTAATACTACACAAAGTTAAAACAATTAATACTACACAAAATTAATACTAAACAAATTAAGCCAATTAACACTCACGTGATCAAATTTGAACAAGTTGAAACACCACAGGTTAGTATGTCACCAATATCATAGCACTAAATAGTAAAATAAATGACACATCTATATAATGATGAAATGGAAAAAATATGGGTAGAAGAACTACCCAATGATTTGGACGATATATTCTAATTTGATTTAGTTCAATAAATTCGCTTAGCTCCTTTAAAAAAAAAAAGGGTTAACCCTAAATCCAAAAATGAATCCACAAATCGAATTGAAGTTTTACCATCTAAGATATATCCACAACTCAAGATTTTACCTAGTAGGTAACTTACTGATGTACCCCGACAAACTTGGAAGATTTGAATTTCGTTGCAAACGTACTGTGATAGGCTTTGTGAATCAGCCTTGATTCACACTATGACAGCAACAACACACCATAGGAGATATTTTTGTTTACTCTCATAACACACAAATTAGAAAGTTGAGGCTAGGATTTTATCTTTGATTAGATTTTTTAAGTTTGACTCAGTAACCTCAACGAAGTCTTGTATAATAGGCCCTTATATAGGTGCTCCACTTAGGGTTGAAAAACACACGGCACCGACTTTATTAAAATATGTCACTTACTGAATTCTTGATTCTTGATCGATTGAGATACAGCCAGTCATCAGTTGAGAATCATCTATCGATTAATTGATATGCAATTGAAAGGCTTTTGAAGCCTCGATTTCAATAGTGTCGATCGAATGACTATCTAATTCTGAAAATGTGTCTTCTCTGAGTTGCATCTTTGACTCTTAATCTTGAATGTTTGATAATCAAAACAGATCGAATGACTATCTAAATTATGAAAATTTGTCTTCTTTGAATTGCATCTTTGACTCTTAATCTTGAATGTTTGATAATCAATACTGATTCAGTTAAAGTTACAATGTCATGAAATTTGCCAACCTAATCCTAATAATCCATTCATAAGGAATATGTATTCCTTGTAAAAGCACACAAGAAGGAAAGGGAATAACTATTCCATTACAGTGTACTAAACACATTCACTCTTTATACTCTCGCTATTATTTGATTCTTCTAATAAATTAAATTTCATTGAGGTATGTCTACTTTCTTTTTCACTGTCAATTCCAGGGTTGAATTTAGAACAGGAAAACTCAACACAATCTCTGGCCAATAAACTGTTGAAAGAATGTCTTCAGCAATACAAAGATGTTGTTACGAATTTTAATGAATTCAGAGAGATTCCAGAAGCTCTGTTTGCTGCGACAGAAGTAGGCAACGTTGAGTTCTTGGTCAAGCTTATTCGTTTTGACTTTAGTCTATTATGGGAAGAAGAAGAAAATGGCAAAAGGATATTTCATATTGCTGTTGAGAAGCGCCATGAAAACATCTTCAATTTACTTTATGAGTTAGGCCCAATTAAAGATCTAATAACAGATAAAAAAGCTGATGGTAAAAACAACATGTTGCATTTAGTTGCAAGAATGGCTCCTCAAGGGAAGCTAAATGCAATATCAGGAGCAGCTCTTAAAATGCAACGTGAACTTTTATGGTTCAAGGTACTTATTCATATGCTTTGAGTAGTAGGTGTTAAACCATTTCCTAGAATGTTAACGCATGTTTCCACATAGATTTAGTTTCTACTTAAATTCTTCTGCTTTTGGACTAACAAGTCACTCCATGTGATATTTCCTATGATTTGCAATGGAAGGAGGTGGAAAAGGTTGTAAGCCCTACATTCAAAGAAATGAAAAATGACGAGGGGGATACACCCTATGTTTTATTTGAGAAGAGCCACGAGACGTTGAGGAAGGAGGGAGAGAAGTGGATGAGGAATACAGCAAACTCATCTATGGTGGTTGCTACACTAATCGGCTCTATAATGTTTAGTGGACAACCAACGGATGAATTAAAACTTAATCCTAATCTTCTTCTGGTCTATTCAATTTCAAGTGCAATAGTATTATTTTGCTCATCAACATCCCTTATAATGTTCTTATCCATCCTTACCTCGCGTTATTCATATGACGACTTCCTTGTATCGTTACCTATTAAGTTGATAATTGGAGTAACGTCACTCTTCATCTCAATTGCTGCTATGATGGTCGCATTTTGTGCATCCTTCAGTTCGAAATATCACAATCATCATGGATTTCCATTGATTGTTGTTCTGGTAGTGGTACTTACTTTCGTGCCAGTATTATTTGTGTTGCTGAAGTATCGACTATTAGTTGATATAGTCCAATCTACCGGTTTTCGGTTTCAGCCACATCAACGTGTACTTTTCGAGGAGGCATCTAATGCTCCACTATGTGGCGGGTGTCTTCCTTCCCATAGATCCCACGCACCTGGGAATGCTGCGAGTGTCTGAATCCAACACCCACTTCATAAATCTGGCTTGTAAAATAATTAGTTACTATAGAAGCAAATGCCAGTCTAGTAGTGCGACTAGTCAATCTCTCTGTTGTTTTCCTTTCTATGAATGCCTAGAGTGGATATGAATAAATTTGTACTATAACGCTGGATGATGTTATGCAAGTCTTATCTTTTGCATTTTTGTATATATTGTTGCATCCTTTGAATTATGGTTTTGTGTATTTACCTACAGTGTTATTTTGTACTAGTTTTGAACCTGCATCATTGAACGTGAAAAAGGGGGAAAAAAAGAGAGTGAATGAAAGTTGGGAAAACGGAAGAGTACTATATATGTAAACTAAAAGAGTACTATATATGTAAACTAAAACTCGTATAAGATAAATCAACAATCCAAACTACCTAATTATAATTGATGGTTTTTAGATCCCTTAAAACACAATTGAATTAACCTAGGTAATTAGCCAAGTTGTTACTTAGTCCAATTTAACAAATCTAGGTTATCACAATCACAAAGATCATATTATGCAAAGCAGCGGAAAGATAAATAACA
Organism: Quercus tomentella; assembly: GCA_028535165.1. Lineage (NCBI taxonomy): Eukaryota > Viridiplantae > Streptophyta > Magnoliopsida > Fagales > Fagaceae > Quercus > Quercus tomentella. The sequence continues at coordinate 73,133,068 of JAPQVY010000068.1, read as the reverse complement.
CAAAGATATGATCACCCAAGAAACCAAACAGGTAAAAACTTGGGGAGGATTTGACCTAACTATCCTCAAGGTAAACTTGAATCCACTATCTTGAAAGAATCGAAGTTCATACAATAAGACTTACAAACCCCCACGCTCGACTTCTTATTGCTACCAACCAGTAGAACTTACTGATACAACCACATACAAGCTCCAAATCTACGAACTCCTTCTTTCTTGGATTCACTAGTAGATACAAGCACACCCACTTGTGTTTTCTTTAAGCTTCAATGGTAGCAACCGAGTTGATCATCAAGGTTTAGATAATATCTCCTCCTTGAAAACCCTAAGTTTGTGTAAAGGAAGACTCCTCTAGATCTCACAAGAGATTTACACAAATAGCAATATGAGCAACCTTTAGAGAGCTTTTGGGTACAAAACCCTAAATACGAAAGGAGGCACAAGAGGCACTCTAATCTCTCTAAAATGTGGCTAGGGTTTTCCTTTTATACTTAGGACAAATTAGAAAACCCTAAACGTTTTAAACAACTAGGGCTGAGTTGGAAATCTGCAGAAAAACACATTCTGCCCGAGCTTAAGCTTCGATCGATCGAGCCAAAGTTTCGATCGATCGAGCTAGGCCGAAATGCGCAATACTTTCTGCATTAGCTCGAATCCAAATTTACATAAAATATACAACTTTGAGCAAGACTAAAACATTTCTAAACACATTGTTTTGATCATGGTTTGCCAACAATACACATTAGAGTTCTAAATACATAAAAACCTAAGTCTTTAGAACCTAACAATAATCAATCCAGAGGAGTCTTAAGGCACACAAAATCAATTCTATAATTCGAAATGGTATTTTAAAATACAAGGCAAATGTGAACTTGCCCTTTTTACCCAACTTATGACACAAAGAAATTATGAGACTCTTATCATGTTTCTACCATCCTACCATTTAGACTCTGCTTGGGAGGAGGGAATGGAATGGAATGAAAAAAATATTTTTAGAATATTCTTCCCTCCCTCTTACTTGGGAGTTTTAACGGAGGGAATGGAATTTCCATTTCCTTGTTTGCGAGTTTAGGTGGTAGGGAATGGAATGGTTAAGAGGGAATACTCATTCCCTCCTAAGTCCTCAAAATCTCAAATTTTTGTTTCCCCCAAATTGGGAGGAATAGGAGGGAATGAATTTAGGTTTAATGAAAATTTTATTGAAATTCTTAAATTACCCCTTGAATCTTAGCCCTTTGTATTCTCAACCAAACCAGTCGTACCAATATTTTTGCTCTCTCTTTGTTGCTCCTTTCTCATGCTGTTGCTAATCACAACCAGTCGTACCAATATTTTTGCTATCTCTTTGCCACTCCTTTCTCACGCTACTGCTAATCCCAACTGTGAGTTTTTCAATTGTTTTGATTCCATTGATTTATTTACTATTAAAAAGTTTTTCAATTGCTTTGCTTTCATTGTTTCAATTGTTTTGTTTTGTATTGTTTTTTTTTTTCCCCCTGTATTCAGTATGCTGGAACAGGGTACATATTCTGTAAGTTACGTGAAACAACCATGTGATATGACTAGATTGTTATCATCTTCATGAAAGCTTCAAACTAATCTCTAAGCAAATGAGTGGGTGATCTCTAAGCAGAGATTTTACCAAGCTCTACTTCAGAGCACCCACAATATGAAGCTTTGCTGTATTTCATTATTGCTTTTGAATATGAAGCTTTTCGCATGTTAATCTGTTAATTAGTCAAGCATGACTTCTAGTTGTAGTGGTGGCTTGCAGAACACCTGTTTGAACAGGTTTAAATTGCTTATTTGCTTATTGGCCTGAGAATTTAGTCATACCAGTTGTATATATCAACAAACACAGCACAGGAAAAAAAATATATATATATATATATATATTTTTCTTAAATGTAAATATATATACTCCCATTGTTTGAATCTCCCCAATTTACCTGTTTATGTTGAGCTAGGCATAAAAGCATGTAACGCAACCAGCATTTAAAGCTATAGTTTTAACATTCCATCAGAAGAGTCATGCTAAACTGCTGAAGAAAAATCCGATACTGAAACATATGAAAGTTTGTACATGCAATGAAAATCAATTTGCTTCATCTTGTTTTATGTTGATGCTACTATCACTGTAGATGGAAGAAGAAAATTTACTATTAAACCTATTTGAACAGGTTTAAATTGCTTATTTGCTTATTGGCCTAAGAATTTAGTCATACCAGTTGTTTCCGAGCCCCTTTTTTGGTATCTTTATTGTTAGTCCCCAATGTGACCTTCAGGTATTTAAAACCTGATAAATATAAATAAAAAAATAAAAGCAAAATCCAAAGTCTTGTCATCCCCTTTTTGTCTTTTTATTTTGGTCTCTTGAGAAAGAAAGACATGTCTTGAACCAAAGGATTTAATAGGTAGAATCCAAAGTGTTGAAATGGCTTGAATTTTAAATGCTATCTTGCATGAATTGTGAAAGAAAATGGCAAGGAATAACACCGACTTGAACTATATTCATGCATAGCCGAAATGTTTGACTCCATAGGCAATAAATGGAAGCATGACTATGTTAGAAAGTATGGCTTGATCAACAAAGTCAAAGATATGCAATTCAGTAATGTTATTATAAAATGATTCCATTCCATTCCTTCCAATGTCACTTCCAAACGGGGTTACTTACTTTCCATTCCATTCCTTTATTTTATAACATCCAAGCACAATTTTTAAATTCCATTCCATTCCTTTTTACTTTCCATTACATTCCATTCCATTCCTTTAATGATCATTTCATTCCATTCCATTCCATTCCTTTATAAACTCCCAAGCGGAGCCTTAGTGTGACATCTTGTTTGTTCAACATCATCCATGTACTTAACTCAAAAAAAAAAAAAAAAAAAAAAAGGGACAAAAAAGAAAAGAAAAAGAAAGAAAAGGAACATCATCCATATACACCATGATGATTCAATAGACATCAACACAAGCTACAAAATGCATTTTATACGATACATTGTTCTAAGTTGGCCAAACCCGTTATTCACTTTTATCCTTCATCATTTAAAAGAACTAGAGATGGACCTAGAATTTCAAGATAGGGGGAATAAATTATAAGTAAAAAAGAAAAAACTAAATTTACAACATTTTCACAACAAATTCTAACATGAATTTATACAACGTAAAAATAAAAGAGAGAAAGTAGGAAGAATAGCACCTTGTCATCCACCATGTTTTTCTCATTTTATCATGCAAAAAAAAAAAAAAAAAAAAAAAAAAATCGATAGAAAGAAACATTAGTGCCAAGGAGGGGAGGAATAATGTATGCTTGATTTGCGCCTATTGGTTCAATTTCATTGAACAATTGGCACAAATCTCTAAAAATGCACTTCTAAGATATAAAGTTTTAAACAACGATAGATTTGTGCCTATGGATCAATGAAATTGAACCAACAGGCACCAATCTCTAAAGATAAACTTTTAAGAAAAAGTTTTAAACAACAATGCCGATGGTTTTTAGATCCCTTAAAATACAATTGATTTAACCTAGGTAATTAGCCAAGTTGTTACTTAGTCCAATTTAACAAATCTAGGTTATCACAATTACAAAGATCATATCATGCAAAGCAGTGGAAAAATAAATAATACAAGATATGATCACCTAGGAAACCAAACCGATAAAAACTTGGGGAGGATTTGACCTAGCTATCCTCAAGGTAAACTTGAATCCACTATCTTGAAAGAATCGAAGTTCATACAATAAGACTTACAAGCCCCACGCTTGACTTCTTATTGCTACCAACCAGTAGAATTTACTGACACGACCACGTGCAAGCTCCAAATCCACGGACTCCTTCTTTCTTGGATTCACCAGCAAATACAAGCACACCCGCTTGTGTTTTCTTTAAGCTTCAATGGTAGCAACCGAGTTGATCATCAAGGTGTAGATAAATCTTTTCCTTGAAAACCCTAAGTTTGTGTAAAGGAAAACTCCTCTAGATCTCACAAGAGATTTACACAAACCACAATATGAGCAACACTAAAACGTGGCTAGGGTTTGCCTTTTATACTTAGGACAAATTAGAAACCCTAAAAATATTTTAAAACAACTAGGGCTGAGTTGGAAATTCTACAGAAAAAAACATTCTGGCCGAGTTTTGATCGATCGAGCCTAAGCTTCGATCGATCGAGCCAGGCCGAAATGCATAATGCTTTCCTGCATTAGTTCGATTCTAACTTTACATAAATGCACAACTTTGAGCAAGACTAAAACACTTCTAAACACATTGTTTTGATCATGGTTTGCCAACAATACAAATTAGACTTCTAAATACATAAAATCCTAAGTCTTTAGAACCTAACAAACTCCCCCTTTGGCAATCCGTGACAAAACACAACTAGAAGCTCAAAGTTTTCAAAATAAAATCCCTTTACAAAAATAATGCTCATCAAACAAATTCAATTCTAACTACTATCCATCAGTTGCAAGTGTAGATAGCAGCTTAATTGAATCAACCTGTATATTTCCTAAAATACTAAACAAAATTCATAACCGCGCGTGTGGAAACAATACAAGTAAACAAATTAAATTCTTGATTTCAAACAACACACAATAAAGACATATATCAATGAATAACTCATAAATATAAATCAATAAACAGTTTGAAACAAGAAACATATAAAGTACCAACAAAAATACTCCCTCTAACATGAATATCCCATCAAAACATGGCAAGAGCTAAAAAAGGTAAAAATACAATGTGAAGCACCTAGATACAATCTAAACTCCACAAGCTCCAACCAAAGAAAATGCTCTTTCTCTGAAAACAAAAACTCTACAAAGTACTTCCCCTTTTTGTGACGGAATGCCAAAGGGCAAACAAAATCCATCATTAAAAGGGAGGTGGTCTAAACTACGCCAACTCCGCACGCAAGGCACGGATCTCATCGAGCATGTCCACCAAAATCTGTCCATAAGCCGCCTGAACGGTCAAGACATGATCTAACGTACGTCGAATGTCTAAATCATCCGAAGTAGGTGGTGGAGGAACATCAGCATCAGCAGCAGCCGCACCCGATGGCTCAGCATCAGCAGCAGCCGCACCTGATGGCTCAGCATCATCAGCACCTGTAGAAGAGGGAGGAGGGGGAACAACACTAGATGACACACCACTAGGACGCGAAGGAGCAGCTCGCAGGTGAACAGCCCTTTGTCTAAGAAAGGTGTCACCTATGGGAACAACTACATGAACAGGCTCACCAGACGGAAAACCATCTAGACCTAAAAAAAGAAAAATCCTATGAATGAAAATAGGATGAATAAGCGCATGCCCTACGGCAGAACTCCTATGAAGCTCGTTCAAAGAACGAAGGAACAAATGAGGGAAACTGATTGACGCACAAGAAACAAAAGCATACAAAAACACACATCGCTCTAGAGGGATGGTGTGGAAATGAGAAATAAGCCACAACGAATGACACGCTACCCTAAAGAAAAGATAGGCAGTCTCGGTATGCTCAGCGAACGTGATCCGAGGATCAGAACCCCACTAGATAGATGACCTAGTGATGTATGACATGACAACATCTAAAGAGGGTGACTTATCATAGGGATAGTTAGGCTCCCGAACAACCGGAACCCCAAGAGCCTCAGCCACTACCCAAAGGGTAATGGTGAACTCAACACCTCGTATCCAACTCCTAACAAAGGTGTTGGAATCATAGACGTGGCAAGAGAGGTTCGAGAAGAACTCTCTAATCAGGGCGGTCGGGAATGGATGATCTATCTCTAAGAGAGGCAACCAACCTCTAGACTCAAAGCTAGCCCTAATGGTCGGATCAATCTCATCTAAAACTACAGCACGCTCAGCCCAAATCTTACGCTTACTGTTCAAAGTATCAAAGGCCTCTCTACGCTTATCATTTCTAAACACCTCACTCCTAGAGGGAGACTCAGAGGAAGTGGAGAGGGTCCTATGGGCTCTAGTTTTCCTAGGCATGGTGTTAGGATAAGGACCAAAAACACAGAGCAAAGGAACAAAAACACAAAAGAAAAAACCAAGGGCAGACTGCAAGTTAGCACATAAAAAATATAGAACAAAAATCTATATGATGCATGAAAAATTTAAATGGCACGATGCATGTCCTAATGCAGTGCAATTAAGTCCAAATAAGTTCAAATTCACAAAATTGGCTTGAGCATAGAGGTATTAACACAAAAAACCCCAAAATTTGGAAAACCACTTGATCAATTTGAAAGATATTGACTAATTGATCATCTTACAAGATAGATTTCAAAAAATAATGACCAATTACATCAATTGAACAAGCCAATTTCATCAATTTAACCCAATTTGAACAAAATCCCCAAATCAGATCAATTACAAACCCTAAAATTTTCAATTTTTCAAAAACCACAAAATTGATCAAATTAAACCATAAGGATCATGATAATAACATCCTAGAACAAAAACCCAAAGATCAATTTCACAAAATACGGTTTGTATAATCAAAAACCCCAAAATATGAAAAGTACCGAAAATACCCAATGAATATGCATGAAAAATGCATAAAAACATGAAATAAAATGCAAAAGGAAGGGCATAAAGGACTTATCGGCCTTGGGAGACAAAAACCTTGCAAAAAATTTCAGAGGAAAATGACAAAAAATCCTTAGTGGAGCCTAGCCAAGTCGGAGAGAGAGAGGAAAGTTTGAAAAGTTTTGAAAAATTGCCTTTGAAAAAGTCCAATTTGACTTTTAAAAAAACATGATTCGTGAGTTTCGATCGATCGAAAAACAACCTCGATCGATCGAAACAGACAGAGACTTTAACAAAACAATTTTAAAAGAGTTCGATCGATCGAAAATCAGTTTCGATCGATCGAAACAGACAGAGGCTCTCTCTAACATATTTAAAAATTTTCGATTGATCGAAAAATAGAATGGATCGATCGAAATGGGCAAAGGCTGACTAAATTTAAGGAAAAACACATTTTTTTGAGAAAAAATTCAGAATCGACTCCAAGCATTGAAATTTAAGAGCAATATGCATGAGTATGTGATGATGTGATTTTCAAAAACAAGAATTTTAAGCCCAAATTTCCCAAAAATAAAATTTCTTGCATTCTCCATAAATTTTCAAGCAACAAATTAATTTTGCACAAAATTCAAAGTATTTGCAAAACTTGGTTGGTCAGACCATAAACACACACAATAACATGTACAAAGTTTAGCAAAGAGTAACTCGTATAGTGTGCGCAACTAGTAAAAGTTTGAGATACATGCGAGGTGGTATGTGAATAGCAATCAATCACAAAGTCCACAAATTCATCACAAAGAATTTAAAAGAGACTATCACCTAAAGAGTTACATCATATAACTCTCGCATCTTCTAGATCATAAGCTTGCAATCATGTAAGTTTCTTGAATTTATGCCTCATAATATACTTACCAATTTTAAGTCATGTGATTTTGGCATCAAGCCTAATAGTACACACCAATTTTAAGTATTAAGCATTTTAAACCAAGGTTTCACCTTATGTTCTTTTCGTGCATGTGCTACACTTTCTCGAGCACAAAATCTTATGATATGCACTAAGGTGTTTATGATTGGCTAGTGAATAGTGGTGAGATGGTTATTTATGCCTTTCTCTAAAAGTTCAAGTCTGACAGTCAAAAACATGTGACTTCAAGATTAAGACAGAGTAATCAAAAACCATAAACATCTTTCCCACACAACATGCACTACAAAGTTTCAACTAGTAAAGTGCAATAAGTAAGCTCATCAAAGCTAAACAAGGTAAAAATGACATGTTTTGTGAAAATAAATTGACCAACCTTGTTTTTTAAAAACCAAGAAGAATAGTACAAAACACAATTTGCTTCCTTTTTCTTCTTTTTATTATTTATTTTTTTTATTTTAAAAAAAAAATTAGAATGAAATGCATGAATGTTATGCAATGCAAATCCTAGAAAACAAAAAACAAAACCAAAGAACAAATGGTCACAAAGGGTAGAGTAATGAAGCACAAGGATCATGTCAGAAAGACTTAGTTAGTTCGAGTCTTTTGCATCCAAAACCTTTTAGATGCACCATGAGCATTGGAGTTCTTATTCGCATGGGAATGATTACCAATTCCAGGATTGGAATAAAGGTTTAAAGCCTTTACCAATTCTCCAATAAATACCATAGGATCTTGTGCTTGAGGCACAGGTACTTTTGGTTTGTTTGGTCTCTTTGCAGCTTGTAACTTATAACAGTTTAGACGAATGTGTCCATACTTTCCACAAAAGTGACAAACCCATGCAGGCTTATCATGTATCTTGTCCTTAGATAGGGTAGGCTTTTTAAACTTAGACTCTTTCAGATCAACCCTAATCTTCCTAGATGATGAAACTTTTATGGGTTTGACAAACTCACTCACAGAGGGTTTGACAGTTTCACTCACTATCTCACTCACAGAAGGTTCAGAAGAAGATGAAGGGACAAACTTTGTGGAATGGGGAGCAGATATAGAGATGCTTTCAACATAACCTAATTCAGATTTGTCAGAAGAAGACTTTTGAACACTTAGCATTTGATCAAGTTTAGAACTAGCAGATCTAGCAACAGATAAATCAAGTTCCAAAGATTTAACTTTACCAAGCAAAAGCATATTCTCAGTTTTCACATTGTTCAAAAGTTCATTAGCATCAAACAGTTTAACAAGAAAATTCTTCTTATCAAGCTCAAGAGATTCAATTTTCTTCAGGCCAAGTTCAACATTCATAGCATCCTTTGCAAAGTTTATTATAGGCCTCTTGAAGATCTACATCTTTAGAGAGTTCCCCATCTGAAGGGTTCTCTTGAACAGATATGCTCTCATCGACTATAGCAGTAGCGGTGAACGCAATGAAGTTTCCATTCTCATCATAATCAGACTCATTATCAGAAATTTCACCATCACTAAGGGTTACAGCCATAGCCTTACCTTTAGACTTCAAATAGGTAGGACATTCAGATTTCATGTGACCATACCCTTGACATCCAAAACACTGAGAACTCAAAGAATTATTAGAAGATTGACCTACTTTTTCAATAGGTTTATCATTATTGTTCACCTTAGTGGGATCATGCTTCTTAGAGTTTCTAGGTTCAGCAGTGTTCATGCCTCTTGCCTTTCTGTTACTATTCCTGAGAAAGTTTCTAAAGTTCTTGGCAAGGTAAGCAATCTCTGTAGCGGAGAACTCATCATAAAATCCACCACCTTCAACATCATCAACTGACTTTAGAGCCATTGATTTGGATTTGGTAGTTTTGGGTAGATCCAACTCATAAGATTGAAGAGATCCTACAAGTTCATCAACAGGGATGGAGTCCACATCCTTACTTTCAGTAATGGCAGTCACCTTGGGTCTAAAGTCTTCAGTTAAAAATCTAAGAATCTTCCTAACAATTTTAGGTTGATCATAGATTTCACCCAAGTTAAAAGCAGAATAAACAATGTCATTCAATTTAGCATAAAATTCATCAAAAGATTCATCATCAGACATCCTAATGCTTTCAAATTTAGAAGTTAATTGCTGCAATTTTTTATTTTGATAGCCTTTGTGCCTTCATGCATAGTCTGGAGGATATTCCAAGCAATATGAGCAATCTCAACATTACAGATTCTCTTAAATTCCTCCATAGAAACAGCATTAAAGATAGCATTCATAGCCTTGCTATTAAATGCAACTGCTTCTTTTTGCGAAGTTTCCTACTCATTAACAGGAGTAGTGGGCTTCTCCTATCTGTATTCAACGGAGTTCCACACTCTCTCATCAATAGATTTCAGGAATGCTTTCATCCTTACTTTCCAATACGCATAATTATTCCCATCAAAGTGAGGAGGAATAACTAGAGAGTGTCCATGTTCCATGACAATAGGGATCAAGGATCAGCTCAGTGATCAAAAGATCAACAACAAAAGAGCAACCCACTCTGATACCACTTGATTTTTAGACCCCTTAAAACACAATTGATTTAATCTAGGTAATTAGCCAAGTTGTTACTTAGTCCAATTTAACAAATCTAGGTTATCACAATTACAAAGATCATATCATGCAAAGCAGCGGAAAAATAAATAACACAAGATATAATCACCTAAGAAACCAAACCGGTAAAAACCTAGGGAGGATTTGACCTAGCTATCCTCAATGTAAATTTGAATCCACTATCTTGAAAGAATCAAGGTTCATACAATAAGACTTACAAGCCCCCACACTCGACTTCTTATTGCTACCAACCAGTAGAACTTACTGACATGACCACATGCAAGCTTCGAATCCATGGACTCCTTCTTTCTTGGATTCACTAGTAGATACAAGCACACCCGCTTGTGTTTTCTTTAAACTTCAATGGCAGCAACTGAATTGATCATCAAGGTATAGATAAATCTTCTCCTTGAAAACCCTAAGTTTATGTAAAGGAAAGCCCCTCTAGATCTCACAAGAGATTTATACAAATATGAGCAACACTAAAACGTTGCTAGGGTTTGCCTTTTATACTTAGGACAAATTAGAAACCCTAAAAATATTTTAAAATAACTAGGGCTGAGTTGGAAATTTTTCAGAAAAAACATTCTGCTTGAGCTTTGATCGATCGAGCCTAAGCTTCGATCGATCGAGCTAGGCCGAAATGCATAATGCTTTCCTACATTAGCTCGATTCCAACTTTACAAAAATGCACAACTTTGAGCAAGACTAAAACACTTCTAAACACATTGTTTTGATCATGGTTTGCCAACAATACAAATTAGAGTTCTAAATACATAAAATCCTAAGTCTTTAGAACCTAACAGTTCCTAACAAGTAAATCACATATGTCCTAACATCCAGTACCTTCTACCAATCTACAGTTGAACCCTTACCCCAATACCCAACTGGACTTGTTCTGTAGTGATAATTTCTCTTTTCGATGCACGGCTCCCAAGTACATGACTAACCGATGCGCGGATCCCAGTATGGACTTCAATCACCAATTAGAGAAGGTTGTTGGCTGCAAAGTTCTTCAGTTCATCCCAACAATGAAGATCAAGAAGATGCTTGGTCACAAAACCCTATTGTGCACATACACAGCAACTTCTTCAAGAACGATGAACTAGAGCAAATTCTGTCTTCGATCACAATTTGCTTGAACAAACTTTGCTCAACACTTGTGCAACTTGTGAACTCTTTGACGGCCCTTAAAATAATCATTTTATATGTCTAGGGTTAGGGGAAAAGAAGGCCCAAAGACACATTCATGAATTCCAAGAAAACATAATAGAATTTCTATTTTTCTTAAACCTTGACAGATAGGAGGTGTCGAGCAACTGTCGAGCAAGTGTTGAGAACATGGGCTGAAACAGCTTTCTTAAGCTCGATAGATGTAGTTGTCGAGCCAGCTGTCGAGCTTTAATGAATTTGCACTATTCAGCTTGTTTCTTGGACAGACTTGAATGACTTCAATACTTGATCTTGAAACCTTATTTCTTGAAGTATTAAAAACACCTAACTCTACCCAATTACAAGTAAAGTGCGTTTTGTCACGGGATTAGCCAATTACATAAAATAGTCACATATGTTCCTAACAAGTGAATCACATATGTCCTAACAAATATGAACAAGGAAGTAAAGAGACAAATATAAACAACAAGGTAAATATAGAACCAGGAATTTTAAGGCAAGAATGTAGAGAGACAATGAATAAAAAGAGCACTTTCATATATATAATGTATGATGTTACAAAGAAAAGAGAAATGGGGGATGGGTATAGCTATATAGAAGCTAAACCATCCCCTTAGTATCACCACTGATGGTGGTAAAATAGCCTTTTTAGCTATTTTACCACCTAAAACTTCAATTTAGTGCCCAACATCGGTGGAGCCAAAGGAATTTTTTTTTGCCTTCTTAATATAATGAACTGCCAAGACCAGCAGTAAATGGAGGTCAATAAGATCAACCTTGTTTCTACTAAACCTTTGGCTGCTTAATGGTCACTCCTTATTCGAATAGGATGTGTTCTTTAGAAGTGGCTAGATCTTGAAGGATATTAAACTAATTTGTGAACAATTTGTTAGTATAATCTTTGTTACTATTCCTTTAAGATGTAATTGTATTGCTCTAGCTTTTACTACTGCTATATAAGCATCTCCAATAGGTTCTCTGAACCCAATTTTGGAGAGAAAACACACAGAAAACACCCTTCAACTCCAAATTATTTTTTTAGAGTTGCTATAGTAGCTCTCTTGACATGGAGAGCACTATAGCAACTCCAAATCAATATTCTTTCTTAAAAAAATACCCAGCACAATAAAAAATTATTCTTTCTCTCTCATCCTTTTTTCTCTTTATTTCTTCAGAGCACTATTTGTCTCTCCTCTCATCCTCTGTCTCTCTCTCTCTCATTTTTGTCTCTCAAATTTCTCTAACTAAAGACAAATAATCAAACACAAAGCACAACCTAGTTCTCATAAAACAAATTGTAACAACAAAATTAATTAGAACAAGAAAAGAATGAAGAAAAAAACAAAAGAAAAAAAGAGACAGAAGTCGATTTGGCCCAACCAGGTTTGCATGCACTTGGTGGTAAGGAGGAGGACCAGCGACGGTAAGTGGATGATCTCCACCAGCCTTCGCAGCGACGACCTCTCTTTCTCTCATTAATTTCTATGGGTTGATTTCTTTGATCTTTTTTCTCTCTCTGTGTTTGATGATAATTGAAAGCTCAATTACTATGAAAATACTAATGCTTGTTTAGATCCCCAATTTTAAATTACAGCTAAATTGCTTTTACTCTAACTTATCTAAGTGCGGAACATGAGTAAATGAAGCATAAAAAACCAGAACTACTCTAGTGCATAAACATGTACAATAAACAATAAGTGCAAAGCACAAAGCGTAAGGAAAGAGAGTTGCAAACACAAGATAACACAACGATGTGTTACCGAAGAGGAAACCGAAGAACTCGATGAAAAACCTCTTCGTGACCCTCTAAGTTGAAATCGATGCACTAGTGATTAAGTTGGAGTACATGAATATTAAAAAGACCCTTCAAGCCTAATCTACCCAATGCACTTCAGCCCTCCAAGCTCTAGCTACCAATGGACTTCTTGGAGTCTTGTCTTCACTAGTTATCTGAATCTCGCAATACCATCCAATTGCATCCACCCAGCCTCACTGACTTCTTTTGGCAAATCCCAAATGCTTCCCAAGTTCCATAACACTCTCTACACTCTGAATAAGTGTGGGTTGTGTTTGGGTAAAAATCTCAGGAGAAGAGACTACAAAGGAATTCTCACTTAAGGATGAATAGCTTTTTCTAAAATGGTGGGTGTGTTGTAGAAACCTCTCTAGGGTTTTCTATCTAAATAACCTCCTTTCACTTTTGTGGGTAATGAGGGTAATGAGGGTATATATAATATGGGTGAAGGATATAAGAGTCACACTTAAAATCATCCAACCAGAGAGTTTCGTGGGTCAATCGCCACTTGGCCTAAGTCACGAAGTGACTCACGAAATGTAGCCTAACACTTGACTCTTTAGCTTCCAGCATGTGCTTCTCATGTGACTTTCACAAGTTGCACCACTCGTGAGACAAGTCGTGAGATCAACTTTTTGAGCAATCTTTACCAACTTAATACTAAACCCATTACAAATAAATATCACAAAATACAAGGAAAAAAATTAATGCAATTACAAAAATTTTTGTCATAGAATAAAGCCAACACAAATTTTATGTGAAAAACCATAACTTAACAATCTCCCTTTTTGGCTATTTCATGACAAAACACCCTATAACAGACTCTAGACTTAAACGAGAGTTTGTGAACAATGGCAAAACTCACTCACACCTAAATCTAAAACCTGTGATGAACTGGGAACAAAGTACCTGTATCCTAAAACAATTGCACAAAACATATTAGACCCTTAAGGTAAAGCAAGTAATAAGGGAGAAGTATAAAGTAATAAGTAAATATTAAGTAAACAAGATGTGAAACATATAAGGAATTTAATCAAACATATGACAGTCATATGGAAATGACTACAATGATCACTTAGAAAAGCAAATGATCATCTGAGCATGCAATCAATAAAGCACAATAGCATAAGGATGTATGCATGTCCAACACAGAAACACGATGCGATGAGAAAAACAAAGCATAGATACTAAACATAACTCAAAGCACCACACAAAAAAAAAAGAAAACAAACATAATGTAAAACAAACAAAACAAGGTTTTCTCATATAAAATGTCTTCTCCCCCTTGGTATATGCATCTCCCCTAAGACTTTCTCCCCCTAAGAATGTGCACAAGAAATATAATTTCTCCCCTTGAGAATGTGCACAAGAGTCATATAGAAATGACAATACTCTCTGGTATACTCTCTAATATACTCTGTTAAGTTATGGTCTTTCACAAAACATTTGTGTTGGCTTTATTCCATGACAAAAAGTGTTGTAATTGCATTAATTTATTTCCTTGTTTTTTTGTGAGATTTATTTGTAATGAGTTTAGTATTAAGTTGGTTAAGATTGATCAAGAAGTTGATCTCACGACTTGTCTTGTGAGTGGTGCAACCCACAAAAGTCACATGAGAAGCACATGCTTGAATCAGAAGAGTTGAGTGCCAAGCTACATTTCGCGACTTAGGCCAAGTCATGAGTGACTCGTGAAACTCTCTACCTGGATGATTTTAAGTGTGACTCTTATATCCTTTACTCATACTATATATACCCTCATTACCCACAAAATTGAAAGGAGGCTATTAGGATTGAAAATGCTAGAGAGGTTTCTACAACACACCAATCATTTTAGAGAGAGCTACTTATCCTTAAGTGAGAATTACTTTATAGTCTCTTCTCTTTTCCCTCTCACATTGTTATACCTTGGGAGAAGATTTGTACCCAAACATAACCCACACCTATTTAGAGTGTAGAGAGTGTTTTGCAACTTGGGAGCATTTGAGATTTGCCAAAAGAAGCTGATGAGGCTTGACGGATGCAATCGAGCGGTATTGCGGGATACAAATAACTAGTGAAGACAAGACTCCAAGAAGTCCATTGGTAGTTGGAGCTTGGAAGGTACAAGTACATTGGGTAGATAAGGCTTGGAGGGTCTTTTTGATATTCGTGTACTCCAACTTATTCACTAGTAAATTGATTTTGACTTGGAGGGTCGCAGAGAGGTTTTTTGCCGAGTTCTCCAATGAGGGAAAGAAAAGAAGATATGAACAAGGATAAGAGACATGAGGAGTACAAGATGAATTAGAAAATGAAGCTTAAACAAAAGATAAAACACCTTAAAAACAAAATGCTACAAAGCATTGTTGATGTTAGGTTGCGGGCGGACAATGAAACCGTCGTCGAGCCTTCGTTCGACCACCTACTGTGGTGACGCTCCCACATGTGCGGGGTCCATTGGAGGCCCCTCTCTCTCTAATGGTCTTTGTGTGGTTTGTGTGGAGCTTCGAGTGCTCTCTCTCTCTCTCTCTCTCTCTCTCTCTCTCTCTCTCTCTCTCTTGATGGAGGAAGGTATGTGTCTACCTTTGGTGGTATGGCAGGAATCTTGGCCAAATTTTAGGTGATTACCAATGGTGAATGAAGTTGCCACCAATCATTAGGTTTTTCTAAGGTGTGATTGATCACCTATTTCTAATTGATTTTATTACCGATCCTAGGATAAGAAAAAGGTCATTTTTCCTAATCTAATGTGGATGGCAAAAAATCTTGATTCTTGAGTCCAGAAGTTTGGTTACGTGTGAGGAAAGTGTTAGGCACCCCACAATGCCTATCCAAGGAAAGTTCTTTGTATTGATAAAATCTTAATTTTTGGAGATTGGCAGTAAAAAAAAAAAAAAAAAAAAAAAAAAAAAAAAAAAAACATGATTTTGGCATTGGCTTTCGGGGGTTTTGCATGCATGGGGGCTTTGAGGTTTGCCTTTTGAACGGGTGTGGTCCCAATCTATACTTTCCCAAGGCATTCGGGCAAAGTACCAAATTTTCATGTTGAAAATCCGGCGACGTATCACTTTACTTTCACGGCGGAAATTAGGCATCAATTGCCTTAGGTGACATGGACTGTGACAATCACATCGGAAGGGGGGAGCAGGTATATATATACATACATCATGCACAATGCAAGCACATAGAGCAAGAAAGTAAATGCCTACGTCCCTGGAACATGGCCCAAAATATAGGTGCAAGAAAGCAAATAGGGGTCTCCATGCTCTAGAGATGAGGACCAATGGTACATGGCATGATATACCTAATACAACCTATCTAACAGATAAATAAGGGAGGAAGGAAAGGGGTTTAAAAGAGTACATAACCAAAAGGGAAAGGCTAAACTCCTAAATCTACTGAACATTGCCACTTGGCTCTACATGCTTACATTCTCGCCCTTTTTGCTTGCACTTGGGAGACCATGCCCTAGCTCCATGCATCCCCGCTCCACGTGTGCACATGCAAAGGCAAAGACAAGAAACCAGCAAACAAGCAACAGAAAGGGAAAGATTCAAAAAGCATACAAAAAAGGCATAAAGCAATTAGCATGACAGAAATGGCAAGCACAAGAATGAGGGAGCATGCAAACAAATGACAAGAAAGGAGACAAACAAGCAAAAGCAAACAAAAGGTGGTGTCTGCGAGGGATAAATGTAGGTTTGGATCGAATGTCCATAACTTCATTGTGTTGAAGCATGGATGACACACTAACAAGCAAGACTCATGCATGGACACATAAGCAAGCGTGTAAAGATGCACAGAAAGCCAACAAGTGGCACAAAGAAGCATTGTAAGCATATCATTGCACAGACTGAAAAAGGGGAAGGGTATGCACGAAGCAACATGGCATCTAGAGATGTGTCCCAAGTGGTTACATCCAAACAAGGCCTCATGGGCGTTGGATTTAACCACACAACCACAAACACGCTAAGGATGTCAAACATGGCAAAGCCTAGAACTAGAGAGGCTAACACAAGTGTAAAGCACATAAGCAAACAAGCATAGATATGCAAATTGGATGATCCAAACCCTTTGATGTGGGCCAAGGTGTATGGACAATGACCAAGACCATAGGTTCAAGATTAGGTTCGAACCAATAGGCCAAGACACAGGAAGAAAGACAAAGAAACAAAAGGGCTACAATAGCACATGGCATGAAAAGCATGGCCCAGGTCTATGCACACAAACATGGCAAGTAGCGCATGTGAGAGCCCGCCAAAATTGGGTGCCTCTAAAAAAAAGAGAGATTTTTGGAGTGCTTTTTAGGGAACCTCTCTTTTTGAGTAAGTGGTGTGGAGTCACCACTTATTTTTTAAACAAAAAAAGAAAAAAAAAATACATGACTGAATTGTTCCATTCATTGATTGAATAAAATTACATATCTTGCAAGATTGAAAATTATATAGCTTTGGGTCCTAGTTACAATCTACCAAAATACATGGCCTATTATCCTAGTTATATTCTACCCAAAATAAAAAGTAAAGACAAGACCTAGATCTACCTATCCAAAGACCTAAATCTAGAGGCTAGGTTACAGAATGGGAAGGTGTTAGACACCTATTCTGGCCAAAAAGAGTCTGGTCTTCTAGACTCTTGTGACCAATGTACCACTTTATGCATGTCATGAATGATATGTTGAACATGTGAAACAAAAATAAATTACACAAATTTATTTATGAATGAAATCTCTTCTTTTATTTAAAAAAAATTCAGATCTGTTTTGGTGGTTAAAAAAATTGATTTTGACTTGTCAAAAAATACCAGATCTGTTTTGTAGTATGTAAAAAAAAGTGATTTTTGGAGATAAAAAATTCAGATCTATGTTTATTATATAAAATAAAGTCTTTTAATTTTTTTTAAAAAATATTAGATCTATTTTTTAAGAATTAAAAAAAATGGTTCTTAATAACAGAAAAATTAGACCTGTTTTTATGAGAATAAAAAAAAAAAAAAAAAAAAAGGTTTTTGACAATAGAAAAATCAAATCTGTTTTTATATGTTTTAAAAGAATGAAAAATAATTTTTTTTAGGAGAGAGTTTCACTCATAATTTAAATTTACACAACATGAATAAAATAAAACAAACACAATCATGTTTAACCTTTTTCTTATTTCAAAAAAATCTGCATGCATTAAAAAAAATCAGATCTGTATCTAAGAAAGAAACAAATCAATTTTTTAACTAAGAAAAATTCAAATCTGCATCTAATGAAGACGTCGATCTGTTTTTATTTTGGGAAAAAGTTAGATCTACACCTAATGAAGATGTAGATCTATTTTGTTGTGAAGAAAAATTTAGATCTACATCTAAATAAGATGCATATCTTTTTTGTTTTGAGGAGATGCAAATCTGTTTTGTTTTGAAGAAAAATTCAGATCTGCATCTAAAGAAGATGTAGATTTGTTTTGTTTTGAAGAAAAATTCAAATTTGCATCTAAGGAAGATGCAGATCCGTTTTTTTTTTTTTTTTTAAGAAAAATTCATATCTACATCTAAAGAAGATGCAGATCTGTTTTGTTTTGAAGAAAAAGAATTAATTACATGCAGATCTTTAGAATTTAGAAACAAATGATAGAATCAATAAAGAAATTAAGAACATATTTTCATAAATAGGATCAACAAGGAAGAATATGAATACGTGAAACAATTAAACATTCATCATCATCAAAAGAGAAGCATAACAATAAAAGAGTTAGAAAGCAACCTCTTGCATAAGCACTCTTCTACTTGAGAGGATGTTTTAGGGTTCAAAGAAAATTATTCAGTTATCCTTGAAACCTAAAAACCCTAGCTTCAATAGAAAATTAGAGAGGAGGTTAGAAAATATGAGCTGTTTGGGAGCCTAAAACGTGTGCCTCTCAAAGCATAAAAAAAGGTGCTGAATTATAATGTTCAATCTCTATTTATAGAAGCCAGAAGCTAAAAATTAGGTACGGACGATTAGGATGTGAATCCGGACGCATCCTTTTGTGAAAAGACCGAAAAGGGTGTGCATTATCGTCACTCGAAGGCCGTTGGGCCAAAGCCCAACAAAGGAAAATTTAGCCCCTTTAGAGTGCTATTCGGCACTCCAAAAGTGCTGAATTGGCCTTATGGCTCCAAACACTCTTTCGCATTCAGGTGCTGTTTGGACTCCTTTTCTAGGGTTTTTGGCCGGTCCTTGTACCTAGACGTGTTTTCATCCTCCATCTATGATTTTTTATCTCTTTTTTGGATAATTCAGGCTATTTCAGGACAATTATCTTTTAGATAAATACCTTAAAATAAATCTTGATGAACTTCAGATTATCCACAATTTTATTGTTATCTAATCATCCATTTTGTTCCTCTGTATACGATCCTATTTTAAACACTAATTATCCACCAATCACAAAATTATTTAATTAATTTTAATTGTTTAACCAATTAGAATTAATTTAAACTAATCCTGTGTGGTCAACCTTACCTAGACACAATGCATGTTGACCATGCAAACTTGATCATACGATATCTTTCGATCCGATGGTCCGACTTGAAAACCGGAAACACCCTTGCGACCGTTAGATTCTCAAGATCATTTTTATGATATGCAAGGAATGAATTGATGCATGTAACGCAAAAAAAAAATGATGGATGTAATGCAAGAGCAAATTGATGCATGTAAAGCAATTATGATTTATGAGGTACATGGATTGGTCATTCAAGTCATTCTCCTTGATTAAATCATGGGTGCAAAATTGAGTGTCTACAAAATGTCCCTCATTTACAGAGCTTGAAAAGCGAATGTCAATGTAAAACAAAGACACTGATTTTAGTGACCACGATTTAATGAAGTTGAATTTTCAAAGATTACCTAGCCTTCGAATCTAAAATCTTGGAACATAGAACTAGCCTTATCTTTTGACAACAAATGAAAATACTAGACTTAGCTAGTAGTTGATAACTCTGAGAATGATTCTTAACAAATGGGGTGACCAGGAAACTTTCCCATCCTAATCTTGAATTCTGAAATGTCGATCAAAGGTTTTCCTCTACTCTGATCTAAAACTGTTGGAATGTCGATCAAAGGTCTTCTTCTACTTTGATCTGGAATTGTAGTAATGCCAATCAAATATCTTCTTCTACTTTGATCTGGATTTGTTGAAATGGCGATCAAAAGTCTTCTTCTATTTCGATCTGAGATTCTGAAATGTCGATCAAAGGTCTTCTTCTACTATGATTTGGATTTGTTGAAGTGTCGATCAAAGGTCTTCTTCTACTTTGATCTGGATTTGTTGAAATGTTGATCAAAGGTCTTCTTCTACTTTGATTTGGGATAGTTGGAATGTCAATCAAAGGTCTTCTTCTACTCTGATCTGGATTTGTTGAAATGGTGATCAAAGGTTTTCTTTTACTTTGATCTAGAATTGTTGAAATGACGATCAAAGGTCTTCTTCTACTCTGATCTAGATTTGTTGAAATGTCGATCAAAGGTCTTCTTCTACTCTGATCTGGATTTGTTGAAATGTCGATTAAAGGTGTTCTTCTACTCTGATCTAGATTTGTTGAAATGGCGATCAAAGGTCTTCTTCTACTTTGATTTGGAATTGTTGATGTGTTGATCAAAGGTCTTCTTCTACTTTGATCTCAATCTGGAATTGTTGCCTGCAAAAAGTCAAAATTTAAAATTAGAATTTAACTGATGGGCGCTTCACGATCCCACCGTTTTTGAGATGTGTGACTTTCATTTGCTCATTCTTGATTTGAACTTTATCAAGAAAAGTTTATTTGACAAAAAGATTCTTTCTTTTGAGAAACATTTGATTTTTGAAACTTGGAAGTTTTGAAACTTTTATTTCAAATTTTGAGACTTTGGAACTTAGAAATTTTTACTTGAAATCTGGAACTTAAAATCTGAGATTTTGAGCCTTAGAATTTTTAAAATTAAGGCTTGGAGTTTTGATCATGAAATTTGAGGTTTGAAATATTTTGAAAACTAAAGATTTGAGCTTAAAATTTGGGGCATTTGAGAAAATTTGAATTGAAAATTTTGATTTTAAAAGATATTTGGAAACTTTGAAAAAGATTTTTTTTTCTTTTTTGGGGTTGACTGAGCCAACTCAGTTTGATTGAGTTGACTCAGCTTTGGCTGAGTTTAAGTGTGTGGGGGCCAAAATTTTGGCCCCCCACTTCCTTGTGTCTCTCTTTTCCTTTTTGCTTCATCTTCCATCAACTTTTCTTCTTCCATTGGCACTATTCACCTTCTTCTTCCCCTTGATTTTTCTTCTTCATCTCACCATTTCTTCTCACAAAAAATCCTTTTCTAAGCTTCCCCACCTTCCTTCATCCATCTCCATCAATATTTCTTTAGATCCTTGTATTTTGAGCATTTTCATCACACACCCATTTTTGGTGAAACCCATTTTCCAAAACCCATTTTCTTTGCATCAAAATGGCTTCTTCCTCCAAGGGATCTTCTTTTCTTGCTTCTCATGGTAAGAAATATGATCCAACATTTGATTGGAATAATGATAATGGACTTCTTCAAGACCCTAGGACCCATGCTCCATATTGTCATGTAGACACCAAGGTGAGTTTTTTCTTTGGTCTCTTTGCTTGGAAAAATGTTGTTGCATGTTTTATTGAAAGTTTCATGGTGAGATTTTTTCCTTTGGTTATTTTGAAATTTTGGGGGCATTGTGTGATTGATCATGTTTGAAAATGTTGGCTTTGGAGCATTCTTAAAATGGGTTTTTTTTTTTAATTTTTTAATTTTTTTTTATGGTGCAATTTGGACAATGTTGGTGGCTTTTGGAATTTTGACAATGTAGGTAATTTATGATATTGTTGGATGAATTTTGGTTTGGATTTTGGGAGTATTGACATGGTGAAAAATTTATGTTAGGCTTATATAAATATTTCCATGGTGTATGTGGAAAAACTTTTTGGCATGTGTAAACTTTGTTTTATGGACATGGCATGTGTACCTTCCATTTTCTAGGCTTTGGGGAGGTCATGTTAAAACCTTATTACTTTTCTGTCATCATTGGTCTTAGATTGGGTGGTAACAGAATTCTTATCAATGATTCCCTTACTTCAACTGAGCTCAAGAAACTTCCAGGTGTAATGCCTGCTAGAATTAGGAGTAACAATATTCCTTTGTCTTGGCTATGTGAGAATATTCCCTAATGTGAGACTGCGGCAAAGGGTGCTCGTATGTTCATGCTTCTTTTTATTGGGACTTTCTTGTGCCCAGATTTAGGTAGTACTATGAATTTACAATACTTAGGGAGCTTGAGAAAAATTGAACAAATCTTGAATTATGATTGGGGCGGCATGGCCTATGCTACTCTGATGCATTTCATGACCCAACTCTTCAAGTGGAGTATTTCAAGCTTAGGTGGAGCTCTATTTGTATGGTAGGTGAGGTTTGGTATTTATTTTAGCTATGTGTAGGTTGTGGAAAATCCTTTTGGCTATGTTGTAATGGTGTTGTGAATTTATTAGGTCTAGATGTATGAGTATTTTAGGGTTGGTCCTAAAATTCGGGAGTAGGTCGCTGGCATTTCCCTAGATTTCTCTATTGGTTGCCCAAACATCGTTTGTCCCTACCCTCTAGGAATTCTTTGGAGCTTTGGTGCTTGGTGATTGACAATCTGACCGCTAATGATGTGAGTTCTTTCTTCCTTCTCCTTTTAAATCTTTTGCACTTGGTTAAGGCTTGGTCATTTCTCATTCTGAGCTCCTTTGTGACTTTTCAAATAAACTTAAATCCCTGGGCTGGATGTGAGGGGTATGCTGAGTGTGAGCGGACTCTAGAACTGAATAGCCACCAAGTATTGTTTGAATGTGGGCATAGAAAGTACTGGTATCTTGGTGATTAGGTGTTGCCCCAAGTTGAACATGTGTATCCTCCCACCACAATTCCAACTTATCCTTGTCACACTGTTCAGTTGGCTAACCTTTTGGCTGATGAAGAGATTGCTTGAGCTCGTGATGGCTACATTGTTGTAGGAGCAGAAGGAAATTATTTTGAATTTGTTCAGGATCACTTGCAAGGTTGCTTGGTTGACAGAACAGTATTTCTCTTCCCTTCTAAAGTCAAATTTTTGTTTTGCCCATTCTCTTTCATATTTCTTCTTGGTAACAAAATTTGCATGTTGGATTTGCAGCCTCCATCTTCTGAGGGAGAGGAAGGGGAAGAGGAAGGGGAGGGAGAGGAAGGGGAAGAGGAAGTGGAAGAGATTCCCTCTCCTCATCATGCTAGTAGTTCTTCTAGTTCCTTCATGGAGACTTATCCTTATTTTCTGGCATGGCAATTTGATGTGATGAATCCTGATGGAACGTATAGTTCCATGCCTTTGACTAGGCCAGAGCATGTACCAAATGTTCCTTGGCCCAATCCGGTATATTCTTGAATGTTTAGTTTCTTTTGTCCTTAATTCTTCTTATCCGGATGAGTGGCTCTTAATCTGGTAGAGTTGGGCTTTAGGTTGATGTGGATCTGGTGGAAGAAAGCATGCGGATGATTGGAGCCTTGTAGTTATTGGCTCGCACTCAATCCTCCCAATATGTGATCAATGATTCTAACTGGGTACGCCATATTGCTTTCTGAGTATCTTTGGCTTGAGTTTTGCTTGATAGTAACTTTAAGATTTGATTTTGTTGACTTTTTAGGCACATCGAATGGAAATTGCTGACTCTACCAAGAGAGCTTCAGAGGAAAGGATCAAGAGCCTCGAACTTGAAAATCGTCAGTACGGTCCTTGCTTTTTGGCAAGTCGGGAAGGAAATACTGAAGGTGGATCTTCTAGAGGTGGATCAAAGAGATTCTCACGCAGGCGGACTCAAAGTCCTAATGATGCATGACTTGTATTTTATTGTTGGGAAATTTAGACCCCGTTTGATATAATTAAAAAGTTTTAAACCCAAGTTGTTAATTAGATTTATTATGAATAAACATTATTAAAACAAACAAACGTCAATATCATGTAGTGGAAAAGCAAATAAGACAATATATGATAATCTAGGAAAACCAATGAAACAAACTAGTTTCACAGTAAAAAACCTGGGGGAAAATCTTCCCGAAAAGCAATTCACTATAGTAAAGAGAAGTTTCAGATCTAGTACAAAACCTTTGTCCTTAGACTCTAATATCCCCATAGATGAACTTATAGCAGCAACCTTCTACCGCTTCAGAACCTCTGAACTCTTCAATATATAAATGCCACTCTTTTTGCACGGATCCCAGTACGTGACTAGCCAAAGATGCATGGCTCCCAGTACGTGACTAACTCACCAACTTGAAGAAGATGTTGGCTGCAAAGTTCTTCACTTCATCAATAATGAAGATCAAGAAGCACTTGGTTAAAAAACCCTAAGGCGCAAATGCGCAGTTGTTGGAAAATCTGGTTTTGTATCTCATACAAAACACACGACGGAAGCAACAAACACAGATCTACTTCAATCATGAAAGATAACATGTAACCATGAATTCTAGAATAAAGAATTAAAAGGCGTACCTTGATGCAGTGAATTTCAAAACCACGACTTGAGAATATCTTTAATCTTCATCTCAATTCCACATGGTGCCTTAGATGTGTGGTCTCTCAATCAGTCTTTTGTACATAGACTCAAAGAAAAATCCTTCTTCTCCTCGAGGAGAAAAAACTGATTTCTTTTCTTCTCATCATACGTACGTTAAAACTGCTCTCTTAATTTCTTTATTTAATAACTCTTATTAAATAATGAATGATTATCTAATTGGGTTAGCCTTTTTGGGCCTACCCAATTGGGCTTTAGTTTGTGGCTTGAGATAGGACCAAAGGGAACAAATAAGACTCTAGCTCCAATGGGCCTTGGGCTTTTCTGTTAACTCTTAACAAGTCCAAAGTTATCATTAATTATATTCAATACCACTATAAGAATATAATTGCACTCTAGGCCTTATTAATAAATTATATCCCATGACTTTATTATACATGGAACTCCTTTATTAAAATATTCATAGTAATACAAAGTCGTGAATATAGAGACTGCCACTTTGAAGATTACTACATCTTAATTCTTGAGTACCCGGTTTAATTCTTTATGTTATTCATCATATATTTATGAAATCCAATTTCATAAATATATACTTTAGTAACTCCTTACTAAAGTGGTTGGACCCAACACTTTAAATAACCAAACCCATTAAAATTATCTCAAGGGAATATTTTATATCTCCGTAAAGAAATTATGAATTCCATTTTGAGAATATATGTTCCATCAACACTAAATCCAGCTGCCCAACATACTGAGGTTTTGATCGTTTCTTATAAATATCACTCCTAATATATCAAAACAACCTACATCTCATGATCAAGTCCATTATTCTCTCAGGATTTAGAGTTGATGTAAATAGAAGTCGGGAGATTTATTATTCATTTGACAGTCTGTTAGGTTCTAAAGTCTTAGGATTTTATGTGTTTAGAACTCTAATTTGTATTGTTGGCAAACCATAATCAAAACAATATGTTTAGAAGTGTTTTAGACTAGCTTAAAGTTGTGCATTTATGTAAAGTTGGGATCGAGTTAAAGCAGGAAAGCATTGTGCCTTTCGGCCTGACTTGATTGATCGAAAGACAGGCTCGATCGATCGAAACTCGGGCAGAATGATTTTCTGTAGATTTTTCCAACTCAGCTCTAAGTGTTTTAAAACGTTTTTAGGGTTTCTTATTTGTCCTAAGTATAAAAGGCAAACCCTAGCCACGTTTTAGTGTTGCTCATTATTGCGGTTTGTGTAAATCTCTTATGAGATCTAGAGGAGCTTTCCTTTACACAAACTTAGGGTTTTTAAGGAGAAGATTTATTTACACCTTGATGATCAATTTAGTTGCTGCCATTGAAGCTTAAAGAAAACACAAGCGGGTGTGCTTGTATCTGGTGGTGAATCCAAGAAAGAAGGAATCCATGGATTCAGAGCTTGCACGTGGTCATGTCAGTAAGTTCTACTGGTTGGTAGCAACAAGAAGTCGAGCATGAGGGCTTGTAAGTCTTATTGTATGAATTTCGATTCTTTCAAGATAGTGGATTCAAGTTTACTTTGAGGATAGCTAGGTCAAATCCTCCCTAAGTTTTTATCGGTTTGGTTTCCTGGGTGATCATATCTTGTGTTATTTATTTTCTACTACTTTGCTTGATTTGATTTTTGTTATTGTGATAACCTAGACTTGTTTAATTGGACTAAGTAACGACTTGTTTAATTACCTAGGTTAAATCAATTGTTTAAGGGGTCTAAAAACCATCAAGTGGTATCAGAGTGGGTTGCTCTTTTGTTGTTGATCCTTTGATCACTGAGCTGATCCTTGACCCCTGTTGTCATGGAACACGGACACTCTCTAGTTATTCCTCCTCACTTTGATGGGAATAATTATGCTTACTGGAAAGTAAGGATGAAAGCATTCCTGAAATCTATTGATGAGAGAGTGTGGAATTCTGTTGAATATGGATGGGAGAAGCCCACTACTCCTATTAGTGAGTGGCAAACTTCTCAAAAAGAAGCAGCTTCGTTTAATAGCAAGGTTATGAATGCAATCTTTAACGCTGTTTCTATGGAGGAATTTAAGAGAATCTCTAATGTTGAGGTTGTTCATACTGCTTGGAATATCCTCCAGACTATGCATGAAGGCACAAAGGCTGTCAAAATCAATAAATTGCAGCAATTGACTTCTAAATTTGAAAGCATTAGGATGTCTGATGATGAATCTTTTGATGAATTCTATGCTAAATTGAATGATATTGTTAATTCTGCTTTTAACTTGGGTGAAATCTATGATCAACCTAAAATTGCTAGGAAGATTCTTAGATCTTTAACTGAAAACTTTAGACCCAAGGTGACTGCCATTACTGAAAGCAAGGATGTGGACTCCATCCCTGTTGATGACCTTGTAGGATCTCTTCAATCTTATGAGTTGGATCTATCCAAAACTACCAAATCCAAATCAATGGCTCTTAAGTCAGTTGATGATGTTGAAGGTGGTGGATTTAATGATGAGCTCTCTGCTACAGAGATTGCCTATCTTGCCAAGAACTTTAGAAAGTTTCTCAGGAATAGTAATAGAAAGGCAAAAGGCACAAACACTGCTGAACCTAGAAACTTTAGGAAGCATGATCCCACTAAGGTTAACAATAATGATAAACCTAGAGAAAAAGTAGGTCAATCTTCCAATAATTCTTTGGGCTCTCAGTGTTTTGGATGTCAATGGTATGGACACATGAAATCTGAATGTCCTACCTATTTAAAGTCAAATGGTAAGGCTATGGCTATAACCCTTAGTGATGGTGAAGTTTCTGATAATGAGTCTGATTGTGATGAGGATGGAAACTTCATTACTTTCACCGCTACTGCTGTAGTCGATGAAAGCATATCTGTTGAAGAGAACCCTTCTGATGGGGAACTCTCTTAAGATGCAGATCTTCAAGAGGCCTATAATAAACTTTGCAAAGTTGCTGTAAAGGATGTTATGAATGTTGAACTTGGCCTGAAGAAAATTGAATTTCTTGAGCTTGATGAGAAGAATTTGCTTGTTAAACTGTTTGATGTTAATAAACTTTTGAACAATGTGAAAACTGAGAATATGCTTTTGCTTGATAAAGTTAAATCGTTGGAACTTAATTTATCTGTTGCTAGATCTGCTAGTTCTAAACTTGATCAAATGCTGAGTGTTCAAAAGTCTTTTTCTGACAAAACTGGATTAGGTTATGTGGAAAGCATCTCTGTGTCTGTTCCTCATTCCACTAAGTTTGTTCCTTCATCTTCCTCTTCTTAACCTTCTGTGAGTGAAATTGTCAAACCCTCTGTGAGTGAGGTTGTCAAACCCATAGAAGTTTCACCATCTAGGAAAATTAGGGTTGATCTAAAAGAGTCTAAGTCTAAGAAGCCTACCCTATCTAAGGACAAGACACCTGATAAGCCTGCATGGGTTTGTTACTTTTGTGGAAAGTCTGGACACATTCGTCCAAATTGTTACAAGCTGTAAGCTACAAAGAGAGCAAACAAACCAAAAGTACTTGTGCCTCAAGCACAAGATTCTATGGTACTCATTGGTGAATTGGTAAAGGCTTTAAACCTTTATTCCAATCCTAGAGTTGATAATCATTCCCATGTGAATAAGAACTCCAATGCTCATGGTGCATCTAAAAGGTTTTGGATGTAAAAGACTCAAACTAACTGAGTCTTTCTGACATGGTCCTTGTGCTTCATTGCTCTACCCTTTGTGACCATTGTTCTTTGGTTTTGTTGTGTTGTGTTTTTTTTTTTTTTTTTTTTTCTTCTTCTTCTAGGATTTGCATTGCATAACATTCATGCATTTCATTCTAGGTGTTTTTTTATTAAAAAAAAAAAAAAGAAGTAAAAGGAAACAAATTTTGTTTTTTACTATTCTTCTTGGTTTTTGAGAACAAGGTTGGTCAATTTATTTTCACATAATATGTCGTTTGTACCTTGTTTAGCTTAGATAAGCTTATTTATTGCACTTTACTAGTTGAAGCTTTGTAGTGCATGTTGTGTGGGAAAGATGTTTATGGTTTTGATCACTGTGTCTTGATCTTGAAGTCACATGTCTTTGACTGTTGAACCTTTAGAGAAAGGCATAAATAACCATCTCACCACTATTCACTAGCCAATTATGAACACCTTAGTGCATATCATAAGATTTTGTGTTCGAGAAAATGTAGCACACGCACAGAAAGAACATAAGGTGAAGCCTTGGTTTAAATTGCTTAATTCTGAAAATCAAAATTGGTGTGTACTATTAGGCTTGATGCCAAACTCACATGACCTAAAATTTGGTATGTATATTATGAGGCATAAATACAAGAAACTTACATGATTGCAAGCTTATGATCTAGGAGATGTGGGAGTTATATGATGTAACTCTTTAGGTGATAGTCTCTTTTAAATTCTTTGTGATGAATTTTGTAGATTTTGTGATTGATTTCTATTCACATATCACCTGACATGTATCTCAAGTTTTTGCTAGTTGCACACACTACACGAGTTATTCTTTGCTAAACTCTGTACATGTTATTGTGTGTGTTTATGGTTTGACCAACCAAGTTTTGCAAATACTTTGAATTTTGTGCAAAATTAATTTGTTGCTTGAAATTTTGTGGAGAATACAAGAAATTTTATTGTTTGGGAATTTGGGCTTAATATTCTTGTTTTTTGAAAATCATATCATCTCATACTCATGCATTTTGCTCTTAAATGTCAATGCTTTGAGTTGATTCTAAATGTCTTTTTCAAAAAACCGTGTTTTTCCTCAAAATTTGGTGAGCCTCTGCCCATTTCAATTGATCCATTCTGTTTTTCGATCAATCAAAAAATTTTAAAAATATTAGCGAGAGCCTCTATCTGTTTTGATCAATCGAAACTGATTTTTGATCGATCAAACTCTTTTCAAATTGTTTGATAGAGTCCTGTCTGTTTCGATTGATCGGGGCTGTTTTTCGATCGATCGAAACTCGTAAAACATGTTTTTTTAAAAGGTCAAAATGTCTTTTTCAAAAGGTACTTTTTCAAAAAAAATTCAACCTTTTCTCTCTCTCCGACTTGGCTAAGGCTCCACCAACAATTTTTTGTCGTTTTCTTCCAAGTTTTTTGCAAGGTTTTTGTCCTTGAAGGCCGGTAAGTCTCTTTTGCCCTTCTTTTTGCATTTTATTTCTTGTTTTCATGCATTTTTCATGCATTGTTGTGGGTATTTTCGGCACTTTCTATATATTGGGATTTTTGATGATTCAAACTTGTTTTGGTGAAATTGATCAATGGGTTTTTGTTCTAGGATGCTATTATCATGATTCTTGTAGTTTAATTCGATCAATTTTGTGGTTTTTGAAAAATTGAAAATTCTAGGGTTTGAAATTGTTCCGAATTGGGGATTTTGTCTAATTGGGTTAAATTAATGAAATTAGCTTGTTAAATTGATGAATTTGGTTATTAATTTTTGATTTCTATCATGTGTGATGATCAATTCGTCAATATTTTTCAAATTGATCAAGTGGTTTTCAAAATTTTGGGGTTTTTGTGTTAATACCTCTATGTTCAAGCCAATTTTGTGAATTTGAACTTGTTGGACTTATTTGCACAACATTAGAACATGCATCATACCATTTAAATTGTTCATGCATCATATAGATTTTCATTCTATATTTTTTTTGTGCTAACTTGCAGTTTGCCCTTGGTTTTGTCTTTTGTGTTTTTGTTCTTTTGCTCTGTGTGCTGGTCCTTATCCTAGCATCATGCCTAGGAAAACTAGAGCTCATAGGACCCCTTCCACTTCCTCTGAGTCTCCCTCTAGGAGTGAGGTGTTTAGGAATGATAGGTGCAGAGAAGCCTTTGAGACCCTGAACAGTAAGCGTAAGATTTGGGCTGAGCGAGCTGTAGTCTTAGATAAGCTTGATCCGGCCATTAGGGCCAATTTTGAGTCTAGAGGTTGGTTGCCTCTCTTAGAGATAGATCATTCACCCCGTCCACTCTGATTAGAGAGTTCTTCTCGAACCTCTCTTGCCACGTCTATGATTCCAACACTCATGTTAGGAGTTGGATACGAGGTGTTGAGTTCACCATTACCCATCGGGTAGTGGATGAGGCTCTTGGGGTTCGGGTTGTTCGGGAGCCTGTCTATCCCTATGATGAGTCACCCTCATTAGATGTTGTCATGTCATACATCACTGGGTCATCTATCCAGTAGGGTTCTGGTCCTCGGATCACGTCTGCTGAGCTTATCGAGACTGCCTATCTTTTCTTTAGGATAGCATGTCATTCGTTGTGGCCTATTTCTCACTTCCACACCATCCTTCTAGAGTGATGTGTGTTTTTGTATTTGTTTGTTTCTAGAGCGTCTATCAGTTTTCCTCATTTGTTCCTTCGTTCTTTGAACGAGGTTCATAGGAGTTCTGCCATAGGGCATGTGCTTATTCATCCTATTTTCATTCATAGGATTTTGCTCTTTTTAGGTCTAGATGGTTTTCCGTCTAGTGAGCATGTGCATGTTGTTGCTCCCATAGGTGCCACCTTTCTTAGATAGAGGGCTGCTCACTTGCGAGTTGCTCCTTCCCGTCCTAGAGGTGTGTCATCTAATGTTGTTCCCCCTCCTCCCTCTTCTACAGGTGTTGATGCTGTTGGGACATCAGGTGCTGCTGATGATGATGATGTTCCTCCATCGACTACTTCGGATGATTCAGACATTCGTCGCACGTTGGATCATGTCTTAACCGTTCAAGCGGCTCATGGACAGATTTTGGTGGACATGCTCGATGAGATCCGTGCTTTGTGTGTGGAGTTGGTGCAGTTTCGACCACCTCCCTTTTGATGATGGATTTTGTTTGCCCTTTGACATTCCGTCACAAAAAGGGGGAGTACTTTGTAGAGTTTTTGCTTTCAGGGGGAGTTCACGTTTTTGGTTAGAGCTTGTGGAGTTTAGATTGTATCTAGGTGCTTCACTTTGTACTTTACATTTTTTAGCTCTTGCTATGTTTTTGATGGGATATTCATTTTAGGGGGAGTATTATGTTTTGTTGGTACTTTATATGTTTCTTGTTTCAAACTGTTTATTGATTTATATTTATGAGTTATTCATTGATATATGTCTTTATTGTGTGTTGTTTGAAATCAAAAAGTTAATTTGTTTACTTGTATTGTTTCCACACATGCGATTATGCATTTTGTTTAGTGTTTCAGGAAATATACAGGTTGATTCAATTGAGTTGCTGTCTACATTTGCAACTGATGGATAGTAGTTAGGATTGAATTTGTTTTATGAGCATTATTTTGTAAAGGGCTTTTTATTTTGTAAACTTTGAGCTTCTAGTTGTGTTTTGTCACGGATTGCCAAAAGGGGAGTTTGTTAGGTTCTAAAGTCTTAGGATTTTATGTGTTTAGAACTCTAATTTGTATTGTTGGAAAACCATGATCAAAACAATGTGTTTAGAAGTGTTTTAGACTAGTTCAAAGTTGTGCATTTATGTAAAGTTGGAATCGAGTTAAAGCAGGAAAGCATTGTGTCTTTCGGCCTGGCTCGATCGATTGAAAGACAGGCTCGATCGATCAAAGCTTAGGCAGAATGATTTTCTGCAGATTTTTCCAACTCAGCCCTAAGTGTTTTAATACGTTTTTAGGGTTTCTTATTTGTCCTAAGTATAAAAGGCAAACCCTAGCCACGTTTTAGTGTTGCTCATTATTGTGGTTTGTGTAAATCTCTTATGAGATCTAGAGGAGCTTTCCTTTACACAAACTTAGGGTTTTCAAGAAGATTTATCTACACCTTGATGATCAATTCAGTTGCTGCCATTGAAACTTAAAGAAAACACAAGCGGGTGTGCTTGTATTTGGTGGTGAATCCAAGAAAGAAGGAGTCCGTGGATTCGGAGCTTGCACGTGGTCGTATCAGTAAGTTCTACTGGTTGGTAGCAACAAGAAGTTGAGTGTGGGGGCTTGTAAGTATTATTGTATGAACTTCAATTTTTTCAAGATAGTGGATTCAAGTTTACCTTAAGGATAGCTAGGTCAAATCCTCCCCAGGTTTTTACCGGTTTGGTTTCCTAGGTGATCATGTCTTATGTTATTTATTTTCTGCTGCTTTGCTTGATTTGATCTTTGTTATTGTGATAACCTAGACTTTTTTAATTGGACTAAGTAACAACTTGGCTAATTACCTAGGTTAAATCAATTGTTTAAGGGGTCTAAAAACCATCACAGTCGTTAGGTGAATAATAAATCTCACAGCGATCCTGTTCAATATGCCATAACTCTTAAAGCATATCAACATATCAACTAGAAGTCTCCACTTCCATGATCAAGACAAATCATCTTAGTTGATATGTTATAGTCTTCACAGATGAAATGCCCAATTTCATCATCGACTGCGAACTACATTTTGAGTTTACAAGGAACTTGTGATTTACATCTTCTGTGACTTTTCACATAAATCACATACAATGCATCTCATGAACTAAGATAATGTCCCATTAGTTCATAAATAGTCTCATATAATTAAACAACTTAATTATTTATAACATGTCAATAAATTGGATTTTAGGGCATAAACCCCAACAGTAGTAGCTTTTTTCAGAGAGAATAAGGCATCGGTCACCTTTTGCATATGTTCTCCTTGTATTCTCTTATGTATTGGCCTCTAAAATAAGCCTTATATATGGCTAGGGTTGTAAGAAAAGATACCCTACACAAATACATAAGCATGAGCCAAAAATCAGATTTGGAAATCTGAATTTTGTAATTCTTGATAGATACCTTAATAGATAGCTATCTGTCGAGCCTGTTGCTTGATCGATCGAGAGGTGTCGAGGAGGTGTCGAGCCTATCTGTTGTGAGCTATCGAGAACTATCGAGGAGCTATCGAGGGGATAGAAAGTTTCTCGATCGATCGACCTAGCTATCGAGAGGTGTTGAGATTGCAATAAAAAGAAGCTGAAGAGCTCGATAGATAGCCTAGCTATGAAGAGGTGTAAAGCAGGTATTGAGCTTTAAAAAATCAGTACTTCTTCACTTGTTTCTTGGGTAGATTTACATGGCTTCAAAACTAGACTTGAACTCTTATTCCTTGAAGTATTAAATACATCCTACCCAATTACAAGTAAAGTGCGTTTTGTCGAAGGATTAGCCAATTACATAAAATAGTGACATATGTTCCTAACATGTGAAACACATATGTCCTAACATTTATTTTCCTGCAAAACAAAAGGAAGTGTTCCTTAGACAGTCTTGTATTATTTCCCATGTTTAGCTCTTTGTCCTTGGCATCACTTGGGGACATGTAGAAACTTTAACTAAGACAAGTTTAGAATTCACTTGATGAGATCTTGTAGTACTAATTTAAACTTATCTTGCTTGGCTCTGTTTGAATCTGCACTTACTTGAATGAGGTGGAGCCGAATGCCCCTAGTTTAAAATGAATGCATGATTTTTGAAAATCTTTGTTATGATGATTTTTTACCAAAAAAATAGATGATGATGAATTTATTTATTTATTTTTTTTAAGTTGATGATTTTTGGTTCTTTGAAAATGAATGAGGCATGGGCAAATGCCCCTAGTTTGGAGCATAAATCCATGAGTCTTTGAAAAAAACTTGATTTGATCAATTTTGAAAACAACGATGCAAGTGATGATTGTTGAAAACAAGTGAGTTAAACACATTAGAATATCCCAATTTGATAAATATATATATATATATATATCTTTTGAATGCCAAACGGTCTTAAAAAAAATTTCATGAGAACGTAAAATTGCATGGATTTGCATGAGGAATGGGTGCCACATAGCATTTGAGGAGTGCCATTTGACATTTTTGTAGTGTCGTTCGATACTTTTAGAGTGCCGAATTGCACTTGGCCATGCCGCGATGCTTACGCCATGGCGGGCCGACTCCTCACTCTTTTCCAATGCACATTCCGTGTTTTTGCAATTTTTGAAAAACGTTTACTTCGTTTGTGATCATGAGACATTCTCCTAGTCAGCTACAAACTTTCTGAAACCTATTTCAAACTTGATTAGGAATTGACGTAGCTTATATAAATAAATTCTCCTATGACAAATCTCTGCATAAAGGTTAGCAAAACATAATAATCACTTGCAAAAGTCATTCATGGCTAGCAATCACAACTTTTCTCATTCAACAATTCATGATATCAACAGATGGGTTTGTAACTTTGATTTCAGTACCAAAACCAATTTCACAACCTTCAAACTAGAGGGAATCAAGGCTTTGAGGAAAGTCAAGATCAAGCGGGACTTCCTTCATGCTATTGTGAAATTATGGGATCTTGAAGATCATGTGTTTCGGTTTAAAACTGTTAAACTTTGTCCGACAATTGAAAAATTCTCTGCTATCTTGGTCTATGATCCAAACAAAAAACTTGTAGTGGTTTCTTGTGAATGCCAGGCATAAGGAATCTTTGTCTGATGCTCTCAGTCTTCTTACTTCCATTACTGATAGTATGATTAAAGGTCATATGGTGAATCTTCGTGCCATTATCTCTCGGCTGATTGACAAATGCACCTATGGAGTGACTGACAATGTGTAGAAAAACTTCAGTTTGGCTTTATCCTTTGTGGGAGAATTTTTGCTTTGCTCTAGAAGGCGCGATTTTATGGATGCCTAAGCCATAAGTGTTGTGAATCAAATTAAAGATGGTGATAATCCTATTTCTTTGATCTTGGCATAAACTCTTCTAGGACTGGATGCTGTATTTCATGGTGGAGAATCTTAAAACTTCTTAGGGAGTCCTTTTGAAAGCTCAAAAATGTGTTGAAAACACACGAGCTGTTTAGACCCCCAAATTAAAGTTACGACTCGATTGATTTTACACTAACTTAATACTAAATGCAAAATAGTGTAAATGCAAGCGGATAAACAAACCAACTACTCTAATCCATATTGAAAGCAACACAGCAATAAAATGAAGTGAACAATAGTAGGGAAGAGAGATGCAAACACAGATAACACCGAGACGTGTTATTGAAGAGGAAACTGAAGAACTCAGCGAAAACCTTTCCGTCGCCCTCTAAGCAGTAATCGATCCACTAGACAATCAGTTGGGATACATGGGTTAGCAAGAGACCTTCCAAGCCTAATCTACCCGATGTACCTAAGCCTCCAAGCTCCTACTCCAACAAGGCTTCTCGGAACCATGTTTTGTTTAGTTCTCTGGATCCCGCAACAAGCTCCATGTTGCATCTGCCATCCTCGGCTTCTTCCAATGCTTCCTAGCAGCACCAAAACCTCACTTGACACTCTTAAAGGGTATGGTAAGTGTTTGGGCTATTAACCTCTCAATGGTATGGAAATGAAGAGGTAGGAGATGAGGAAATTCCACAAAAAAATGTGTAGAGAATTGTTGGTATAACAATTTCTAACTCTCAAGTATTTTAGCTAGGGTTTTCTCTCAGAAGTTTTCTTTCAAATGTTATGATGTGAATGGAGCCAAATGAAAACCTTCAAAACTATGTAATCAAGTTTATGTGGGAGGTCTTATATGCATATTTCTATAATTGAGATTGATCACTTTTCCTCGTGCTAATTGTGTATGACTTGGTTGAATTGATCATTGAAGCTTCACATTAGACTAAGGACTATCTCAATTTTGGTACCCACACACATCACACATGTCTATGCTCAATGAATGCTTTATTCATTTGTGTGATTGTACTTGTTTAAATATGTTGCACATCCAAAGGCACATCCATAGGCACTGCAAAGTTTGCACCTAAACTGAAGACTCTCACATTGATCATGTTCTTCAACCTCTACCCACTATCTAACACTAGCCTCATCAATCTTGGAAAAGCACAATTCCTATGTGATCTCATCACCGGAGTTTCGATTGACATTTGTGCCCACATCTTTCAAACCATTGGGAAAACTGCGGCTCGAACAGCAACATGAACATGTATTCCTTTTTGTAGTCTTGTCATGAAGATTATGCTTCTTGAAGGTGTTCGTCCACCAATAGATGGAAAGAAAATGGTTCGTCTTCATCCACTATCCATGATTTCCCTTCAAGCTAGCAAAAGTCACTCTTCCAAAGCACCTAAGAGTGAACCCTTCCTTCATGCCACTTCATCTGGTCATGGCTTAGCTACACCTATGCATACCGAGACTGCTTCTCCCATTAGTCTTGAGCTACAGATGACTAGCACTCAACATGAACAATCTAGCCATCAAGATGACAGGTTGGGTGTCTTGTTTGAGAGTCTGCATATGCGTATTGTTGGATTTGAAAAGGTTCTCTACTCCACCAACAATCAAGTCTAAATGCGTCTCACGACCATTGAGACACAACTAGATGCTATTCAACAAAAACTAGAGGAAAGCCTTTAGCTATTCGTGTTAAAAAAGGGGAGAGCATATCATAAGAGGGAGAGCAACACAAGAAAGGAAGTGTGCATAGTGACAGGGGGAGTTGTTTGCTCAAGAGGAGGAAGCTAATACATATAAACATACATACTTTTGGATAGACTAACCTGTGATTGGCTTGTCTAGTTTATAGTTATTTGTTTATAGTTTCTATATTGGTTTAAACTCATGGATGGTTTTAATGCTTTTGTTTAAAGCTTTTGAGGTATTTTGGTTTATATATATAAGTTTATATTCAGTATATTGATTTGTACCCATGCTGTGTAGCTTAGTACTTGTTGTTAATGTTATGCATTTCTTTACGTACATGCCCTTGTTGGATTTTATATCCTTGATGCAATTACCTTGTGTTGTTGTATCGATTGAGTGTTGGACATGCAAATGATACTTTGCATTGAGCTTATTAGCTTGCATATCCAGATGTTCATTCCTTGTGTGAATGATCATTGTGATCACTATTTATAGTGATTGTTCATTTTTGGTCAAGCCATGCTTTATTACTTTAATCTATATTGCTTGATCGCATTGTGCTTGCTCCATATGCTTTCAATGTTTCTGCTTACAATGATCATATTGTTTTGTTGTTTTTCGGAAATACTTGTCCTATAGTTCAAGAGCTTCACAAATTCTAGAGTTAGGTGTGAGTAAGTTTTGTTCAACTGCTCCCAATTCACATGTTAAGTCTAGAGTTTGTTTTAGGGTTTTGTCACGAAATAGCCAAAGAGGGAGATTGTAAGGTTGAATTTATGCAATCATTAGTTGGCTTTATTCCGTGCCAAATTTTCTTGTAATTTAGCATTTAGAAACCCTGTATTTAGGTGGGAATCATATAAGGGTAGTGTGTGAGAAAGTGTGAAGAAAAGCTCAAGAGTGTGCACTTAAGAAGGGCCTCGCAACTAGATCTCGCAACTGGCTCACGATTGGCAAGTCACCAAAGGTGGCACACGTGTGAAGCATGTAGGGGAGCTGAAGGGTCACGCCAACTATTACACTACAGGACAAAACTTCCAGTTTGGCCAAGCAATTAGCTCGCGACTCATTCTAGTCGTGAGGCCGAGTTGCTAGAACACCCTGTTTAGTTGTAACTGACTCTTCGCATTCCATACACACCCTACTATAAATGCCCTTATACCCACGAAATGTAGAGAGCTTCTGGAGAGAATTTTGAGAGAGAAACCCTAGAGAAAACAAGATTGACTCATCCACAATCTTTATCTTTTGATTCTCCAAATTCCTCTACTTTCACCCTCTCCATTGATACATCCTTGAGAGGTGCATTATCCAAAATCCTTATCTCACCATACCCATATCTATGAGAAGGTTATTTGGTACTTGGAAAGCAGTTAAGAAGGGACCAATTCATTTTGGTTGATGCAATGAGCTAATTGCGGGATCTGGTAAGCTAAAGAAGACAAGGTTCGGCGTCACCTTGTTGGAGCAAGAAGCTTGGAGGGCTTAGGTGCACTGGGCAGGGTCTTTTGCTATTCATGTATCCCAACTTTATTCTCTAGTGGATTATTGACCGCTTAGAGGGCGGCAAAGAGGTTTTATGCCAAGGACTTCGGTTTCCTCTTCGATAACACATCGCTGTGTTGTCTTTGTGTTTGCATCTCTCTTCCCTTAATCTTTGCCATTTAATTACTGCTGTGGTTGTGATTAATTTTGGTTTAGATTGTTTTACCAATTCTGTTTTAGCTTATATTCATATTCTGCACATATATTGTTTGATTATAAGCTTGTGTTGGTAATTTGTAAATTGGGGGTCTAAACGTTTATAGGTGTTTTACACACTAATTGAACATTCATAGGTTTTCAACCCACCCTTTTTTATTTTGCATTTTATATGTCAAGCCTAGGAAGGGAAATAACATAATTTACAATCCCCTCAGATGTGGTATTTCTTCAATTGATCCATGTTGGTTGGCTCAGTAAAAGGGTTTGCATCTAAGTCCATCAATCTTACTGCTCCCCCAAAATATATCTACTTGATAATGCATAGGCCTGTCTAATTTTGCTTGAACTTCCCGTTTGCATCTTGAACCGAGGCTCGAATTTCATTCAACACTAAGTCCCCTAACTTCAAATCTCTGGTTCTCACTTTCTTGTCAAAAGCTTTCCTTAGCCTTCTTTGGTAACCTTGAATATGATACAAGGCTTTGAGTCTTTTCTCATCTAGCATGCATAACTAATCATATCTACTTTTCAACCAATCTGCTTCAGGGATTTCACTTTCCAGTACTGTACTTAGTGAACGGACACCCATCTCAATGGAAAGGACTGCTTCCATCCCATTCACCAATGAGTAAGGAGTGGCTTTTGTGGAAGGTCGAATTGATGTTCTATACCCCCAGAGTGCATAGGGCAATTGTAGGTGCCAGTCCTTGTAGTTCTTTGTGCTTTTCTTCAAGATTTACCCTATGTTTTTATTAGCAAGCTCAACTGCTCCATTAGTCTGAGGACGGTAAGGTGAAGACTTGTGGTGTTGAATGTTGAACTGTCATAGCAACTTTTCTATTTCTCCTTTAAAGTGCAACCCATTGTCTGAGATAATTTCATATGGTACCTCGTATCTATAGATGATATTGGTTTGAATGAACTAAGCAACTTTCTTTGAATTAAGGACTTTGTATGAAACAACTTCTACCCATTTGTTAAAATAGTCAATGGCTACAAGTATGAATTCATGGCCATTAGATGCTGTTGGGTGAATCTTCCCAATAATGTCTATTCCCCATGTAGAGAATGGCCAGGGCGATGTCATGGTATGCAGTGGCATGGGTGGCATATGTTTCAGATTTCCATGGACTTGGCATTGATGGCATTTTCGAACATGAGCCACACAGTCGGCTTCCATAGTGGTCCAGTAGTAACCCTGTCTTCATTATCTTTCTTGACAGCAAGTGTGCGTTCATATGTGGCCCATAACTTGCCTCATGAACCTCTTCAGTTATTTGCTGTGCTTCCTTGGCGATTACACAAAGGAGATGAAGATGTAGATCTATTTTTATTTTGAGAAAAGGTTAGATCTACCCCTAGTGAAGATGTACATCTATTTTGTATTGAATAAAAATTCAAATCTACATCTAAAGAAGATGCAAATCTGTTTTGTTTTGAAGAAAAATTCAGATTTGCATCTAAGGAAGATGCATATATGTTTTGTTTTGAAGAAAATTCAGATCTACATCTAAAGAAGGCACAGATCAGTTTTGTTTTGAAGAAAAATAATTAATTACATGTAGATCTTTAGAATTAAGAAATAGATGATAGCAACAACAAAGAAATTAAGAACATATTTTCATAAATAGGATCAACAAGGAAGAATATGAATACGTGAAACAAGTAAACATTCATCATCATCAAAAAATAAGCATAACAATAAAAGAGTTAGAAAGCAACCTCTTGCAGGAGCACTCTTCTACTTGAGAGAATGTTTTAGGGTTCAAAGAAACTTATTCAGTTATCCTTGAAACCTAAAAACCCTTGCTTCAATAGAAAATCAAAGAGGAGATTAGAAAATATGGAGCCCAAAATGTGTTCCTCTCAGAGCATAAAAAAAACAAAAAAAACAAAAAGGTGCTGAATTATGAGGTTCAACCTCTATTTATAGAGGCTAAAAGACTCTAAAAAAATAGGTATAGATGATTAGTATGTGAATCCAGATGCATCCATTTGCAAAAAGATCAAAAAGGGTGTGCATTATCATCACTTAAAGGCCATTGGGCCAAAGCCCAACAAAGGAAAATTCGGCCCTTCTATAGTGCTGTTCGGCACTCCAAAAGTGCCAAATTGGCCTTATGGCTCCGAACACTCTTTCGTGTTCGGGTGCCGTTTGGACTCCTCTTCTAGGGTTTTTTGGCCGGTCCTTGTACCAAGACGTGTTTTCATCCTCCGTCTATGATTTTTTATCTCTTTTTTTGATAATTCAGGCTATTTAAGAACAGTTATCTTGTAGATAAATACCTTAAAATATATCTTGATAAGGTTCAGATTATCCACAATTTTATTATTATCCAATCATCCCTTTTGTTCCTATTCATACGATCCTATTTTAAACACTAATTATCAACCAATCACAAAATTATTTAATTAATTTTAATTGTTTAACCAATCAGAATTAATTTAAACTAATCATGTGTGGTCGACCTTACCTAGACACAATGTATGTTGACCATGCAAACTTGATCATACGATATATTTCAATCCGATGGTTTGATTTGAAAATCGAAAACACCTTTGCGACCGTTAGAATCTCAAGATCATTTTTTTGATACGCAATGAATGAATTGATGCATGTAACGTAAAAACAAAATGATGCACGTAATGCAAGAGCAAATTGATGCATGTAATGCAATCATGATTTTTGAGGTACATGGATGGGTCATTGAAGCCATTCTCCTTGATTAAATCATGTATGCAAAATTGAGTGTCTACAGAGTGCCCCTCATTGACAGAGCTTGAAAAGCAAATGTCAATGTAAAACAAAGACACTGATTTTAGCAACCATAATTTAATTGAAGTTGAATTTTCAAAGATTACCTACCCTTCGAATCTAAAATCTTGTAACATAGAACTAGCCTTATCTTTTAACAACAAATGAAAATACTGGACTTAGCTAGTAGTTGATAACTTTAAAAATGATTCTTGACAAATGGAGTGACCAGGAAACTTTCCAATCCTGATCTTGAATTCTGAAATGTCGATCAAAGGTCTTCCTTTACTCTGATCTTAAATTGTTGGAATGTCAATCATAGGTCTTCTTCTACTTCGATCTGAGATTCTAAAATTTCGATCAAAGGTGTTCTTCTACTTTGATCTGGATTCGTTGAAATGTCAATCAAAGGTCTTCTTCTACTTTGATCTGGGATGGTTGGAATGTCAATCAAAGGTCTTCTTCTACTGTGATCTGGATTTGTTGAAATGGCGATCAAAGGTCTTCTAATACATTGATATGGAATTGTTGAAATGTCGATCAAAGGTCTTCTTCTACTCTGATTTGGATTTGTTGAAATGTCGATCAAAGGTCTTCTTCTACGTTGATATGGATTTGTTGAAATGGTGATCAAAGGTCTTCTTCTACTTTGATCTGGAATTGTCAATGTGTTGATCAAAGGTCTTCTACTACTTTGATATGGAATTGTTGTAATGTCGATCAAAGGTCTTCTTCTACTTCGATTTGAAATCATGAATGGTCGATCAAATGTCTTCTTCTACTTTGATCTAGAATTGAAATGTTTGATCAAAGGTCTTCTTCTACTTCGATCTGAAATCGTGAATGGTTGATCAAAGGTCTTCTTCTACTTTGATCTAGAATTGAAATGTTTGATCAAAGGTCTTCTTCTAGTTTGATCTCAATCTAGAATTGTTGCCTGCAAAAAGTCAAAATTTAGAATTAGACTTTAACTAATGTGCGCTTCACGATCCCACCGTTTTTGAGATGTGTGACTTTCATTTGCTCATTCTTGATTTGAACTTCATCAAGAAAAGTTTATTTGAAAAAAAGATTCTTTCTTTTGACAAACTTTTGATTTTTACAAATTGGAAGTTTTGAAATTTTTATTTCAAATTTTGAGACATATGTGGTCTCTCAATCAATTTACACATATGTGTTCAAAGGAGAATAAGAAAGTGGCTTACACTCACATATACACCATTTCATTCCACAATAAATTTTGTACGTTTCTCTCTTTATATCTAACTGTTTATCTAATTGAACTAGCCTTTTGGGTCATTCCAATTGGGCTTTAGTATGTGGGTTGGAGTGGGACCAAAAGGAAACAAATAAGACTCTAGCTCCGATGGGCCTTAGGCTTATCTATCAACTCTTGACAAGTCCAAAGTCACCATTAATTCTATTTAATACCACTATATAAATATAATTTCACTCTAGGCCTTATTAATAAATTATATCCCATGACTTTATTATACATGCAACCCCTTTATTAAAATATTCGTAGTAATACAGAGTCATGAATGTTGACTGCCACTTTGAAGATTACTACATTTTAATCCCCAAATGTGGAGGTATCTCATACTAGGCTTACACCCACTCCATAGTTCCTTAGCTGTGTTGGGAACTGATTTTGATGAAACTAAATTTAAAATATGCATTGCAGTTTTTAGTGCATATCCCCAAAAGGAAATTGGTAAAGTTGAATAACTCATCATGGATCTAACCATTTCTAAAAGAGTCTTGTTCCTTCTCTCTTTTACACCATTTTGTTGGGGAGTTTTAGGTGTTAGGGTTTATGCCCTAAAATCCAATTTATTGGCATGTCATAAATAATTAAATTGTTTAATTATATGAGATTATTTATTATTGAACTAATGGGACATTATCTTAGTCCATGAGATGCATAGTATGTGATTTATGTGAAAAGTCACAAAAGATATAAATCACAAGTTCTTTGTAAACTCAGAATTTTAGTTCGTAGTCGGTGATGAAATTGGGCATTTCATCTACGAAAACTATAACATATCAACTAAGATGATTCATCTTAATTATGGAAGTGGAGACTTCTAGTTGATATGTTGATATGTTTTAAGAGTTAAAACATATTGAATTGGACTGCTATAAGATTTATTATTCTCCTAATTATTGTCAAATGAATAATAAATCTCACGACTTCTATTTACATCAACTCTAAATACTGAAAGAATAATGGACCTGATCATGAGGTGTAGGTTGCTTTGACATATCAGGAGTGGGATCTATAAGGCACAATCAAAACCTCAATATGTTGGGCAGCCACATTTAGTGTTGATGGAACATATATTCTCAAGATGAAATTCATAATCTCTTAACAAAGATATAAAATATTCCCTTGAGATAAGTTTAATGGGTTTGGTTATTCAGAGTGTTGGGCCCAACCACTTTAGGAAAGAGTTACTAAAGCATATATTTATGAAATTAGATTTCATAAATATATGATGAATAACATAGAGATTAAACCGGGTATTTAAGGATTAAGATGTAGTAATCTTCAAAGTGGTAGTCTCTTTCATGACTTTGTATTATTACGAATATTTTAATGAAGGGGTTGCATATATAATAAAGTCTTGGGATATAATTTATTAATAAGGCCTAGAGTGCAATTATATTCTTATAATGGTATTGAATATAATTAATGGTAACTTTGGACTTGTCAAGAGTTGACAGAAAAGCCCAAGACCCATTGGAGCTAGAGTCTTATTTGTTTTCTTTTGGTCCCACTCCAAGCCACATACTAGAGCCCAATTGGAATGGCTCAAAAGGCTAGCCCAATTCGATAA
Organism: Quercus tomentella; assembly: GCA_028535165.1. Taxonomy (NCBI): domain Eukaryota; kingdom Viridiplantae; phylum Streptophyta; class Magnoliopsida; order Fagales; family Fagaceae; genus Quercus; species Quercus tomentella. Next base: position 73,088,933 of record JAPQVY010000068.1, on the reverse strand, counting down.
TCAGTTATATATAAGGAGAGAAACATACAGAATTTTATGAAGATTTTCTTAAGACTTTCATAAGTGGTTTTTCATTAAGATCATATAAGGAATGAAATGGTGTATGTGAGTGTTGGACACTCTTTTATTCTCTCCTTGGAAACTGATTGAGAGACCACACTTCTTGGGCCTTAAGTGGAATTGGAGTGAAGATTAAAAGTGTTCCCAAGTACTTCTAATTTTTGTTTTGAATTTCACCACATCAAGGTACACTTTCTATTCTTTGTTCTATAATTCAAGGTTACATGTTATCTTTCATGAATGAAGTAGATCCGTGTTTGTTACTTTCGCTGTGTGTTTTGTATGAGATGCAAAACCAGATTTTCTAACAAATGGTATCAGAGCGGTCTTCAATATCATGCTTGTATAACATGTGATTGAGTTTTAGAATCAAAGAAAACCATTTTTTTGGTGTTTTGACATTCTGCAGTGATTGTTCTATATAATCACGTTTATAGGATTTTTGATTTCATAATTTAGTTTTAGAGATTGACTTTGCGTTGATGTGAAGGAAATTCCTTTTAATATGGAATTCCGTCTTCAAAAGAATTTATGTCGAGGATATATATTTTTTGGATATAGTTATTGTAATAACCGTCAAGTGCGTGAATAATGTTATTGCACCGCTTGGATGTCACCACTTGGATGTATAATAAGACAATTTAATGTTAATTGTCTTGATGGCCATCTTGCATTCGAATTAGTGATACAAGGTTTCAAGCATTCGAATAACTATATCTAAGCAATTCAACTTTACGTGTTCATCAAATGAAATATATATGTGACAATGTCGATTTACTAGTTTTGAATTAGTATTGTACACCGTCAATGATTATATATGATTTATGGCCTGATTACACATGGATTAGATAATATCCTTTGTGTGATAAAATATGCATGATCTGACTTTGAGAAAGTTAAACTGGAAATTATCTTTTTCGGTATTGCATCAAGATTGCTGATATACATGCTATCATGTTAATGCTAGAATTAACGCATTTTGGTTACTAATTAAAATCCTTTAATGAAATTTATTCCTAATGAGATTAGGATTATGATTTCAAAGTTTCTAGAATTATTATGGTTCTTGATCTTGATCTTGAATACCTTAATGTTTGATATGTAAATCTTCGTTGATAAAATCAAAAAAAAAAAGAAAAAGTTTTTGATGGAAGAACAATGAAGATGTCAAAAACAGTTACCTGAAAATTCTGGAAAAAATTCAGTTATACGTGTTTCGATCAATCTAGAATTCCTTTCGATTGATCAAATGTACTTTTCGATTGATTGAAGAGGAATCGAGAACCAATCGAGTCAGGCAAAAGCTCTATGATGAAATTCTTCATTGTCTCGATCAATTGAGAATTCCTTTTGACTGATTGAATGTTGATTTCGATCGATCGAAAAGGAATTGAAAATCAATCGAATGAGGCAGAACCTTTGTGATGAATTTCTTCATTTTTCGATCGATCGAGTAATAGGTTTGACCAATCGAAGGCACTGAATTTTGAATTTTCACTTGTTTTTGACTTAGTGTTAAAACTTTAATAAAAAGCAAAGCTATGTGATTAATTTTATCTAACTAAAAGACCTAATGAGATCAAAGATGTTAGTTAAATCGAACTCTTGGTCTTAAATGTTTTATGATTAAAAGTACTTAATTTATTTTAATTAGAGGTTTTTAACGAGATTAAAATTCTAATTAAAAGATATATATTTTCTAATGAGATTAGAATATTTTATTTAGTAAACTCAGGATAGAGTTCTATATAACTAATTTTTGATTCATTAGTGTTTAAGGAATCCTAAATAGTTTAGGACTTCCATTTTAGTTAGTGATTCTAATAAGATTAGAGTCTTCAACAAGTGCAAGGTTATTAGTTTTGATGGGATCACAATTATTTAAGAAAAACCCAAATAACGAGTGGGAGTGCTAAAATAACCCTTTTATTAAGTTTATTGTAATGTGAATAGATACCTTGTCTTGACTTCAAGTCTTGCATTCCATGCGGAGGGTATTTACTTCACGGATTACAAGGTTAAACTCTTTTGTGATTGTGCGAATGTTCGTTACGCTATTGTGACGTGACTTAGTTACATCACATTGAATTTAAACAATTAAACACATCACATTGAATTTAAACAATTAAACACATTTAATGTGTAGGGTTAAAATTGTGATTAGATCACAATGATTTCAAGACAATCCACTTGTTTTAAAATTTCTAGTGGGAGAGAAATACAAGGGTTGGATCTCATGGCCTCCATTGTCAGTTCATAGTGGTGTGGGGTAAACATCTCGTCTTGGCCTCGAGCCTTGCATTCCATGTGGAAGATGTTTATTTCATGGTACTACAAGATTGAACTTCCAAGTTTATAGTGGTGTGGGCAAGCACCTCGTCTTGGCCTCGAGCCTTGTGTTCCATGCGGAGGGTGTTTTGCATCATGGTACTACAGGATTAAACCTTACAAGGGTAGAGTTATGTGGCTACACATGGTTCTAGGCAATGGTGTACACTAGACTAAGTTTGATAGTATCCTCTATGCTGAGTTCTTGCTATTATTACTTAAGAGGTCAAAGGAAAAGCGGCAAATTATTTTTGTTTGGTAAGAGTTACCATGATAGCATTAATAATGAGAACAATTCTCGCCTAATCATAGTGGTTGATATTCACTCTATGCTGAGGAATATTAATTGCGGGATTAGGTTGTCGTTGCACCTAGTATAGTATGTTTTTCAGGTTCCATATTATATGGTTATGTATGCAAAATGATAATGTCCTAGTATTTAAGTTCATAGTCTCAAAATAAAGTTGTCATAAATTTTGTTCTCTAGCTACTATTTTATTAAATCACATCAACTAAGAAACAATTTTGGACATGGTGCTTAAAGGAGCTGAAGTACATAAAAATGTTTTGATTCAGCATTGTCATAATTTCCTATGCATGATGCATTAATGGAAGATAGCTTATGATGTAATCATAGTCTCCATTGATATGCTAAAATGTTGCATTGGCTTCGATTTCAATTATACTACAGCATGAGATGAATGAGTTAGTACTAGACTTAGACTTTATATTAAGTCTAAAAGAGATGTTTGGTATGAATTATATTGAGTGCTAAGAAAGGCTTAAGAAGTTCCAATTCTATATCATTTTATGAAAATGTTTTAATTTTAAAATGAATTGGAATTCTTGGATGTAGAGATTAAATGTTAATCTCATATGGATATGATCCACAAGTCCTTGTTAGAATCATTTGATCAATTTAGATTGTTTTGAAACTAAATTCTTTTTTTATGTTATCTCAATTAATGAGTGAGTTCTATGCAACGGAAGACATCCTAAAAGCTAAAGCTAGGATCAATATGATTTAATTCAAATTCTTAGCCTAAACCGAAAGATAAGGGTGGTAAGAAGAGGAATCATAATACCACACAGATGGATAAGCTAGTTGCCCTAGTAGTTGCCAAAAGGAAATTAGACTCAAAGTATGACCAAAAGGAAAGTGATTCTGATTTTGGTAAAGCTAAGTATTGTCCATGATTGTCTTCTAGATGGAAATTTACATGTTTTACTTTTTAAAGAGAAAGTTTCCATCCTTTGTAATTGTATGTTTTGGCACTTATGTCTATAGATCTTATTAATCTAAATGATATTCAAGATTGGTGAAAGATGAGCTTTTATAACCATTATTTTATTATATTCCCAGTCTAAGAATCATTTGATCAACATGTTTAGTAGGTAAAAAAAAAATGAAGGAAATAAACATTCATTCATCAATTAAAGGGTGGATGACCTACATCCAAAAACCCTTATAAAAAGTAAAACTTAACAAATTGTTTGAGAACTCATCCTAAAACTATGGACGAGGTAAATGCACTTAAGTTACATTAAATGGTCCAAAACAACAGACCAAATGAAAAAGAAAAGAAAAAACAAATACAAGGATAAGCATAATATGTCATCTCCATGAAGGAGGGGCATCAACATTGGGATCATCCTGAGCTGGCTGGGTGGTGGAATCGTCCTTGAAAGCTCAAAATGTGTGAAAACATAAGAGATTGTTTAGACCCTCAATTCAAATTATGGCTTGGTTGATTTTAAACTAACTTAATACTAAGTGCAGAATGGTGTAAACACAAGCATACAAGCAAGAGAGCTACTCTAATCCATATTTAAAGCAACACAGTAGTAAAATGAAATGAACAAGAGTAGGGAAGAGAGATGCAAACACAGATGACACTGAGATGTGTTATCGAAGAGGAAACCGAAAAACTCGACGAAAAACCTCTCTGCTGCCCTCCAAGAGGTAATCGATCCACTAGACAATCAGTTGGGATACATGGGTTAGCAAGAGACCCTCTAAGCCTAATCTACTCGCTGTACCTAAGCTCTCGAAGCTCCTACTCCAACAAGGCTTCTCGGAACCGTGTCTTGTCTAGCTCTCCGGATCCCGCAACAAGCTCCATGTTGCATCTGCCATCCTTGGCTTTTTCCAATGCTTCCTAGCAGCACCAAAACCTCACTTAGCACTCTCAAAGGGTGTAGTAAGTGTTTGGGCTATTAACCTCTCAATGGTATGGAAATGGAGAGGTAGGAGATGAGGAAATTCCACAAACAAATGTGTAGAGAATTGTTGGAATAACAATTTCTAACTCTCAAGTGTTTTAGCTAAGGTTTTCTCTCCGAAGCTCTCCTTTACATTTGTGGGTAATATGGGTATATATAGTGTGGGTACAGAAAGTGTGTATCAGATTGTACAGATTGGCAGAACAGAATGTCTCGTGGGTGTCTCGTGGGAAGGCCTTACCCACGAGATACTCGCGAGACATAGCTGTCTCCATCCTGTACTGACTCTTCACATTCCAGCCATGTGCAAGGCACATGCTTCACTTCGCGGGAAGCTTAGTCACGAGACACTCACGAGAAGTCTTCTAGCTTCACTTGCTTGAGTCTTCACACACACTCTCTCTCTCTAGCACACAACCTTTACAATCAAATCCCACAATAAATACGGGGTACAGAAGATTGAATATAATTACAATCAAATTTGGCACGTAATAAAAGCCAACAAAAAAATATATTTGTAAATCACAACTTTACAATCTCCCCCTTTGGCTATTCTGTGACAAAACCCCTAAAACAGACTCTAGACTTAAATGTAAATTTTGGGAACAATGGAAAAACTCACTCACACCTAATCTAGAAACTGTGAAGCACTTGCAATTTATACCTGTAACCTAAAATACTCGCACACAAAAAAAAAAAAAAAAAAACTTTCATTAAGCTTATGACAAGTTGAACACAAGATATGAACAAGAGCAAGCATAGTGCGATCAAGTATGTAAACATTAGATATCATGCAAACAAAAACTTGATCAAACAAGGGCAAGCATTAAAGAATGACTCCAATGAACATTTATCAAGTAATTTTTCATCCGAACATACAAACAAAAAGCAATCACTTATGATCACTTGTATGTCCAACACATAACCAATGCATAATACTTGAAGTATATGCATCTAGGAACAAGATCCTACTAGGGCATAAGTGTGAAGTACTCAAGACATATTAGCAATATCTAAAAGTACAAAGAAAATGCTACACAAGCATTGAGATAGTCACAAATTATACTAAATAAAATACAGAATTGAATAAACTCAAAGTGTACTGAAGTTTTAAACATACGCAGTAAAAGCAAAGTCATAAACCAGCAGTTATGAAAGCTAAAAATTAAACACAGGTAAACTGCCTGTGAACCAATAACCAATGTTTCTAAGCCTAAACCTATGCTCCCCCTAACACTGTGCAGGCTCTTCCTCAGCTCCCCCTTAAAATTTTCTCCCCCTTTTTTACCAGAATGGCTAAAGGAGCTAGAACTGATCAGATTCTGCATCTGATCCCCGTGCCATAGACAAGTCGTCGATTTGGGAAGACAATGTAGTGATCTGACCCTGGACGTATGCAAACTGGCCCGCAGTGTGCTGCACATGGGTATCTAGCATGGTGAACATCTGATCCACCCTAGCTAGAAGACAATCAAGTCTGTCTGGTCCTTGTGCTGGTATAGAAGATGATGGTTGTGCTGAGGTCTCTGGAGCAGAAGTGAATCTATCAATCTCCTCCTCTGTATCTCCACCTTCGTCCTTATCACGATCTTGTGGTATCGTATGCACACCTGTTCTGGAGCCCTTAATGTGAGTTGTGCTCCTATTGATTGTGTGTGCACCAATTGGATAGTCCCTTTGAACTTCTGTCATGCCACTAGGAAGTTTTAGCCTTGTCTTTGCAATTAGGCCCATAATCAGTGAAGGGAAAGGCATCACAGTCCTCAAATTTTGCTTCTCAATGCTCTTTGTCAACACATGGAAGATATGACCACAAATATCTATCTCTTTGTGGGTAAAGAGATCATACAGAAATCTTGTCCTTGGAGTAGATAATGTGGTAAGATTGGTGACCGGATATAGGTTATGGATCATCACATATGCCAAGGCCCTCATTTCCGATGAGAATGGGATTGTGTTCATGGATGATTTTTTCAGTGTGCCACCAAGTACCCATATCATCTCATCAATAGACCCCAATCTATCCTCATATTGCACTGTGATCGGCTGTGAGGGAGGATGAACCTCTAAAAAATCTTGGATGATTTCCCTTGTAATCACAAATTCTTTGTGCTTCACCCAGCACTCAATACAATCCCCATCAACAGCAGCATTGGAGAAAAACTCCTTGATAATTTTTGAATACACAACCCCAACCGAGTTCAACAACTTTGTCCAAGTTCTTTCTTTGAATACCTCAGGTATGAAAGTACCCTCACGTGATTCCAGTTGCACTACCCTTTCCATAATGATTGTTTTGTCCTTATAGCAATCATTGTATTTCATATCTGCTTTTGCTGACTTGAAGTTGTCAGAATCAGTGTGTGCATGTTTGGACGATGGTTTCTTGGTAGCTGCATGCTTGGTAGGAGCCATCTGTATAACAATAGAACCAAAAAAGAACCAAGTGCAACACCACAAAAACAAAGCACAAAAAAATGATTAGGTACATGTTAGATCAAATAGAAATGAAAACGTCTCAAAATAGAGCATATCACACTCAAAACAGAGCAAACAGACATAACCATTATGCTAAAAGTGTTAGAGCATGAAAACATAATCACAATGCATGAATAAAGTGAGTATAACAACGTGTGCTTATGTGTGCATGTTCTGATGTATGAGACTGCAGCATGAGACGCATGGGGGGTGCCAAGAGGGTGCTTTGGTGTGTGCCTAGTGTGTGCAACATGGGCAAAGTGTGTGAAACACATAATTAGTGACCAAAATAAGTTAAACAAGGTCAAACAAGTGTAAACCTAGAAATTGGAATTCATTTGCATCCAATTAAGCACGAAAATGTCACTAGGGCATTCTGTCAAACACCTAACATGCAACAATGCACAACAATGATGAAAAAATGCATGAACATAGTGAAAAATATGCCTTAATACATGCTAAAATTGCCACATAAGGCCAACACAAGAACAAACACAGCAAATTGATCACATCCCAATCAAAGAATTGAATAAATTTTCACAAAATTAGAACCCCAACCCATTTTCGAAAAATCCCCAAAATTTGGAACCCTAACCTAAATTACTGCAAAATCTTAGAAAAACTTGAAGAAAGTGATTTAGAAGACATACCTTGAAGAGATTTTGCAAAAAGAAACTTGAAATTGATGGGGTTTTGAAGAAAAATTGAGTTTGGGTTGAGATGGGTTCAAATAGAGGCAATGCGAGGGAAATGTCTAAGAGTTTGAAAAACTGTCACATCTGCAACATAAAACTAAAAACATGCATTTTTTGTGGGTTATACAGTAGCAACACAGTCGCGAGACAATCGCGAGAATGGCCACTGAAGCTTAAAAGATTTCACGAGAAGCCTTAAGTTGCGATGCAAGAGCGAGACAGTCGCAATAGCTTCTGTCTGAATTTGGAAAGATCTAGTTTTGGCCAAACAGCATTTCGCGAGAAGCCTGTTGGTGGTGAAATAGTCATGAGATAGTCACGAGAGTCTCTGTGTGAAATGACAAAAAATTTATTTCCCTTAAGCACTTTTCGTGGGAAGCTCTAAGTCGTGAGATTCTCAAGAAGCCACCTTTGAACCAGTTTTTGGAAGAGAAACACAAAAATGCATTTTGAACAAAAACTAGAAACATGAAAGTAAAAAATCACTTTAAAAAACATATAAAACACTCAAAAATGTTTTTGGGTTTGATCAGCAAGTATTTGAGCATACACATCACATTTGAACATGTACAATCACACAAATGAGATAGACATTATTTGAACAAAGTCTTGTGTGTTGTGTGTGAGTATCAAATGTGGAAAAGTCCATAGACCAAAGTGAAGCTTCAATGATCAATTCAATCAAGTCATACACAACTGGTACGATATCAAGTGGTCTATCTCTATTATAAAAATGAGCATATACGACCTCCCATAAGAGAATGACTACAATTCTTAGAGGCTTTTCATTTGGCTTCTACATAATTCATTCCATTTGATCCTTTTTGGATATTTCATCTCTTTTTGAGATTAGTGCTTGAAATTTTTGATATTTCAATAATAAGAGTTAGCCTTTGGCTTTTGAGCACCTTTCATTTTAATTTAAAAATCGCTTTCCCTTTTTCCTAGTTAAATACTAGTATGTGCGACAGGCTTTTGTAGCTTAATATCTCTTTTTATTTGGAGATTTACATTTGGTGAGTTCTATAGCAAAAACATAAAATAAAGTGGGAAGAGATATAGGCACAAGTCTATGCAAGTATCAAGACCATTAAGATTATTGACCAATCATTCATGACAAGCTTGAAGATCTATTTACAACAATCACACATAGATTTCAAGATTTCTCCCACAAAGATTTATGTGCATACAGAACAAGCTAGGCTCGTAAATGCACTATGCCATTAGTACGAAGATACTAGGCCAAACTCACATGTGATATACACAGAGACAAGCAATCAAACTTTTTGAAGATTTTTCAATTTTTATGGGTTTTTGAATTTTGAACACACTCAAAAACAAAACAAAAAATGTAAGATCAATAACAACAAAAAAACTTGTAAAAGAGACATGCTATAAACAGAAATCAATGCATGATATGATGCATGAACCTATGATCCTAAGAATTGGAAGTATTAATGCATGGACATAGGAGATAATCATGCATGAGTACCCCTCTTCACCCACACGTCACATGCGTTTGGGATGATATCCCTATAGGATTGGGTACGTGAATTGTGACCTTCAAACCGGCTGTTGAAGTTTGCCAAGCATGTGGTGAATACCTCAATCATCTTCATTACATCCACCACACCAGAATCTTCATTTTGACTTCGTGGTTGCCCAACATTCCAATTCCTCCTGTCATCTCTTGGTCCTCTTGACCTTTGATCCCTAGCATTATTCAATGCTCTCAGCTTATGACAATTGGGTCTGGTGTGTCCTTGAAGTCCACAATGATGGCATACATGGTTCATTCTCGGACCTCTTTGTGATTTTGGAGGTGATCTCCCTTTAGCTTCAGACCTGAATGTTAATTAGTTGCGATGCTTGTTCAACATTCGTTGGTCAGCCACATTCTTCTTCTTTTCCACATTTGCTTTCTCAATAGTTGGGATAGCTCCTTTAGATCTTTGGCCTTCACAAACTTTACTTCCTTGGTTACCTTGACATTGGAACTACTTTCTCCAGTATATCCCAACCCTGTTTTGTAGGAGAAAGTTTTTTTAAGAAGAGATGACATCATCAAGTTTCTTATAGAGACTCGGTCTACTTTGGCATCTGCTTGAACCACCTCACGCGCAAGAAATTTCACCTTTTTGTAAGTCTCAATTAACTCACCAGTCAACGTCTCAATCTCACACTTGGCCTCCTTATATCTTACTAGGAGACTTCTATAGTCCTCCTCTGCTTTCTTCATCTTCTTCACAGCCACCTTGGCCACCCTTGCATACTCTCCCGACTTCTCAAGGAAAGAGTTGTAATTTTCTTGAAGACCGACTATATCTTCATCTACCTCAGCATCTGATTCTTCTACAATTCCCATGGATTCCTCATCACTATGTTCCCCAAGTTCTTGTACAAGCAAGTTCAAATCCTCTAAAGATTCAACATGAGCAATAGTCATAAATGCTGAGAAGTTCCCTTCTTCATCATAGCTGTCCTCCAAATCTGAGTTGGAAGAATCCGAATCACTAAGAGTTGTGGTATATGCCTTGCCCTTCATTCTCAAATAATTAAGACATTCTCTCTTGACATGTCCATTTCCATTGCACTCAAAGCAAGTAATTCCTTAATTAGATTGAGACTTTTTCCCATCTTTCTTCCTAAATTCCTTCCTATCACCCTTGGGGGATGCAAACTTTCCTTTGTTCAAAGGCTTCCCACTGTTGTTCATCTTCAGAAATTTTCGGAAGTTCTTTGCAAGGAAAACTGCTTCCTTCTCCACATCATCCTTTTCGGAGGGGTTGTCCATTCTCTCGGTGATGGTTTTAAGAGCAAGGGATTTGTTCGATTTATGAGAAGGCAGTCCTAGCTCATATGTTTGAAGAGATCTAATTAGCTCTTGGATTTTGATCTCATCCAAGTCTTTAATCTCTTCTATAGCTGTAACTTTTGCTCAGAAACTCTCTGGTAAAGACCTCAAAATTTTTCTCACCACCTTAGAATCTTCAATCTTCTCTCCAAGATTGAGTTTGGCAATTACAATCTCATTGAGCTTTCCATAGAAAGAATCAAAAGCCTCATCATCTCCTATCTTCAGTTCTTCAAATCTGGTGGAAAGCATTTGAAGCTTCGTGTCCTTTACCTTTTTGGTACCCTCATATGTCATTTCAAGGATCGTCCAAGATTCCTTTGCTGTTTTCACGTGCGAAATCCTGTGAAACTCATCAGGGTACACATCACAGAATATAGCATTAATGGCCTTACTATTCGCATTTGCTAATGCAAGAGTTGCCTTGTCCCATTTGGACTTGGCAATTGTGGGTTTAACATAACCTTTCTCAATGAAATCCCATATGGACTCATCTACAGAACACAAGAAAGCCCTCATTCGGACCTTCCAAAAAGCATAGTTGCCTCCATTAAAGAATGGTGGGGCATTAAGAGATTGTGACCAGTCCATCACAAAGGGTCAAGGATCACACTCAGGTATTTAAACCACAGTGAGTGTACCCGCTATGATACCAATTGAAAGCTCGAAATGTGTGAAAACACAAGAGCTTATTTAGACCCTCAATTCAAATTATGACTTGGTTGATTTTACACTAACTTAATACTAAGTACGGAATAGTGTAAACGCAAGCATACAAGCAAGAGAGCTACTCTAATCCATATTTAAAGCAACACAATAGTAAAATGAAATGAACAAGAGTAGGGAAGAGAGATGCAAACACAGATAACACCGAGACTTGTTATTGAAGAGGAAATCGAAGAACTCGGCGAAAAACCTTTCTGCCGCCCTCCAAGCAGTAATCGATCCACTAGACAATCAGTTGGGATACATGGGTTAGCAAGAGACCCTCCAAGCCTAATCCACCCGCTGTACCTAAGCCCTCCAAGCTCCTACTCCAACAAGGCTTCTCAGAACCATGTCTTGTCTAGCTTTCTGGATCCCGCAACAAGCTCCATGTTGCATCTGCCATCCTTGGCTTCTTCCAATGCTTCCCAGTAGCACCAAAACCTCACTTGACACTCTCAAAGGGTGTGGTAAGTGTTTGGGATATTAACCTCTCAATGGTATGGAAATGGAGAGGTAGGAGATGAGGAAATTCCACAAACAAATGTGTAAAGAATTGTTGGTATAACGCTTTCTAACTCTCAAGTGTTTTAGCTAAGGTTTTCTCTCAGAAGCTCTCCTTTACATTTGTGGGTAATATGGGTATATATAGTGTGGGTATAGAAAGTGTGTATCAGATAGTACAGATTGGCAGAACAGAATGCCTCGTGGGTGTCTAGCGGGAAGGCCTTACCCACAAGATACTCGCGAGACACAGCTGTCTCTATCCTATACTGACTCTTCGCATTCCAGTCATGTACAAGGCACATGCTTCACTTCACGGGAAGCTTAGTTGCGAGACACCCACGAGAAGTCTTCTGGCTTCACTTTCTTGAGTCTTCACACTCTCTCTCTCTAGCACACAACCTTTATAATCAAATCCCACAATAAACACAGGGTACACAAGATTGAATATAATTACAATCAAATTTGGCACGAAATAAAAGCCAACAAAAAAAACATATTTGTAAATCACAACTTTACAGTCCTTAATATTTATGTCCTCTGAGCTCATCTGTGGGAGAGAGCTTGTAGCAGTGCCACCAAGGTTGAGTTTAATGGAGCTAAAGTCAACCTCAGGGAGTTTTTCCATAGCTTCCATTCTGAAATCTTCAAAGCCTGTTACATAGTTGGTGTCTAGCAGATCAGTATATGATTTGGACGCCTTGAACTCCGCAACAGCATCTCCCTTGGCTTTTTCAAGAAGGGTACTCAACTCGTTATTCCTCTTTTGGAGGTGATCAAGACGAGTATCCTTTTCTATGGCATTAGTCTTCAGCTCCTCAACATGATTTTGCAACTTTTTGGCATTATCCTTGGCCTTAGCCACCACCTCAGCCCACTTCTTGCACTCATCCTTAACTTCCTGGATCCTTATCTCCAGCAGGATCCTCGTCTTGTCCAGCTCTGTTGTTTGCATGGATGCAGCGATGAATTTAGACATTGCCTACATAAATTAGAATTTTTTTATGTAAAATACACATATACATTACTAACAGGACGAGATATAACAAAAAAAGAAGAATTCACATACCTTGAAAAGGTTATGAACACCAGAGTGCTCAAAGTCCCTTAAAGACATGTCATAGCACGCCGCCACGTCCTCATCTGTCACGACCTTCTCATACCTTTCCTAGGCTAAGTCTTCATTTTCAATGAGATTTTGAGGTACTCGTCGAGAAGGTTGAGGCGAGGCAGGCACATTGACTGTGGACGGGATCTGCATGGACGAAGGAGGACAAGAAGGCTAGGCTTGACCACCCTAGATTGGGACGATTTATGCTTAGCCTTTTTCTCTCTACGCCTACTTGGGAGGTTTCCCAAGTCAATTCCTTTCGATAAACTTTTTCTTTTTTCACCCATAAATGGACGAGGCTGGGATTGCACCCCTTGCTTTATTATCCTTCATAGTTGTCATCCCTAAAAGAAAAACATAAAATGTTAGTCAAAAAGTACAAATCAAACAATACTTGGGAAATTTCTAAGTATACATAAAAAAAAAAAAAAAAAAAAAAAAAAAAAAAAAAAAGACTCACGTCTACAAACAGTAAGCTCATGAGTAAGGGCTTCAATGGATGGCTCGGGACCAAGTCCCCAAGTAGCTAGACGTTGAAGGGTCACCAATGAATGGAAACTCCTATTAGCATGAAGACAAGCTCTATGGACACAATCACATTGAAATTTACTCAAAGAAGGACGTCCAATAGCTATAAAAGAAAAACGAGAAAAGGAAATGAGGTTAGACGATTGCAAGCAAAAGATGAAAACATTTAGAACAATAAAACAAAACATAAACATACCTTTAGGATGAAGGTTGCCTAACTCTCCAGTATATGGGGCAAATGTATCCCTGTCAACCTTTACAAGGTGCCCAGACTAGAAACCAAAGACGAAGAAAAACTCCATCTTCTAGTTTCCGTCAGATGTAACCAAAGACTTAATTAATCTACAATCACTACCCCTGGCTGTAAATTGATAAAAGCCCTGAGATTGATTAATTTAAGAAGGTTTGTAACAAAAAAGGAACTCGTCCACTGTGAGAGGACGATCCCCTTCGAACACTTCCCTCCACAAAACTTGTATAGAAACAATTAGTCTCCATGTGTTGGGGTTAAGTTGACACACTCCTAAACCTAACATAGTAAGTAACTCTCTAGCAAAAGCATTTAAAGGTAACCTAAGCCCTCCTAGAAGATAAGCTTCATATATGCCTATCCCAAAACGGGGTTGACAACACCACTCTCCATGGATGGCTAACCTAGAGTTAAGGTCGTATGGGATTTGGTACCAACTCCTAAGTGTTGTAAGCCTCCTCTCATCTATTTTGGAAGGAATGTCTATAGCACAACTGTACACAATTTCTTCTTCGTCTAAAGGAGGAGACGAAGGAATACTCGTCGAGGTGCCAACCCTTGAAGCTACCCTCGTCCTAAGTTGTTCCTAAAGAACCTCAAGAGGAACTCCAGGAACACCAGAGGTGTATTCCTCCTCCATGGTATTACTACTACTACTACTGTTACTACTAGAGCCATTATAATTGGAGTCATGGTACTCATCTATAGCTTTATCTACTCTATTACTAGACAAGGAGACAACAATTTCATATATTTTGAAATTTGAAGGAAAACCTAAGAATAAGGATGAGGAAAATACCTGGCTCTAGACAGAGGAGAACTAAGGACGAGAGGAGACACTTCTAGATGAGGCGCTAAGATGAGGGACGTCAAAGGAGGAAATTTCAGAAATGTAAAGGGTAGGGGAGGAATTCTACTATTTATAGGTAGTAGACTTTAGCATCTGAAACAGCACAACCAACCGAAAGGTGACACGTGGCATACTCCTCGAAAAAACAAATCGACGTAACCAATCACCAATAGGGTTGTGACATGTGGCACTTCTAATCACTGACATAAATTCATACGTCCAAGGAATGAAGATAGGTTGGTAATACTTAAGAAGATTTGTTGATCTAAAAATCTAACAAACATGTTGAATAAAGGTGTCACTATTGAGAAGCTAAAGTTGTATGCAGTTTCAGTTGGTCTTCTAGCTTAAGGACAGGAGGATGAGTTACAGTGATGATGGATTGTGTTAGGAGGAATGCAGTTGATGTTGGTGATTGAACTAGTCTCCAAGTGGGAGATTTCCTAGGCTTTGTGAAGCCTAGTAGCGTTTGATCTAGATTATGACCCACATCAAAATAATATTGCTATGGTTTTTAATGAGAGATTTTTTTAGGGTTAGTCCATGGAGTGGAGGGTTGGGCCGATAGACCCAAGCCATAGCCTTCTTGGGCGTTCAGGGGCAACTCCCTAGGGAAACATTTTTGGCCCGTTTTGTAACCTATTGTGAATCATATATACAGAATAGAAAATTATTGTTTCGGAGAGTAGGTTTTGGTGTGTTGTTTTTGAGAGAAAGAAAAACTGTACTGCTGCATCTTGTATTTTTTTTCCCTGAGAAGAGTGAAATCCTTGCAACTCTGTGGATGTAGATAAATTGTCGAACCATATAAATATTTTCTTGTGTGATTGTTGATTTTTTTCTTTGGTGCATATTTTCTCTATTTTCTCATCTCACCGATCTGGGAATTTTCTGGATATTCCCTTCAGTTTTAGAACTCTTTGCTTCCATTGTTAGTCACTAATTTTTTGTAGATAAGCTCAGTTGACTACTTTTTCTATTATAAAAGAGGTGTCACACCTAAAAGCTATTTTTTTGTAGGTTAAGGATTCAATGTTGATATTAGGATTTTATAGATTTAAGCAGAGTAAGATTTTTTTTTTTTTTTCATATGTAGATGTGGTTGACTCATTACATGAATTTTACTGACCAAATTTTGAATTAGCAAACATGTGCACCTTAAAGAAATTTCTCTACACAAGCGATTGTAGGACAAGATGAAGATTGATATAGTGTTATGGGTGCAAGCACCTGCGACAGGTTCCCTTTGGGTGAGTATGCCTTGGCCTAGGGTGGACCATGGCAGAGGGTGTAAATGGAGTCGCCACCTAGTTTAGGTCTAGAAACTATAAATATAGTGCATTTTGTGCAAGGATTGATCTTTACCAGAGCACGTGTACAGAGTTTAGGTATGGTGTTGACGCCCAGCCTAGAAACGGAGCACTTTGGGGCCTTCATCTGACCACCCGCCGTGGTGACGTTCCCATGCACACAAGGCCCGTTGGAGGCCCTTTCGATGATGATTGTGCGTGTGGTTCGCGTGGGGCTTTGGGTACTCTCTCTCTCTCTCTCTCTCTCTCTCTTGGTGGAGGAGGGTAGGTGTCTACCTTTGGTGTTGTGGCCGGAATCTGGGACAAATTTTAGGTGACTACCAAAGGTAAGTGGAGTTACCACCAATCATTGGGCTTTTCTAAGGTGTGATTGGTCACCTGTTTATAGTTGATCTTATTACCAACCCTAGGCTAAGAAAAAGGGAATTTTTCCTAATCTAATATGGATGGCAAAAAATCTTGATTCTTAAGTCCGAAAGTTTGGTTAAATGTAGGAAAGGTGTTAGGCACCCCACAATGTCTGTCCACGGACAGTCCTTTGTTTTGATAAAACCTTAATTTTCAGAGATTGGTAGTAAAGAAAACATGATTTTGGCATTGGCTTTTGGGGCTTAACGTGCATGGGGCTTTGAGGTTTGGCTTTTGAACGGGTGTGGTCCTAATCTATGCCTTCCTATGGCATTCGAGCAAGATGCTAGATTTCCACGGTGAAAATCCGTCAATATGTCACCTTACTTTCGTAGAGGAAATTAGGCATCGCTTGCCTTAGGTGACACGGACTGTGACGATCACACCAGAATGGGGGCAAGTAGGTATATATATATATATATATACATACATACATCATGCACAATGCACGCACACAGAGCAGGAAATTAATTGCCTACATCCTTAAAGCATGGCCCAAAATATAAGTGCAGGAAAATAAACAGGGGTTGCGATACTTTAGAGATGTGGACGAATGGTACATTGCATGATGCACCTAATACAACCCATCTAAGAGAGAAATGGAAGAGGAAGGAAGGGGTTTAAAAGAGTACATAACCAAAGGGAAAGGCTAAACACCTAAATCTACTGAACACTACTGTCTGGCTTAATTGCATGCTCGCATTTGCGCCCTTTTTGCTTGTGCTTGGGAGACCATGCCTTAGCTCCAAACATCCTCACTCCATGTATGTACATGCAAAGTAAAAGATAGGAAACCAGCAAACAAGCAATGGAAGGAAAAGATGGAAAAAGCATATGTAAAGACATAAAGCGGATGAGCATGATAGGCATGGCGAGCAAAGAAACCAGGTAGCAAGCAAACAAGCCAAAGGGTAAACAAGCAAGAAAGCAAACAAAAGGTGGTGTCCGTGAGGGATTAATGTAGGTTTGGATTAGATGTCCATAGCATCATTGTTTTGAAGCATGGACAGCAAGCAAGACTCATGCATGGACATGTGAGCAAGCATGTAAAGATGTGTAAAAAGCCAACGAGTAGCACAGTGAGCATACCATCGCACAGAGTGGAAAAGGGGAAAGGTATGCACAAAGCAAACCGGCATCATGGTGATGCATCCCAAATGGTTACATCCAAATAGGGCCTCATGGGTGTCGGATGTAACCACACAACCACAAACTCACTAAGGGTGTCAAGCATGGGAAAGCCTTGAACTAGAGAGGCTAACATGGAAGATAGAGCATAGAAGCAAGCAAGCATAGACATGCAAAACAAGGGTGATCCAAACCCTTTGATGTGGGCCAAGGCGTATGGATAATGATGAAGACCATAGGGTCTACATCGGGTCCGAACCAATAGGCCAAAACCTATGAAAGAGAGACAATGCGACAAAAGGGCTACAATAGCACATGGCATGAAAAATATAGCCTAGTGTAAGGTTGAATTTAATCAACCATGTGTTGGCTTTATTCCGTGACAAATTTGCTTGTAATACAACACTTAGAAACCCTGGATTTAGGTGGGAATCATGTAAAGGTAGTGTGTGAGAGAGTGTGAAGAAATGCTCAAGACTGTACAGTGAAGTAGGGACTTGCGGCTGGATCTCGCGGGAGGCTCACGGCTTGCAAGCCGCCAAAAGTTGCACACGCGCAGAGCATACAGGGAAGCTAAACAGTCATGCCAGCTGGAGCACTACAGGACAAAAATCCAGACTGGCCACTCAGTTAGCTCGTGGCTTGAACTCGCGACTCAGTCAAGTCGTGAGGTCAAGTCGCCAGCCAACCCTGTTTTGGAAAACTGACTCTTTGCATTTCATTCTCACACCAATATAAATACCCCTCATTCCCACAAGATATGTGTGGCCATTCAGAAAGAAAAACCTTAAGAGAGGTTTCTTCAAAACACCCATCCAATTAGAGAGAGCTACTCATTCTTAGAGAGAAATCTTTGTAGTCTCTTCTCATTCCCTCTCTCATTGTCATACCTATTGAGAGGAGATTTCTATCCAAACACTACCCACACCCATTTAGAGTGTTGAGTGTTTTTGGAGCTTTGGGAAGCATTGGAAGATGCCAAGGATGGCGGATGCTATGGATTATAGCGGAATCCGGTAAGCTAGAAAAGAAAAAGGTTCGGCGCAACCTCGTTGGAGCAAGAAGCTTGGAGGGCTTAGGTACATCGGGTAGATTAGGCTTGGAGGGTCTATTGCTGTTCATGTATCCCAACTACATTTTCTAGTGGATTATTGACCGCTTGGAGGGCGGCGGAGAGGTTTTACGCCGAGGGCTTCGGTTTCCTCTTCAATAACACATCGTGTGTTGTCCTTGTGTTTGCATCTCTCTTCCCTTAATCTTTGCCTTTTATTTTCTACTGTGGATGTGATTTTAATTGGCTTAGATTGTTTAACAATTCTGTTTATAGTTTTTGTTCATTTTCCGCACACTAGTTGTTTGACATAAAGCTTGAATTGGTTGTTTTGTAATTGGGGGTCTAAACGTTCAAGGGTGTTTTTACACTATTTGAACTTTCACCTAGGCCTAACCACACAAACATGGCATGGAACACGCAAGCATATGGAAAAAAGCATCAAGCATTTAGAGAGCATAGATCTAAGTACGTAGGCATGTGAAAACATAGATCTAGACATATATGCTTAGAAACATGCATGTAAACATGTAGATCCTAGCACATAAACATGGAAGAACGTGAATCCAAGCATATAAGCATGTGAAGACATGGATCTAACCCTATAGCATGGCAAAATAGGCATAAACACTTAGATCCACGCAAGGCATAGCCAAATATCATACAAGCATGTGAGCATGTAACCCTAACATCAACATAGAGCAAAAAGATGAACAAAGCATGGGAAAACATGGTGTAAAGCATAAACATGTAGATCTAAACATATAAGCATGTAAGGATCTGGATCTAGGCATGAAACATGGAAAAAGCATAAAAAGCAAGGAGATTTGAGCTAGAAACACAAATAAAGCAAGCAACATGCTAAAGAAAACAATAAATCATGTCATTCAAGCAAAAATAGCAAGATAAATGCTAGAAAAAAGATTTAGAAAGTTAGGGACGTGGATGGTAGCCAAAAAGCTTCATCCACACCCCTACCCAAAATCCCAAGTGTATGACCAATGAAAAGAAGATCGAGTATAAGAATAATGCCTTCGGTCTTTTGGTGATGAGAGAAGAATCAACAAGCTTTGATGTGTTTTTGGGGTGTTTTTTGTGTATTTTTTGGTGTTTGGAAGAGAGAAAAAGTGTAGAAAAATACCAGGCAAACAGTAAAAATCAGAAAAATTGTGGTCTCCCCTAATTTAAGGGGTGCCTGAGGCTATTTATAGCCCTAGCATGAATTTCAAGGGCTGCCAGCCTCAAAACTCCTTTAATCGGGTTGATCTTGACACCCTTGGAAAGGTCTTGGCTTCCTGCTTTTGAAAAGGTATGGAACTTGAAAATCCAACAGTCTAATCAAAAGTTATGGCTCTCGGAAGTTAGCAGTGTGTCGATCGGTGCGTCATCCTAGTTTTCATGATATCTCAACCGTTCTGACTCTAATTTTGACCCATGAATAGTCGTTGGAATGATAATTTTATAATCTTCACGATGGCATTGGTTTCAACTTGTTCTAACAGACGAATCAAAATTAGGATTTTTGGGCTTACCCAAGATCGACTTCGAGTCAAACTTGGTCAAAGTTGTTAAAAATCTCCAAGAAGCTCGGGTTTGATGTTGTTAGGATATATGTGATTCATGTTAGGAACATATGTCAAATATAGAATTGGCTAATCCTTTGACAAAACACACTTTACTTGTAATTGGGTAGATTTAGGATGTGTTTAATGCTCCAAGGAACAAGGTGTCAAGTTCAAGTGTTAAAGCAATGCAAATCTATCCAAAAAACAAGTGAAAAAGTGCTATATTTTAAAGCTCAACAGTTAGCTCGACAGCTAGTACCTATCAAGGTTTAAAAAGCTGTTGAAGCCGGATTCTCGATAGCTAGCTTAATAGATACCCTATCTATCGAGGTTTATGAAATTCAGTTTTTTAGAGATGATTTCAATCCAATCCTTGTATACATGTTTGGGCTTTCTTTTCTTACAACCTTGAACATATATAAGGATTGTTTTTAGGGCCGTCAAAGGTTGCGCAAGTGTGAAGCAAAGTTTTGTTCATGCAAATTGTGACTGGAGACAAAATTTTCCCTAGTTCATTTTTCTCTTGAAGAAGCTTCTATGTTTGTAGACCGTAGGGTTTTGTAACCAAGGAGCTTCATGATCTTTATCGTGTGATGAACTGAAGAACTTTGCAGCCAACATCCTTCTCAAGTTGGTGATTTAGTCGTGTATTGGAATCCGTGCATCTATTGGTTAGTCACGTACTGAAAGTCGTGCATTCAAATGAGAGATTATCACTACAGAACAAGTCCAATTAGGTATTGGGGCAAGGGTTCAACTGTAGGTTGGTATAAGGTACTGGGATTCTTTTACTTGTAATTGCTTGTTGTGATAATAGTGATTTCTCGGGAGTGGTAATCTTAAAATCACTCGATGGGGGTTTTTTCCTTGTTGGTTTTCCCCATTCATAAACAAATCACCATGTCAATTTATTTTCCGCTGCACTTACTTTAATTGGTGATTTGTTTATACTACCACACTATTGCATGTTAATTTAATTAATTAATTAACTCGGCTAAATTAATTTATTAATTCATCACAAGGGGTCAATACATTCTTGGCCTATCAAGTGATATCAAAGCAGGCACACTCTGATTAGGGTTAATCTTTGTTGTGTGATCCATTGAACCCTGTTTTTCATGGACACAAGACAGTCTCTTATTATACCTCCTTTATTTGATGGGACTAACTATGCATACTAGAAATTACGCATGAGAGCTTTTTTACAGTCATTAGATGAAAAGGTGTGGCAAGCTGTGGAGATAGGCTGGACCAAGCCGAAGGAAGTGCTGACCGATTGGGATGATGCTAAGATCAAGGCGGCAAATTTCAACAGCAGGACATTGAATGCGTTATTCAATGAGGAGTTCAAGAAGATATCCTCTATTGAAACTGCAAAGGAAGCATGGACCATCCTTCAAACATCCTATGAAGGAACAAAGGCTGTCAAGGATTCAAAGCTTCAGAAGCTTACTACGAGCTTTGAAGAATTAAGATGGAGGAAGATGAGTCATTTGATGAGCTCTATGCCAAGCTCAAGGACATAGTGAACTCAGCTTCTAATCTTGGGGAAACTCATTCTTTTGTATATTATAGTGGTTGTGACGTTATTCTCACTGATGGGACAAGCTAATGATATGTAATTATTTATTCAGACCTCTATTCTTTTATGGCCAATAGTCCATGTAATTATCGCTTAGGGTTTTGACTTACTTTGAGAGTATATTCAATGGAATTATTATAATAATTCTTGATGTTGGTACTTGATATGATTTTTGTGGATTGGATTGTCGAAAAGGAAAAATCTACAGGTACCTTGAGACGTATTTCTCATGCTTTAGACCCTTTGGGTTTGGGGTGTGACAGTTATGGTATCAAAGCTTAGGTTATGATTCTGTAGACTTTGAAAATAGGAATTGATTTTGATTTAAGTCTAAGCATTAGGGGTTTGATGAATTCTTTATTTTGTACCTTTGTTTCAGCTTCCACCTACTATTCCTTTTTTCCTTATCTATCTTTTCTATGCTAACCTTCTATGTTGCCTTGTGATTTACTTGCTTGTTTCTTAGGTATAGGTATAAGTACTTTGGTACACTATGCCTTCTAGAAAGAAAGCACGTAAAGTAAGGCATGTAGATGAGGTTACAGCTCTAGAGCCTGGCCATAGGCAACGCCAAGAGCATGAGAGATCTGTCACTCATGATGGTGGTGAGATTTATGAGGTGGCAGTGGCAGACAGGATTTACGCTAGGATTGCTAGAGCAGTCCAAGGTGGTGAACCTGGTATCTTTTCTTCAAACGAGGGCGTTGAGGAACTGCAAAAATCAAGTATATCACACATCATCGTCACTCACAAAAAGCAAATAAAAAATAGAAAGAACTGACGAGAAATACGCACCAGACACAGAGATTCCCTAACTACGAAAAAACTTGGAGGCATCATCTAGGTCCTTCATCCCAACCATTTCCAGAGACAAAAATGAAATTTGGTTTCCAATTTCGGAAGGAAGAAGGATAGTCAAGTATTAACCTAAAAGCCCTATCCCATGACCAAGGTCTTTGGACTTCCTCAGACGGTAAAAATGGAGAAATTCGTCTTTCTTGATGACATCCCCGTTATTGGTGGACTTCCACACCACCATACAAGAAATGACAATTTGCCAAGAATTAGGCACTAACTGTGCCGGAGCAAGGTGCAAATATGCAAAAAGTTCCCTAATAAAAGGGTGAATGGGAAGACAAAGACCACTAGTGAAATCAGCCTCACAGAAGTAGACTTCATTAGCATGAGAGTGACAGGCCTTATCCTCGTCACTCGAAATCCTAATCTTAACAAAATCAGGAAATTGAAACCTGTCCTTGATTTGCTTCTCATCTTTCCCTGAGAGGGCACAAGGGATGTTCCAAGCTTTATAAGGAGTAGAAGGGGAAGTAACCTTGCGCCATCAGAGAAGGATAAACATGTTTCCAACTCAATGGACCTAACCTCCACAGACATCTTTAGAAACCTAGCTACTTTAGCAGAACAAGAAACTAGAGGAAAGAAGAAAGCACAAACCTATATGGACAGTCCTACCCCACAAAGAAACTAACCCACTCAAGACACTCTCCCTCCACAACCTCAAGCAGACAACCTAAGCAAGCAAAAAGAAAGGCTACTGAAGGACAGTTAACCCTAATAGAAGAAT
Organism: Quercus tomentella; assembly: GCA_028535165.1. NCBI lineage: Eukaryota > Viridiplantae > Streptophyta > Magnoliopsida > Fagales > Fagaceae > Quercus > Quercus tomentella. The sequence continues at coordinate 73,065,718 of JAPQVY010000068.1, read as the reverse complement.
AATCCACCATGGAAGAACAGAAAAAGAGACAGGAGCATGAAGAACTTACTAGGGAACGCAAAACAAAAAAAGGAAGCTTGAAGAAGAAACAAACCCTAAAATGAAAATTGAACAAGGAAAGATTATAGAGGAAAGTAAACAGGAGGGAAAAATACGAAATAAATGGCCAAAACACATGCAGGAAAATCAAGAAACGTCTGCAGGTTAGACGCATCCTGACCGTACACATGGCCATCAACAAACCAAATATCAACTCATCATAAATACGCCTTACATTGGAATACAAAGCATCAGACGGCTATGCTTTCATCTCGTCTAATAGACAAAATTTAAACAAGAGGGCAACTAATGAGTTAGAAATTTATGACTGTCATTTAGCTAAGATTGTCATTAACCAAGAGAAGACGGTACGCATATATTATGCTTAGTAATGACAAAAAGTAACGAACAGAGCAACGATCACAAAATGAGCTGTGAACTTCAAACAGAGATTTTGTAACACACTAGCCGTTGAGCATAAATACAGCTATTCATTACCCATTAATGAGGCACACAACTATAAAAGAGAAAGCAATAGAAGTTAAAGGTACAGAAAAATACGCTATGAAAATCACTCTCTAGTCAATTCTCTCTAAAACCTTTCTCCCTTACCGACTTAAGCATCAGAGGCGATTTGGCTAACGCCACACCGACGTGTCACTCTTCCACCCAGTTCATTTTGCAGGTTTTCCTCCAATAGAGACAACCTCAATCACAACCTCATCCATAAGCTATGACGAGCAGCTCAACTGCTGATTTTTTACATCATCAATTATGATTATCTATCTTATAATAGGAAGGATAGTAGAATTATTAATGATGGTCTATCATCCTTTCAACTTTGATATTTTAGGCTTTCCAAAGCTAAATTAGCCCTTATGCCCGACCAAGGGCCTGTTTAGATCAGGGGGAAGGAGGGGGAGTGAAGAGAAGTAGAGTAGAGTTGGCTGAAAATATACTAATTTTGAGCCAAATTTACTCTACTTTACTCTTCTCCCCCCTCTCTCACCCTCAATCCAAACAGACCATAAGTGCTTGTACTTTCAATGATGTAGTGCACTACGTTTGATTCTCTCATCCAACAATATATCTTCATTCATCCAAGAAATTATAGCCCTTATGTCATGACTAACTAGGAAAGTCGAGTTGTCTAGCTCTATTGGTAATGTAGTTTGTTAGTACTGAGCCGTTAGATTTAATTTTTAGTGGTGTTTGGGGTCCCTCTTTGGGCCCTCCCGTGATGGTCATCTATACTATCTATAACAGGATTCTCCTCTTTAAACTAGATGTTAATGTGATTCAAAAATACCTTCATTATAAAAAAAAAAAAAAAATTAAAAATTAAAAAAAAAAAAAAAAGTGACTTCTCTCATAAATAGGTGCATAAATGTCAAATAAAAAATTTAAAACACCACGCTTCCAAAACACCTATAGCTATTATTGTTTTGAATTTAAAAAAAGAACTCCTAAAAATTTAGTCTTTTTTTTAATCCTTTATGTTCATTTTTCCCCTAAAATTTAGCTTTTTCTTTTAAATCAGGCCCAAAGCCCACGAAAAAACTTTAGGGTTTTAGTCCAACGCTACTAGGTATAAAAGGAAAACCTAAATACAATTCAGAAGTTCTTGGAAGTTTTGTGAGTTACTCCTGTGAGATTTCTAAGGTTTCTGTAGCCTTCTAACTCAGTAATCATTTACCGGAAGGTAGATCTACAATCAAGAATTGGTGGGGATAAGTTGCTGCATAAAAATCAACTACTGATGGTGATCTAAACCTTTAAGCGGGATCTTAAAGTCATAAACATGGGTGTTTGTGTTCAAAAAATTCAAATAAAAGAGTCCATGAAGTCGGAACTACACATGGTCGTATGAGTAAGTTCTACAAGAGATAGCCTTAGATTTTATGGAGAAAATATATTGTAAACTTCCATTCTATCATAGTGAATTTATTTACCTTGAGGATAGTTAGGTTATATCCTCCCCAGGTTTTTACTTTGAAATTGTTTATTTCATTGGTTTTTCTAGATCATCATATTACTTGCCTTCTTTAATTTTCCACACTAAGTAATATGATTGTATGTGTTTAACCTATATCTCATAATAGACCTAAGTATGAACTTGGTTAATTAATTAGGTTGAACAAACTAAGTATACAGGAGTCTAAACAAACAAATATAAAATGCATTCAAACTAATTAGGGTTGTGAATTTCGCAAATTATATAAATTTTTTTAGTGTGGCATTGTTCATCGTTTATCGTGTCCTCACATGCTCGAGCAAATGGTTGGGGGGGGGGGGGGATGAATGTAAGCTCGACCTGAGAGATAACAACCTGAGAAATTGATTTGAAAAATAGGGCCAGCCTAGGGTATGGTTATGAACGAAGTAGCCTATTGAGTGAAGGGAAACCATTTGGGCCCACCACCATGTAAATCCAAGCTGACTTCATTCCCTGAGGTCCATTACCAGGGTGTCAGACATAACTTTTTTTCTGAAGTAATGAACATAACACGGTTAACCATTTCCCTTCTAAACTGAGATGTCCCATCTTCTTAAGCTCACTTCGAGGGACATGACAAAGAAAACACGAGACCCAATGAAGCAATCACCTCCACATTAATAAGGCCCCTCATCTAATGTCAGCCACATTCAAAGCTGAATGACTGAATTGAATAGTATAAACACCTCCAAAAGTCTTCTTTCATGATCAAGAAGTGGCAGAACAGAAGAATGATGGGACAAGTATCCCTCAAAAATCCAACTGGGAATTGGACAACTAGAAGAGGAAGAGGAAGGGAGAAATGGCTATAAAAGGAGGGAGAAGCAATAGAGAGGGGGCTTCAGAAAATTAGAAGGAAAAAGTCCAGGCAAGAACAAGAAAGAAAGAAAGAAAAACTAGAAAGATTGTTTTAAGAGTTTTCAATCTTTGAATCCAAAGAGAGGTTGTTCCTACTTATATAAAAGCTTGATTTGTTTCTTTTTGACTTTGGTTTGTTGCTTAAACCTCTCATTGTGGATTTTTTCCCATCTTTTAGAAATTAGTTGGGTAAATCAAATATCTTCCTCAGTGTTCATTGTGTTGGTTGTTTTTGACGCCCACAATGGTAATATTGAGCTTCCTAAATGCCATGTAGTTGAAATCGGTTTTCCTTAATGGCCCATGCCTCAGTTCCCCAAAAATATTGGCATTTGCGCATTTGAAACTACTGTTTACCTCATTAATTGCTTGTCTGACGGTGACCAATGATACATCGCTCTATGCCCAACTGTTCAAAAATTCCTCACACTACAATTTTCACAAGGTTTTTGGTTGTTTGTGTTATCTGTTTCTCTATCAATACAACCTTCACAAAATGGACACTAAAAAAAACACGTTTTTTAGTTGCATTGCAGCTATAGGTTGGCTTTGAGCCGCATTTGGGAAAAACGCAGCTCCACCACTAGACGTATAGCCACGTTTATTAAACGCGACTATAGACCACTCTGAAGCAACATTTTGTGATCTTTCAACTACGTTTAGCTGGGTAGGGCTATAGCCGTGCTTTCAAATAGACCCATTCGGGGATTTATTTTTATTTTTATTTGTTATTTTTATATTTTTATATATCCCGAAGCTGCGTTTAATAAACGCGGCTTCAACATGTATAGAGCTGCGTTTTATTCAACACGGCTTAAACATGTATGGAGCTGCGTTTATTAAACGCGGCTTAAACATGTATAGAGCTGCATTTTATTCAACGTGGCTTAAACATGTCTATAGCTGTGTTTATTTAATGCGGCTTAAACATTTATAGAGCTACGTTTGATTAAACGCAGCTTAAACATGTATAGAGCTGCGTTTTATCAAATGCAGCTATAGGTTTGTTATAAATATATATTAAAAAAAAAAACTCTAAACCACTCTCTGATCTCACCCGATCCCTCACCTTCTCTCTCACTCTCTCCCTTTGACTCCCAAACCCTCACCTTCAACCACCCCTCTCTACCACTGATCCTCCTCACCGGCACATAAGCACTCTTTTTCGTCTCTATTCTCCTCATGCAGCTACTCCCTCTTCCATCCCCACCAAGCTGACCGTCAACTTTGTTCTTCCCTATGCTTCTGAGCTTGCCTCCAAAGAGGTCAGTCAAATCTCTCACTTTCTTTTTACTATTGGGATTTGTTTGTTTTGGTGTAATTTTATGTGGGTCGAGTTTAGATTTTGATTCTGCAGTCATGTTCTACGCTTTTTATGTCTATTTGAGGAGTTTTTTGACATGGGCTTGCTTTGTTTTTGTGTGATTTCAAATGGGTTTTCGTTAAAGTTTGTGTATTTTCATTGGATTCTATGTGAATCACAGTGGCTTTCTTGCAATAATTGAGTGACCCATGTTGGGAAATGGGATTTGTGGCTAGTTTTGACACATTTTTTTCGATTCTATTTGGGGTTTATCCCAAAGAGAAAATAGGAGTAGTTTTGGGACTAATCAAAGATCAAGAAATGAAATAATGAAAAGAAGATAGTAACTTTGGAGTGAGCTATGAGCACGGGCATTACTACATCCCATAATGTTTTCTATACCTGTTTGGCATTTGGGTCATTAGGGTTTGAATTATCCGGATATGTTTTTTTGTTGGCCTTCAATTAGGTTAGAATTAATTATCCGGATATGTTTTTTAATTTTTAATTTATAAAATACTCTTTTTTTCTATGACAATATTATACCTCCACATTGATTAGTCTCTACTTTCCGCAAAAACCTCATGGGCCTGTCTTGGTCATCGTCATCAATCTCCGAATAAACTACAAGATTTTCCACTGCTTTAATTCCACTGCCAGGAGCATTTAAGACGTATTCTTAGAGGTCAAGCCTTGCTATTTGACTGGTCAAAATCAACTTCATTGGCAAGGACTCCTAGAGTTTTGGAAAGTCAAATAGATGCCAAGAAGGTTTGTGACTTTGCCTTAGGACACAATCTTTAAATGAGCTCAGTCCAGAGAATAAATGGTTTGCTAAGACAAAGGTGATTTAAAGAAAATAAATCTTGTCATTCTTAACTTCTACGGCCATCAAGTTATGCAGAATTTGCAAGTGCTTGATAGGGTACTTGGTTGATATCTTTTGTATAATATTTGTATCTATTACGTTCTAAGTACTTAGGAACTTATGTATTAGAACTCTAATTTATATTGTTGGCAAACTATGATCAAAACAGGTTGTTAGTCTTGTTTAGACTTGCTGTGTAAAGTTAGAATCGAGCTGTTGCAGAATTCATTGTGCAATTCGGTCTGGCTCGATCAATCGAGAATTAGACTCGATCGATCAAAAGTCGTGCAGATTGTTTTTTCTGTAGAATTTCCAACTCAGCCCAAGCCCATTAAGGATTAGGGTTTTAGATCTAATTCTCCTAGTATATAAAGAAAACTCTAGCCACGTTTTTAGAGTAGTTTCAGTTGCTCTATTTGCTATTTGTGTGAATCTCTTGTGAGATCTGAGAGGTACTTGCCTTCACACAAGCTTAGGATTATCAAGAATGAGATTTCTTCAAGAGCTTGATGATCCTTCAGTTGCTGCCATAAGAGCTTAAAGATATACAAGCGGGTGTGCTTGTATTTGCTGAAGAATCCAAGAAAGAAGGAGTCCGTGGTCTCGGAGCTTGCACGTGGTCGTGTCAGTAAGTTTTCTACTGGTGGGTAGCAATAGAATGTTAGTGATCTAAGTTCTATTGTACAAACTTCGATTCTTTCTATAGTGGATTCAAGTTTACCTTGAGGATAGCTAGATTAAATCCTCCCTAGGTTTTTACCGGTGTGGTTTCTTGGGTCATCATATCATTGTGTTATTTATATTTCCGCTGCTATGCATGATATGATTGTTTGATTGTGATAACCTAGATCTAAAATTTGGACTAAGTAATAACTTGGCTAATTAACTAGGTTAATCTAATTGTGTTTTAAGGGGTCTAAAAACTTACAAGTGGTATCAGAGCCGGTAGCTCTTTTGTTGTAGATCTTTTGATCTCTGAGCTGATCCTTGACCCCTGTTGTTATGGATAATTTGAAGTGTCTTTCTAATCATGTTTCTGCTCATGCTTCTGTTGATTTTATTGATGCCTGTGAAACTCTTCATAAGGAATTATTGAAATCTAGGAAAATTGCTAAGAAATTCAAGGAAGAGTTAAAATTGGCTAATCTTGAAAAAAAGGAATTGGTTGTTAGATTAGATGAATCTAATAAGAAGAATGAATTATTGAGAAATCAAATTTCCTCTCAAAATGAGAAGATGAAAAGCTTGGAACAAGAGTTAGTTGAATCTAAAGCTAAAATTGAAAATTTGACTAGTACCAAGCCTGCTGTTGATAACAGAAGTGTTTCTGTTTCTCTTAAGCCTAAAACTGAGAAAGTTTATATCCCCCCTTTCAAGAGGAATAATAAAGAAAAGGCTTATTTTGCTAGGTTAGACAAAGATAAAAGTTCTGATGTAGATGCTGATGTTTCTAAACCTATGTCTAAACCTACTGTTAGAGAGCATAATAAATCTGTTTTTGTGCCTACTTGTCACCTTTGTGATGTTGTTGGTCATATTAGACCAAATTGTTCTTTGTTGAGGCAAAAACCAAAATCTGAGACAAGATTTGTTGTTAGGAATACTGATATTCCTAAATTTATTCCTATTTGTCACTTTTGTGGTGTCTCCGGTCACATTTGTCCTAATTATCATAAATTGAAATTTAAGCATTTCGTGTTTCAGTCTAGGATATGTGATGATATTTCTCCTGCCATAAGTCCAAATAAATTGCTTCATATGCTTTTGAAAAATTTAAGTTTGTTGGCTTGTGAAAGGAATTTGCAAGATTTTAGTCTTTCTCAGAAGATTGGTGTAATTCCTCAAATACACTATGCTTCTCATGGATTTTCACCTACAAAGCCGAAAACTCGTGCTATATGGGTGAGAAAAGATTCTCTAAGGTGAGTGTTGCTGACTTGTCCCTAATTTAATTCTTTCAATTTTTTGTGGAAATGTTTTGTTTTTGTTTTTGGTTGTTTTTGTTTTTGTTTTTCAGGTTGTTTTTTATTAAAAAAAAATCCAAAAACATTGAAAAATTTCAAAAAGGCAAAAATATTTTATTTTGTGTCTTGTTTTATTTTTCTTGAGGATTACATGAATTATGATATCTCTCTCTTGATTAAGAACATGCTTGACTTTGTGGAGAAACTTGAATAGTATGTGTTATATAAGTGCTAAGCTATTTCTGATTTCGTGTGAGTATGTACTAATTTGTACATGTACTCAAGGGCTAATTAAGAAATTGATATTTCTTGTTTGTGTACCCTCTATAGCTTAGTTAACCATTGTCATGCTTTGCATTTGCATTGTTCATTTAGCATAATGTGTGTTTTTTATTTTTGGTCAAAAATTTTTTTATCAAAAAGATTTTTGTGTTTTGTATTTCACATCTTGGATTTATAATCAAGGATTGGCCATATTATCTTTACATAACATGTTTATGTACCTTGTTTAGGTTGGATGAGCTTCTTTTATTGCACTTTACTAGTTTGAGCTTTGTAGTGCATGTTGTGTGAGAGATGTTTATAGTTTTTGATCACTTTGTCTTGATCTTGAAGTCACATGTCTTTGACTGTCGGACTTGAACCTTTTGAGGAAGGCATAAATAACCATCTCACCACTGTTCACTAGCCAATCATGAACACCTTAGTGCATATCGTAAGATTTTGTACTCGAGAAAGTGGAGCACATGCACAAAAAGAACATAAGGTGTAGCCTCGATTTAAATGTTAAAATTCGTGTACACATTATTGGACTTAATGTTAAATCAAACAAATAAAATTGGTGTGTACATTATCCCGGCTATTTTAGTAAGTTTCTAATCAAATAAAAATTGGTATGTACAATATGAGGCAAATCAAGAAACTTACATGATTGCAAGCTTTTATTCTAGGAGATGTGGGAGTTATATGATGTAACTCTTTAGATGATAGTCTCTTTCAAATTCTATGTGATGAATTTTGTAGAAACTATGCTTGATTTCTATTTACATATCACCTCACATGTATCTCAAGCTTTTGCTAGTTGCACACACTACACAAGTTACTCTTTGCTAAACTTCGTACATTATATTGTGTGTGATCTTGTTGTGGCCATCCAAGATTAAAAGTTCCTTGATTTTGATGCAAAATGTGCTTAATGTTTGAGTTTTTGAGGACAAATTGATTGAAAATCTTGTTTTTGGAAGATCTGGGTTGAATTCAAGTGTTTATGGAAAACTTTTAATCTCATACTCATGCATTTCATTCATGAAACAATGTGCTTTGAGGAGTTTCTGCATTAACTTGCTCTGTTTTTCAAAATTTCACTTTTCTAGATTTTCAATCAATCGAAGCTGTTTCTGAACCGATCGAAATTGCGATTAAATTTTTTGGTTTGAATCTGCTTGACTCGATTGGTAGTTGATCAATGCTCAATCAATCGAAACTGAAAAATTTTCAGTTTTTAAGTATTTGACCAATCTATTTATTATTTTTTTTTTTTGTATCATTTATGTTTAGGATTCACATGCATTGCATTGTTTTCTATATCCATCTTGCAGTTTTGCAGTCATATCTCTCATTGTTTTCGAAATATGATGGATAATCAATGTGCAAATATTTTTCTCTACTCATGCAACTGTTTATGAGTCACACAGTGTCAAGTTTGCATTTATTGAAAGAGAGAATATTTTTCTTCATGTGTATACTCAACTTAATTTATTTAAGTTAGGTTTTTGTGTTTTTCTTTTCCCCACCTCCTAAATTTTTCCCAAAACTGTTTTTCCCAAAATTTGTTTTGTTTTTCCTATTTTTATAAAGGGGGAAGCTTGTTTTTAACCCTTGTTGTTCATGGGGGGGTTGAATTGTTTTGTGTTCCCTTAATTCTTTATTTTCTCTTATTCTCTATTGTGTATATTTTCTGTCGACCTTCTGATTGGGTTGTCTTTGTCAATATGTGACAAAAAGGGGGAGAAATAGTTGTTTTGTGGGAATCCTATTTTTTTTTGTTTAGGGGGAGATAAAATTGTTTTTGAAAGGGAGAGAAATTTTTTTTTTTTTGATGTATCTAACTTAGGGGGAGATACTATGTTTCTTGTTGACATTGCTCATTGATTTATATTTATGAGTTATTCATGATATATGTCTTTGTTTTGTGTTTTATGAAGTCAAGAATTTATTTTTGTTTTACTTGTATTTTCCACACATTCGCTTATGCGTTTGTGGAGTATTTTAAGAAATATAAAGGTTGATTCAGTCGTGCTGCTGTCTACACTTGCAACTGATGGATAATAGTTAGGTTGAATTTTTTGAAAGGGCTTTATTGTTTGTAAATGGTTGTTTTCCTTGTAACTTTGAGCATTTTGTTTGTGTTTTGTCATAGATTGCCAAAGGGGAAGTTTGTTAGGTTCTAAGTATTAAGGAACTTATGTACTAGAACTCTAATTTGTATTGTTGGCAAACCATGATCAAAACAGGTTGTTAGTCTTGTTTAAACTTGCTCAAAGTAAAGGTCTTTTGTGTAAAGTTGGAATCGAGCTGTTGCAGAATTCATTGTGCAGTTCGGTCTGGCTCGATCAATTGAGAATTAGACTCGATTGATCGAAAGTCATGCAGATTGTTTTTTCTGCAGAATTTCCAACTCAGCCTAAGCCCATTAAGGATTAGGGTTTCAGATCTAATTCTCCTAGTATATAAAGAAAACTATAAGGTTGAATTTAATCAACCATCTTATTGGCTTTATTCCATGCCAAATTTGCTTATATTCCAGCATTTAGTACTCCTGTATCTAGGTGGGTTTTGTTGTAAGGGTAGTGAGTGAGATAGAGTGTTGATTGCTCAAGAGTGTGCAAGAAAACAGAGACTCGCGGCTTGATCTCACGGGTGACTCGCAGCTGCAAGCCGCTAGATGCAGCACACGTGCCAAGCATGCCAGAAGGTGAACAATCATGCTAGCTGGAGCACTACAGGACAAAACAGGACAACTGGCCATACGGTTATCTCGCGACTGGATCTCGTGACTTAGTCAAGTCGCGAGGACAAGCCGCGAGCCACCCCTGTTTTGAAAAACCTGACGTTTCACATTCTCCTCTCACCTCAGTATAAATACCCCTTATACCCACAAATGAAAGAGAGCTTCCAGAGAGAATTTTGAGAGAGAAACCCTAGAGTAAAACAAGATTGATTCAGCTACAATCTATATATTAGAGTCTCTTTAAATTCCTCAACTCTCTTCCTCTCCATTGTCAAACCCTTGAGAGGCATTTTACCAAAACCTTGTTCTCACTATATTCATTGCTGTGAGAGGGCTGTTTGGTGTTCTGGGAAGCAGTTAGGAAGGAACCAATCTACATTGGTTGATGCTATGGTCAAGTAGCGGAATCCGGGAAGCTAGAAAAGAAAAAGGTTCGGCGCAACCTCGTTAGAGCAAGAAGCTTGGAGGGCTTAGGTGCATTGGATAGATTAGGCTTGGAGGGTCTATTGCAGTCCATGTATCCCAACTACATTTTATAGTGGATTTTTTACCACTTGGAGGGCGGCGGAGAGGTTTTACGCCGAGGGCTTCAGTTTCCTCTTCGATAACACATCGCATGTTGTCTTTGTGTTTGCATCTTTCTTCCCTTTTATCTTTGCCTTTTATTATCTGCTGTGGGTAGTGATTTTAATTTAGCTTAGATAGTTTTTTTTTTTTCCAATTCTATATTATAGCTTGTGTTCATTTTCCGCACACTAGTTGTTTGACATAAAGTTTGAATTGGTTAATTTGTAAATTGGGGGTAAACGTTCAAGGGTGTTTTTACACTATTTGAACTTTCAATTGGTATCAAAGCGGGTACATTTCTAGTGGTTTCATTACCATAGTGTGATCCTTGACTCCCTATTGAGATGGATCGATCTCAATCTCTAAATGCACCTCCATATTTTGATGGTAGTAATTATGTTTTTTGGAAGGTTCGCATGAGAGCATTTCTATGTTCCATTGATGAATCAGTTTGGGATGCTGTTGATATAGGTTGGACCAGGCTTGAGGAAGCCAAATCCACATGGGATAAGGCAGCACTTGCTGCATCTAATGCTAACAGTAAATCACTCAATGCTATTTTCTGTGTTGTGTCTCCAAATGAATTTCATAGGATCTCTCACATTACCATTGCTAAAGAAGCATGGGAGATATTGGAGACCACTTACGAAGGCACGAAGAAAGTAAAAGACACCAAGCTGCAGATGCTAACCACTCGGTTTGAGGAGTTAAAAATGAGTGAGGATGAGTCCTTTGACTCTTTCTATAGCAAGCTAAATGTGGTGATTGTAAGCAAGTTCAATTTGGGAGAGAAAATGGAGAATTCTAAAATTGTTAGGAAGATCCTTCGATCATTGCCGGAAAGTTTTCGTGCTAAAGTGACAGCGATTGAAGAGAGCAAGGACCTTGATGACATCAAAGTCCAGGAGCTGGTTGGTTCTCTTCAGACTTATGAGATGTCGCTGCCCAATCAATGGAAGAGTAAATCTCTTGCTCTTAAGACCATTGATGAGAAGGTGGAAGACCATGACTCTTCGGGAGAAGATGTGGTTGACAAATATGTTGCATACCTTGTAAAAAATTTCTGAAAATTCTTGAAATTCAAAAATAATGGCAAATTTGGTGATGAAGGAAAATTTCAAAGTTCAGGAAGGGAGAAAAGGGAATTCAAAAAGAAAGATGGAAAAGAATCCCAATCTACACAAGGTGTCACTTGTTTCGAATGCAACGGGCATGGACACATTAAGAAAGAATGTCCGAATTATTTGAAATCGAAAGGCAAAGTGTATGCCACGACATTGAGTGACTCGGATTCATTCGACTCAGATTCTGAAGAAAGCTGTGATGGAGAGGGGAACTATTCAGCCTTTATGACTATTGCCCATGTTGAGTCTTCAGATGAGTTGAATCTGCTTGTACGAGACCTTGGAGAACATAGTGATGAAGAATCATTGGGAGTTGTTGAAGAATCAGATGCTGAAGAAGATGAAAGCACAGCCAATCTTCAAGAGAATTATAACTCACTCCTGGAGAAGTCGGGGGAGTACACAAGGGTGGCCAAGGCAGCTGTGAGAAAAATGAAGAAGGCAGAGGAGGACTATAAGAGTCTCCTAATCCGATATTGGGAGCCCAAATGTGAGATAGAAACACTGAATGGTGAGCTGTCAGAAGCTTACACAAAAGTGAGATTTCTTGAGCAAGAGGTTGTGCAAGCGAATGCTAAAATAGAGAGGGTCACCACCAAGAAGCTAGATGATGTTATTTCATCTCAAAATAGCTTTTCAGACAAATCCGGATTGGGATATACCGGAGGAAGTAGCTCATCTGGAAATGTCACTAAAGAAGTGGAGTTTATAAAGGCCAAAGAATCAGCTGATGTTGGTCCTACTGCTGAGAAGCCCAAGATAGAGGAGAAGAGAAATGTGGGGAATGAATGGTTGTTGAATTCACGTAATCAATCTGTGGGCAGGTCTGAATCTCGAGCCAAGTCTCGTCCACAACCACAAAGAGGTCCTAGATCAAATTATGTGTGTCATCATTGCGGACTTCAAGGGCATACTCGACCAAATTGTCAAAAACTGAGAGCAAAGAATAGTACAACTCCTCAAAGGTCACGAGGACCTAGAAATGATAGAAGAAATTGGGCTAGTGAACCATCAAGAGATCAAAACAGTGATCCCGAAATGATGAACGTGATGAAGATGATTGGTGCATTCACCAACTGCTTGGAAAGCTTCACACGAAGGTTTGAAAGCCCTAACTCCCGTACTCAATCCTATAAGGAAATCACCCCAAATGCAAGTGACGTGTGGTGAAAAAGGGTACTCATGCATAAGCATTACAACATGTCCATGCATTAATTCTTTCTATGCTTTGTGACGGTGTTTGAGTGTTTGCTTATTGTTTATGTTGATGGTTGTTTGTTTATCTATTTGTGCATACTTTTGGTTTTCTTTTTATTTTTGATCAATCCTTTTCTTCTTATATGTCAAAAATCCAAAAATCACATAAAAATTAGAAAATCAAAAAGTTTGATTGACATTGTTGAGTTTTTGTCTCAAAACTTGTTTTGCCTTGTACCTTTGTGCTAATGGCTTTGTGCATTTTCGAGCATAGCTTGTTTCTTTGCACTCTTATCATTGTGGGAGAAATCTTGAAATCTATGTGATTGTTGTAAATAGATCTTCAAACTTGTCATGAATGATTAGTGAATGGTTATGTTGATCTTGAGACATGCATAGACTTGTGTCTATATATCTTCCAACTTTTTATTTTTTAGCTAAATAGAGCTCACCAAATGTAAATCTCCAAATGAAAAGAGATTTTGAGCTGCAAAAGCCTGTCGCACATACTAGTATTCGACTAGGAGAAAGGGAAAGCGACCAAAGATTAAAGTGAATGTTTATTCAAGAAAGCCAAAGGCTATCTCATCAAAGTGTAATATCAAACATCACTCTCACAATGAGAGGTGATTGTCTCAAAAAGATCAAAAAGATCAAATGGTATGATTGAAAGTGGAGTCAAATGTAAAGCTCCAAGTTATGTTATCAAGTTTTGTGGGAGGTCATATATACATATTTCTATAATTGAGATGGGTCATATGATCTAGTGCTAATTGTGTATGCCTTGGTTGAATTGATCATTGAAGCTTCACATTAGACTAAGGACTATCTCATTGTTGATATCCACACACAACACACAAGTCTATGTTCAATAAATGTCATATTCATTTGTGTAATTGTACTTGATGAAATGTGTTTTCACATGCTCAATCTTTGTTGATTCAAGCACAAAAAGATTTTTGAGCGTTTTAAGTGTTTTTGGAAAGTATTTTGTTCTTTAAAACTGAAAAATTTCAAAAATCTCTTTTGCCCTATTTTGGCGACTTTGTTGTGGGTAAGTCCAGTCGCATGCCATAGTCGCGAGCTCGCGGATCAATTTTGGCGACTTGTTTGCGAGTGGAAGGTCCAGTCGTGAGGGTTGCACAGAAATTTTCGCAGCTCAGCTCGTGACTCCCTCGCAGGTAGACCTTCCAGTCGCGAAAAACACTTAGAAAGTTTTTCAAAATTTTGTCTTTGAGTGTTTTGGCGGCTTGACCTAGTGACTTGTTGGCAACTCACTTCAGTCGCGAAAAACACGTGTTTGGCAAAAATAGGGGCAGTTTTTAAATTTTTTTTTTTTTTCAGTTTTCCCTCGAACTTATTGTGACTGTTCATTGTCTTTTCTTTTTGAAACTTCTCAAACACACCGTGTTACCCACTTCCAACTCCATTGTTGCTTCATTTCTTCTCAAAATCATCAAGAAAAGGTATGGGTTTTATTTTCCTCATCTCATATTCTCTGTTTAATGAATATTTTTCTTGCCATTTGAGTAGATACTATTTTTGAAACATTCTTCTCTTTGTTTGATGGGTATGGCTGGTTGTGTTTGTTGTTGCTTTCATCCGTTTTCATATTGTTGGTCACACTGTGCTTTTTCTTTGTTCTATTATTTGCCTGTTGTTGATTTTCAAACTCTTTTGATAAATGGGTTTGGTACTTTTTGTGACTTGCTCCATTCATTTGTGTGTGTGTTGTAGTATGCTTGCGGCATTGGATTACTTATCTCATATTACTGTGGTTTTATGATGTCATAACATGTGTGTGATTGCATCTTGATAGTATCTCTTTAAAACACTTCATTTTCTGAATGTTATGTCTCACTGCCATGTGCTCTATTTTGGGTGTTCTGATATTTCATTTGATATTTTATGTCTGTTCCTATCTTATGTGGTCTTATTTATGCTATCCGTTCTTAATGTTCGAATGTTGTCAATCTGTGCATATCATGGTCATGGTAGATTATCTCATTGACAGTTATTTCTAAATTTATGTTTCTCTATGCTCTATTGCACTTTCACCATTTTGTTGCACCTGTCTCATTGTGCACTTTAGTATTGATTGTGGTTTTGTTTGGGTCTGACCTGTCGTAAGTTTGTATTTGTGTATAAAATCTCTGGTTTACACTCTTATTTGCATCTAATCATGTTGATATTTATCTTGTGTGGTGCTGTTTTTGGTTGTTTGCTATGTGCCTATTCTCTTGCAGATGTCTCGTCGATCCTCTAAGGGCAAAGACATTGTTGCTGACGATCCAGCAACCCCAGTTGCTAAAAGGACTCGACTCTCATCTCAGTCATCTCAAGACTCCAATTTGGAGAGGTTCAAAACCCCGCTTACCTCACACATCTACTCAAACATCTTTGACAAGTCAACTCCTATAGTGGAACGGGTGGTTGAGTCTGACATCTTAAGGACCACTTTTATCCCTTGAATCTTTGAGCCACGAGATTGGGCAAACTTATTTGGGAATTTTGTCGATCCAATGGATGAACTGGTTAAGGAATGCTACTCTAATGCAAGTGATCTTGGAGTTGAACTCATTTTCTGGGTCAGAGGAAAGGAATTTGGCATTTCCCCGAACTCCATCGCCGATATTCTCTGCATCACTAGACCTCAGAATATGGATCTAACTCCGTACGATGATCGAACTCTAGAGATTCAAGACATTCTACAAGTTCTAGGATCTGATCATGAAGTATCCAATACAGACACATCCATCAGCACCACAAAGTTTGCACCAAAGCTGACCACACTGAAGTTGATCATGTTCTCTAATCTCTACCCACTGTCCAACACTATCTTCATAAATCTTGGGAGAGCTCAATTCCTTTGTGATCTTATTACAGGAGCCCCTATTAATATCTGTGCTCACATCTTTCAAACCATGAGGAAGACCGTGGCTCAAACTGCAGCTCGAGGATGTATTCCATTTTGCAGTCTCATCATGAAGTTCATTCTTCGTGAAGGCATTATTCCTCCACAGATGGAAAAATGTTGACCCGTCAGCTTCCAATTTCCATGTACACTCTTCAAGCTAGCAGAAGTCACTCCTCTAAAACACCAAAGAGTGCACACATCTCTCCGGTTACTCCATCTGCTCCTGAGTCAGAGACACCTATACATACCACACCTACTTCGCGTGTCATCCCTGAAGTTCCACAAGCTAGCATTCCGCAAGCACAGACTGATACTCAAACTAATAGAGTGGGTAGTTTGCTTGCAAATATTCAGAAACGCATTGATGAGATGGTGACACTTCTCTACTCCACCAACAACCATGTTCAAATGCGACTCGAGACCATGGAGAATCAGCTAGAAGCTATTCAACAGAAGTTGGATGACAGCCTTTACCTATTCGTGCCAAAAAAGGGGAGAGCATTCAGTAAGGGGGAGAAAGCTCAAAGGGAAGTATGCATAGTAATAGGGGGAGTATACACATACTTTTGTTTTAAGTCTTATCCTTTAAATTTATAGGTTTATGTTTTTGGATATTTAGTGTTACTATGGATTTGATATACTGTGGTTTTAGTGTATGCTTGTTTCTAACTCATAACTTATAAACTTGGTTTACTCTTTATATATATATTATTGATGTTATTCAGTATATATTGTGTTTTGTACCCATGTTGCTTATGTAAGCTTTTAGGGTTATGTTTTTATGCATTTTTGTAGGTTTTATGGTTTGTACCATGATTTATGCAACCTTTTATGTTTTGTTCAAATCAGTACTTCTATCTAAATGTCTTGCATTTTATTTTAAGTACTGTCACTCATGTGCCCTTGTAGGATTGTTCCTAGATGCATATACTTAGTGTATTATGCATTGCTTGAGTGTTGGGCATACCAGTAACTTGCATTGTTCTTGTTAACCTGTATGTTCAAGTGTTCATTCCAAGTGTGAATGAGCACTGTGATCACTACCTTGTAATGGTTACCTGTTTGATCAAGCCATGAGTTGGTTCTTCTCTTCATCTTTGCTTGATCACTTTAAGCCTGTTTCATATGCATTTTATGCTTTTCTGCATACAATGATCATGGTGTATTGTTGTGTTTCAAGAGTTTCATGTTCTTATGATTCAAGTGCTTCACAGCTTCTAGAGTTAGGTGTGAGTAAGTTTTGCTCAACTGTTCCTAACTCACATGTTAAGTCTAGAGTTTGTTTTAGGGTTTTGTCATGGAATAGCCAAAGGGGAAAATTGTAAGGTTGAATTTAATCAACCATCTTATTGGCGTTATTCCGTGCCAAATTTGCTTGTATTCCAGCATTTAGTAACCCTGTATCTAGGTGGGTTTTGTTGTAATGGTAGTGAGTGAGATAGAGTGTTGATTGCTCAAGAGTGTGCAAGAAAACAGAGACCGCAGCTTGATCTCGCGGGTGACTCGCGGCTGCAAGCCGCTAGATGCAGCACACGTGCCAAGCAAACAGGACAACTGGCCATACGGTTATCTCGCGACTGGATCTCGCGACTCAGTCAAGTCGCGAGGCCAAGCCACGAGCCACCCCTGTTTTGAAAAACCTGACGTTTCACATTCTCCTCTCACTTCAGTATAAATACCCCTTATACCCACAAATGAAAGAGAGCTTCCAGAGAGAATTTTGAGAGAGAAACCCTAGAGTAAAACAAGATTGATTCACCTACAATCTATACATTAGAGTCTCTTCAAATTCCTCAACTCTCTTCCTCTCCATTGTCAAACCCTTGAGAGGCATTTTACCAAAACCTTGTTCTCACCATATTCATTACTGTGAAAGGGCTGTTTGGTGTTCTGGGAAGCAGTTAGGAAGGAACCAATCTACATTGGTTGATGCTATGGTCAAGTAGCAGAATCTGGGAAGCTAGAAAAGAAAAAGGTTCGGCGCAACCTCGTTGGAGCAAGAAGCTTAGAGGGCTTAGGTGCACTGGATAGATTAGGCTTGGAGGGTCTATTGCTGTCCATATATCCCAACTACATTTTCTAATGGATTGTTTACCGCTTGGAGGGCGGCGAAGAGGTTTTACGCTGAGGGCTTCGGTTTCCTCTTCGATAACACATCGCGTGTTGTCTTTGTGTTTGCATCTTCCTTCCCTTTTATCTTTGCCTTTTATTATCTGCTGTGGGTTGTGATTTTAATTTGGCTTAGATAGTTTTTTTTTTCCAATTCTATATTTTAGCTTGTGTTCATTTTCCGCACACTAGTTGTTTGACATAAAACTTGAATTGATTAATTTGTAAATTGGGGGTCTAAACGTTCAAGGGTGTTTTTACACTATTTGAACTTTCAAAAACCCTAGCCACATTTTTAAAGCAATTCCAATTGCTCTATTTGCTATTTGTGTGAATCTCTTATGAGATCTGAGAGGTGCTTGCCTTCACACAAGCTTAGGATTATCAAGAAGGAGATTTCTTCAAGAGCTTGATGATCATTCAGTTGTTGCCATAAGAGCTTAAAGATACACAAGCAGATGTGCTTGTATTTGCTGGAGAATCCAAGAAAGAAGGAGTCTGTGGTCTCAGAGTTTGTACGTGGTCATGTCAGTAAGTTTTCTACTGGTGGGTAGTAATAGAATGTTAGTGGTCTAAGTTCTATTATACAAACTTCGATTCTTTCTATAGTGGATTCAATTTTACCTTGAGGATAGCTAGGTTAAATCCTCCCCAGGTTTTTACCGATGTGGTTTCCTGGGTCATCATATCATTGTGTTATTTATATTCCCGCTGCTATGCATGATATGATTTTTTGATTGTGATAACCTAGATCTGGAATTTGGATTAAGTAATAACTTGGCTAATTAACTAGGTTAATCCAATTGTATTTTAAGGGGTCTAGAAACTCACAGTATCTATAAAAACAGTTTGAAAAGGATTGGTTGTTATTTGTTTTCCATTTCAAACTACCCTTTGAAATTTGTTCGAGTCATTGTCTATCCAGTGCTATATTAGTGACTTTTACTAGCAAAAGAGAAAAAATAAGAAGTGAAAATATACTTACGACATAGTTGGTCTATTACCGATTGAGTTAGGAGTATTCAGGAAATGTGATAAATAATGGGTTCAGAATGTCCAATGTGGTGCTCCTTTCTCACCATATTTTCTTTTGGAAACATTGGTTTCTCTATATATCCCTTTGGATGTCACAACTTTTTTTTTTTTTTTATAGGTAATCAGAAAATTAATATTAATGATAAAACTAAGAGAAAAGTACAAGAAGTTCATGATGATGAACAACAAGAAAGAAAAAAGAGCACACAGCACAACAAAAAGAGGGAAATTAGGAAACTAAGCTAAGAGAAGACATAAACTCAAAGAGAGAAGAACAATCAGTGAAACCCCAACAACGAGACCACTCCAAAAGACTGCTATGGCTTAAAACCTTTAACTCATCCAACGTCTTCTCCTTGTCCTCAAAAGATCAACGATTTCATTCCAACCACACAATCCACATTAAGCATCTTGGAACCAAGTTCCAAATGTCCAATTTTTTGCTTCCCAAGCCATTGATGCCAATAAGATAACAAACCTGCCACCAAACCTGGCATAACCCAATGAATACCAAAAGCTTGAAGCATAAAAGACGATAGCGAATGAGTAACAGGACAATGAAGAAGAAGGTGGTCTACCGACTCTCCATCACGGCAACACATACAACGCCAATTAGCCAAGGGGCGACCCTTAAGCATTAGATTATCCAAAGTGAGGATCCAACCATGAGCAGCTATCCACAAAAATGATCGCCACGCACTTAGGAATCTTTGGTTTCCAAATCCCCTTCCAAGGAAACAAAGAATTCAAAGCCCGAATCTCATGATAGTAAGATCGGGAGCCATCACCTTTAACACGCCGGCAAAGGGAATCCTCCTCTCACCCCGAGGAATACGAGTTTGGATAAGCTAAAAAAGAGAATAAAATGCAGCCAACTCCCAATCTTCGAAAGCTCTATAAAACCTTAAATTCCACACTCTAACAATACCCCAATCTGGAATCCAAAAAACCTCAAAGATGCAAGCATCCTTGCCTGCTAAATACACATAGAGCTCAGGATAGAGATCTTTAAGAGTATTATCACCAATCCACCTATTGTGCCAAAAATGGATACGAATGCCATCGCCCACTACAAAAGACAAATGCTTAGAAAAGCTCTCCCACCCTTCATTAATGCTTCTCCATAGGCCACACCCATAAGTCCTCCTACAGACTTTAGTACTCTACCCCCTTTGACCCTCCCCATATTTTGTGGAGATAACTCTCTGCCAAAGATGGGTAACTTCATGACCATATCTCCACAACCATTTCCCTAATAGAGCTTGATTAAAAGACACCACATTTCTTATCTCCAAACCACCCATCTTAACGGGTAAACACACCTTTTCCCAAGCCACCAAAGGATACTTGAAACTCCCCTCAAAAGACCCCAACAAAAAATTTCTCTAAATATTTTCTAATTTAGTAGCCACAGCTTTAGGAATAGTAAAAAGAGATAAAAAGTACGTTGGGAGACTAGAGAGGGTACTCTTTATAAGCATGAGCCTACCACCCTTAGATAAATAGAGGCGCTTCCACCCAGATAGTTTCTTCTCCATTTTCTCTAAAATAGGATTCCAAATCAAGGCTGCCTTATAAGAAGTTCCCAACGGCATCCCCAAATATTTCATAGGCAAACTACCCACTCTACATTGAAGAATATTAGCCAAAGCATCTAGATTAATCACCTCCCCAATAGGGACAATCTCACTTTTCCCAATATTGACCTTCAAACCCGTAAAAGCCTGAAAGCAAGGCAACACCAAAAAAACCTTCAGGGGATCCATTAACAAGGACTAAAAAGTGGACTGACATAACACAAGCCTTAATCCATCCCCTCCATTTCAGCCCAAAACCCATCCGGCCCAACAAATAAAACAAGGCCTCCCAGTTCACATGGTCATAAGCTTTTTCAATATCAAGCTTGCAAACCATGCTCAAAATTCTGCTTTTCAACCTGCTATCCAGGCATTCATTTACAATAAGCACTTAATCCAGAATTTGCCTTCCGCCAGTGAATGAATTTTGAGACTCAGAGATGAGATTATCCAAAACCCCCCCTTAACCTATTAGCCAACACCTTGGACAGCAACTTGTACACACTACCCACCAAACTGATGGAGTGAAAGTCCTTAATGTTAATGGCATTACACTTCTTAGGAATTAAAGTGAGGAATGAGGCGTTCATAGACTATTCAAACACAGAGTGTCGATGAAAGTAGACAAAAAAATCCATGACATCCTTTTCCACCACACTCCAACATTTGTGAAAGAAAGCCATGGTGAATCCATCAAGACCAGGGGCTTTATCACCGTCCATCTCCATTAATACCTGGAAGAATTCCTCCTTTGTGAACTCCTTCTCTAAAGATAATCGCTCCTCCTCTTCAATACAAGCAAAATCTAAACCATCCATGGTAGGACGCCCCACCTCAGTTTCCTTATACAACCCTTGATAAAAGAGAACTAGCTGAGAGTGTACATCAAACTCATCCTCGTAAAGAATACCATCCACCTCAATCCGTTTAATTTGATTAGCGTTTCTATGAGAGTTTGCTAATCTATGAAAGAACCGAGTATTATTGTCACCCTCCTTCACAAACAAGGCCCGAGACTTTTGCCACCAAGAAGTCTCCTCAAGAGAAGCCAAAAGTTCAATATGTCCTTTAAGTTGAAGGCGATGAATCTGTTCCTCGTTTAAAAGACCCACCAACTCCTCTCTTGCATCTAAACCCATCAGCTTAGTTAGTAAGTTCTTCTTTCTAAAAGCCAAATCACCAAACTCCTCCCTATTCGACTTTTTTAAATCAGCTTTAAGAGCCTTCAATTTTTGAGCCAAAATGAAACTAGGAGAGCCTGTAAGACTGTACCCTTCCCATCATTGCTTAACTCTATCAACAAAACCCTCAACTTTCAACCACATATTTTCAAATTTAAAGGCACTTCGCCCACGGCAAACAACACCAGCTTCTAGCAAAAGCGGGCAGTGGTCTGAAAGAACATGGGGAAGCACCCGTTGGGATACATTCTCAAAGTGCTCCTCCTAATCAAGAGAAACCAAAGCCCTGTCAATTCTAGACATAGAGGGAAGGCTAGAATCTCTAAACCAAGTAAAGGAAGCTCCCTTTAAAGGTAAATCAATTAAAGAATTATTCTCGATAAAATCCGAGAATGCAAACATAGTAGGGCTAAAAGACTCACATCCAAGCCTTTCACTTGGGTACCTTATAATATTGAAATCATCTACTAAACACCATGCCATGGGCCACCTGGCACGCACCTGAGATAACTCCTCCCACAAAGAAGACTGCAGTCCATTGTCATTAAGGCCATACACACCTGTACAAGCCCAAACAAATTCATCCACCACTCCTCTCAATAATACACTGACAGAAAACTGACCAACAATGACATCCAACTTCTCAAAGACCCTCTTATCCCAAATTAGCAAAACCCCTCCTGAAGACTGCATAGCATCCAAACCAGCCCAATCAATAAAAGGACTACCCCATAAACTCCGAACCAAAGCAACATCGATAGAGGATACTTTCGTTTCTTGAAGGCATACGATATCACACTTCCACTCTTTTAGGAGGTTCTTACAAACCTCTCTCTTCTGGGGATTGTTAAGCCCCCTTACATTCTAAGAAATTAGTCATAGAGTCATTTTAAACTACCAACAACCCTCATAGCCTTCGAAGAAGCTCTGCTCCTACTCCTAGATGAGACACCATCATAATTGACATAAGAAATGAGCCCCTTAAGCTCTCTGAGACCTTGTGACCTTGAGTTTGCAGGTCACTTAGACACCCCCATCATCATTCACCTTGAGACATTCCTGTTCCAGAATGTGAAAAAAAGCCAAACATTGAGCTTCATGTTTCACAATAGGGAAACCCACCATTTTACAGAAAATTTTCATCAACTATGACACCCAATTCGAAGGTGGCCCAAACTCTGTCTCCTGTGATCCCACTATAGAATCCTGAACCAACAAACCCTCATTAAGGTCCTTAGGTTCCCACCGAGACAGAGGTTCACAATCCAACACACAAATATCTTTCTCTCCACTACCACAACCACTGACAACCACCCACTGGTCTCCCCCAGTAGAAGGTGAAGCCTAGAGTCTGTCTGAAATTCCGTAACAGTCCACAGAGTCCACTGACCTCTTTTGCGTCGTATCCACATGAGTACTACTTCGTTCTTCTGCATAAGCTTCCCCTTCCCCAAACTTAGCTTCCATCCTATTACCCAAAATAAAGAGAGGAGAAAATCTATTTTGAACTAACCAAGGTTGTCGACACTGGATCGGCGGCACCTCTGTCAGAATCAAAGGCTCAATCACTGCCTCTACAGAGCTAAATCCCATATCCACTGTGAACCCAGAGTCCCGAGAACCTAATCTATGGGTTACCTTGGCGCCGGAGTCCTTGAACCCAGAAAAATCAACCTTGCCGGAGTCGAGAATGACTACACCCGAGATACACCGAGTCGCCGCTTCTTTTCCGATCACTTGAACATCGAAAGCACTCATCGACATCGACCCAGCCCCACTTGAGCTCGCACCCACTTGTCCCTCCATCGAAGTCAGAACCCAAGGTTCACTCTCACCCAACGGAACCTCCATCAACTTCTGCACTTGAGACCCCAACACTTGGGCTACGTGTTTAGCTTTAAACCTTTGGCTATGGGCTGGGTTAACCATAGCTTGGCTGCGTTGTGGCCTCCAAACAGATTTGGGCTTGTCTGTCTTGAATGGGCTAGACCTATTAAAATAATGACCAGTGGGCCTTAAAGTTTGCACCACTTTTGGGCCCACTTCAATAACCTTAGACCACCCTATAGCCCATCTCCCATCTAACCCACGCTCCAGACGCATAAAGAGATCCAAGCTCAACTCAGATCTTATACCTTCACTTTCAATCCCATTAATTGATGACTGAATCTTCGCCCCAACCCTCTGTCCTAGAGTACTTTCTTTGCAGGTATCCCGGTTCTTACGAGAAATTTTTGGTTCCACCGGGAGGACCACTGATGTGGTCCTCCCTGCTCCTGCCAACCAATTAATAAGTGCCATGTGGCCATTTTTCTGATTCAGGTCCACATCAGCAGCAACCCATGTCCTTTAACTCTGGTTAACAAAACCAAACCAAGGTTAAAACAAAAACAAAAACAAAACTTACCCAGCCAGACAGCCAAAATCAAACACGCCTCTTTCTTTCTCTCTTCCTCTAGCCCTATTTCCCCAATTCTCTAGAGAAGAAATCCCCATCCCTTTTCTTATGAAATTGAAATTCAAGCCGTGGCTACTACAACAGCGACAGCAACGGCAACAATAATGATAAAGATGAAGATAAAAATAGTGCGATGTCTTTCGCGGAGGCGAGGAGGCGGATGAGATTGGTGAAGGTGGAAGCGTGTGAGAGCATGGGCGTCGCTAGATCCGCCGCGTTCGTTCAGGTTCTCGACGAAGCCGGCGTCATTCTTCTCTTTCGCGACAAGGTCTACTTTCATCCCGATAAGGTCGAAGTCTCTCTCAACCAGCAGCATCTTTGCCGAGAAGCAAAGATAGGACCCAAAGCCCACAAGCTCCGATCGGTTTTGGTGGTCATGGGAATTTTGGGTTTTGGTTTTAAGACTCATGCCCCCATTCGATCTTAACAGGGAGGTGGTTTATCAGATGAAGGCATACAGATTTTTTTTTTTTTTTTTTTTTTTATGGGAATTTGAATGTTGTTGTTGATGTTGTGAAATTGATGTCCCAAAGTTTTGAAGAAAGATTGTATAAGTGGCTTTGAAGGCAATGGTGTGCATTAAGGTGTGTTGGGTGATGCATAGTTATGTGCGTTGAGGGGTGCACTGGGGTGCACGGGCTGCTGCTGTATTGTGCGTGGGCTGCTGCTGTGAGGTGCGTGGGCTGCTGCTTCAGCATGTACCAAAAAGTTGAGCACTTGGTTGGGATGGTCAGGGGAAGTTAGTTAGTTAGGCAGTTAGAGCAGGGTTGTTAATCATTGGGTAGTAAATTAGTTAGTTAACATGGATTCTGTTACATAAATAAGCTGGATTGTATTGATGAGGGTCACAAGGAATAACACATTTGATTTCACTTGCTTCCTTTATTGCTCTGTTTTTGGTGTTTGAATCTCTCTGTAAATTTTGTTCATTTTGGCAATAAAATTTCTCAATTCTTGGGCAGCTTGTTGTTGAGTTGGAGCTTGTTCCCAATTAAGGTGCTGATTCATCTTTAAAAAGGGACATGGAAGAAAGAATTCTAAAACAAATAAAACAGGATCATAAGTATATTAAAATAACCACATCTTTGAGCAAAGAAAACAAATTGAACCGTGCCTTATCTCTTCCAGCAGTGAGCAAGATCTAGCCGTCCCTAATATAATTAATGTACTATTTCTTTTAGTTAGTGCATTCACAGAAATTGCATAGCTGCATAAACTTGGAAATAAAAAAAGGGCATACAGATCACATGCTACTTGCATGCAATTTTTTTCCATACCACTGAAGGGAGAAAACAAAAGTTACAGTAGCATTACAAAGAACCAACTGGAAACTGATAGCAATAATGAATTGGCAAACGTGTTGCCACTTTAGCTACAGACCAAATATCCTTCACAACAACATGAGGAACCCAAAAAAGATCACAAAACAAGCCATTCTGATTCAGGAAGCAGTAGTCCGCGAGCCTAGTGCTGTCCATCCAATCCGTGGCATATTTCTTCTTAACTGTCTGCATAAGTTTTTTGCTATCACTGAGGAACAAAACATTTGGAAAACATTGAGCTTTAGCTACCAAACCAGCTTCAATAACAGCCTCCAAAAGAGCTCCAGTGGAAGTTGTAGCAGAGGTACTTGCTACTCCAAAAAACACCTTATCTCCCTGCAAAGTTAGAGCTTCATATACGAATACCATATCTACATTGCCTCCTCTTTCTAGCTGCTGCAATTTTGATGATTAGATTCCAATTCCTGGCTGCAGGTTGCTGCCAAGCGTTGGAACAGCTGCTATGTCTTCTTCTCAGGGTCTGACAGCTTGAGAGAGAGGCCTTATACCTGCAAGAAAAGTTTTGAGCAATTAGAATAACTTCCATTGGATTAGGGATGATTCCTTGATGCACTACTCTGTTCCAATGGTTCCAAATAGCCCAAAGGGTAATGAAAACATCTTGTAAATAAGACATAGAGTCCAAATTTTCCAATTCATGTCTAGAAATGATTTGTTGCAGCCAATGTTGAACAGACAGGTCAGAGAAATCTGAAGAATGGATAGCTAGAGTGGTTCCGTGCCAACACGCCCTAGTGAATGGGCAAAGAAGAAAGAGATACTTGCATGCAATTAAAACATTGGGTAACAGATAGAAGTTACAAGTAATATAGAAGATATAAATATATCAAATTAAAATTAAAGTCTCTCTCATACAGGCATGCAAGCAAAAACATAAGTACATTACAGTTTCACACTAGCTTCATTACAGGCATGAAAGACTTGTAAAGTCCACTCCAATAAGAAATCATCCAATTTCTCAATATCACATTTTTAGAGTACATGGATAAATCTACACAATAGGAACATTTCAAAACTAAAAATGTCATAATAACTGGACAGGAATTTCCATGGCGGTTGTTCAAAAAATCACTTTCCAGAAATTTTATTTCATGTTGCAGTGACTCCATCTTACAAATACCATCCGCCATGCACATAAGGCACCTACTAAAACACCATTTCACTCCCATCAAATTCCTGACCATGAATAAATTAGCAAACCTTTTTTTTTTCTTTTCCTTGAGAAGGAACCAACTAGCAAACTAAGATAAATTCTCCTTGAAGAGGGAGAAATAAAAAATAAACATAAATTCTCCTTGAAGAGGGGTTGAAACTTGTTAAGGATGAGATTAGGGTATCAAAATCTCAAAGGGAGATATACACAAAAGTTATACAAATGCTAGGTTGCAATTGACTTGAAAGGCATGTAAGCAAATAAATTGTTTGGAAAATAGTGAATGTTGCAATTGACTTGAAAGGCACTGTTTCCACAAAAGTAGCATGGTACTCCTCCAGGACTCTACAGGAAAGAAATTCATTTTATCTTAGAGATAGTGAAGAAAGGAAAATATAAATAAGCTAAGGGAAAGGATTTAAAGTTGTTACTTGTATCTTCTGCTAGGTGCTTTGAAGAGCAATAAGATTCTTTCCCAGCATTAAGGGCATGGCTGCAACAAGCTTAACTATCATCAAGCTTAATGATCATCTGCAAAGTTGACCACTTCCTTTTGCTCCTCCTTAACCTTGCACTTGCTATCTTAATGATCATTTGTCAAGTATCACCTAATCCTTGTTGGGTGTTTTTCTGCCTTGTAGGCTGGTGTTAAGAAGTGTTTTGGTTGTTGAAAGCCACCTGATACCTGCAAATCAAAGATTGAATAGTTAGACTAGCCTCCATACTAAGAGTGCTGGTGTGGGCTTTTTCCGCTTGGTACTTACCAGACTTGGAATGTTTCCACAACAATTTGTCTTGGCTAGCACCTACCTTGGAGATGGGGGTTTTAATAATTTTAGCACTAATAGTATGAGGGTATAGGGAACGGATTAAATCAGGTTTCCAGATGTGTGCAGAATGGTCAATAAGGTTAGACACAGTGCCAAGTTTAGATTATGATGCTGAAGAAGCTGATCACTGCTGAAATGAAAATACTTTTCATTTATAATAGTTATATTCAATTGGATGAAGAACAGTGTTGAATAATACAATTTTTGTCTAGAGGATGAGAAGGCATAACAAAAGAAAATATACAAAAAGGAATGTATTCTAACATATCCTAAAAATCAGCCTATTTTCATTGCCTTCAATATACAAAAATAACATTTCCTACAGCTTTCACTCCTCTCATCATCGATCTATACTTGTTAGTTGCATACTTGTCAAGAGTCTTCTGAATTGAATACTCAACTAAAATCTTTCAAGTCAAATCACTTCTGTCCTGGATTTAGTTGCGTAAAACCATTTAAGAAAGAATTCTGCAAAATTAGATATAGACATTTTCAATTATTAGTAACAAAGTGATAACTATTGATACAAATAAATAAACATAACTAATGAGGAATAAAAATAGCAAGTATATTTACCTGACTTAAATGATTTAAGCAATTGTTACTTTGAAGCATGCTTGTTAAGCTAACATTTGGAGAAGCACCACTCCAATAAGAAAAAGGGATCTACATTCATATGTTCTCAACATCAAATGGTAGATACTTATAAAAATGAAATACTAGTGCATATATCATTTTATTTTATTTTTTACTTGTACCTGATTTGATAGTTGAAAATGGTTTGAACTACTAGTCATTGGCATGCCCAGAGAATGAAATATCTATAAAATATTATAAGAGATTAAAATGTATGATCATTTAAAAATAAATAAAAAAGAGGATGTAAAGGGCTTAGATCATACTTGATTATTGTAGTTCTCATCCATGGGTACATTAGATGGGTGCATCGGCTGGCATAGTTTGCTGGAAGTCATCTCTTGGGCAGAGTTTGCTGGAAGTCCTCTCTTGGGCAATTGTTCTAAAAAAAGAGATGAAATATTGGGCATTATTCACAACAAATAAATAATTGAATCATTGAACTAACATTTAAAATTTAAAAAGAAAAAGAGTTACTTGATCTTGTAATATCTTTTAATGCCTTCCTTTTACGCTTCTCCATATTGCTTTTCATTCTCGCATTTGTGACTCCTTTTGGTCGCACACATGGGGGATCTAATATAGGCAAATTATTAAGTGAGCAATTAGTCTTCTCAACATCACCAGAGATGTTATTATCCACAAAACTATTTTCTTTTTCACCATCATCTCTTGCCCCACTTAACATCTCCATATCTTTCTCAACAAATTCTATCATCTCTCTAATTTTTCTTTTGCACATTTCAGTATGCCGAGTTGTTGCTGCACTTCTTGTGAAAAATTCATAAACTGAGCGCATTAATTCATTACGGCGTGATGTCACTGACAACTCATCATTTGCATCTGCTGATTTTGTATGATCACATACAACATTATCTTTCTTTGCATTTTTTGTCCATCGTTTCAAAATATATTGATCAGGAAGCTCTGTTACATTTTTCACAATAAGTATTCGCAAAGCATGTCGACATAATAACCCCAATGTTTCAAACATTTTATAGCTGCATGTGATTTCATTATTTAAGGAGTTAAAATAGACAACATGAACCCTTCGACCACCTCCTTCAATGATTTCATAGGTGAAAGACTCTCCATCAGAATTAACATCTTTGTGTGTGACCCCCAAGGTAGAAGTAATTTCTAACTCAAATCTTTTCAACATTGTACGAGTATAAACAGATGATGCATGTTGCAAAAGTCCACAATTTTGGACTATTTGAAAAGACGTACCTTGTTTGCAACGAAAATCTTCTTCTAACTCGTCTGTGCGCATATTTTTTGAAGCTTTCTCATACTCATGTACAAATTCTGTTAGTCTCATTGTTTTGCATGCCATATGTTGAAAAACATTATTTGTACTCTCGCTCCTGGATGAAGCTTTCATTCGGCAAGAGAAAATGTTATGACTAAAAACTGAACACCACCTTTCACGATTTTCATATAAGGTGTTAAGCCACTTATTGCCCACCAAATTGTAATCTCTGAGCAAGGCATCCCAACAAGACTGAAACTCTATTTCTGTCTCACAATTATAAAGAATCTTATTAAATTTACTCTTAAATTCTGGATTCCCATAATGCGTTGGTAAATTTTCTGCAGCATTTTTTGAGATATGCCATAAGCATAGGCGATGACAAGTATCAGGAAGCACAACTCTTATGGCATTCTTCATTGCTTGACATTGGTCAGTAAAAATTGTCTTTGGTTTTTGATTTCCCATTGATTCCAAGAATGTTTCAAACAACCAAGTAAACGAAGCAGTTGTTTCATCCAATAGAAATGCACAACCAAAAAGTACATTCTTCCAATGATGGTTGACACCTACAAATGGGGCACATATCATATTATACTTGTTAGTTCGATATGTAGTGTCAAAACATATTACATCTCCAAAAGAGTTATAATCAATTCTTGATCTACCATCTCTCCAAAAAAAATTTGTCATTCGATTTTCTTGATCAACTTGAATTGCATAAAAAAACATAGGATCTTCTGCTTGCTTTTGTTTAAAATGGTTTACTAAACTTTGAGCATCTCCAGCCTCAACATTGATTAACTTCTGCTTGTTCACCGCATTATGGCAATCTCGTTTTATAAACCCAACATTTTCAAATCCCCCAGCTTCCTCAACTAAATAGGAATATGTACTTATTGTTCTTATGCCCGCTTCTTTAAAAGTTCTTATTACACCTAACTGAGCATCAGTTATTTTTCGATTCGACCTTAAAAATGGTCTTTCTTCAGGCTTTGCAAGCTCATGATTATGATTAGAATTGAAATGAGTAACCTTCCACTCACCATTTGTCACTGTAAACCTGATACTAGCTTCACAACCAGTCCTAGTTTGTAATCTTTTGAATTTCTTATCATCCAAATGGTCACCATCTCGTGGAAATCCTTCTTTCGAACACACATACTCTCTCTGTCTTACACCATTTTTTGCATATCTGAGTTTTTCTTTTCGAACACTAAACCCAATTCGTATAGCATAATCATTATATAATTTATATGCTTCCTCCTCACTGTGCACCACCATTCCAAGCAAATTTTCAACATCTTGTAATTCTTCATCGGCTCTAATATCTATAATTAAAAACATCACAAAACACATTTCTAAGGAAACTCAAATCAAAAGGATAATAAAAAAAGAAAAAAGAATGGTGTGTGCGTACAAACTATTAACTGTACAAATTTTAATTTTTAACTATTTTTACATTTTGGACTTAAGGTACGTTTAGAACTTAACTTGTGCTCTGTTTCAAAAACAAAGAAACAGAGTGGCATCTAATAAACCCAAAAACAAAAAGTAGGCAGGGGTATGGAATGGGTTCTAACGATTCATACCATAGACTCATAAAAATTTAATTTTTAATATCTATAAACTAGATAGAAAGAAAACAACACATAAAAATTTCATTATTTTAATTATTTCTTATCTTGGGTTATTATCAAACACGTAGAATATACTATATTTGTAAACTGCATGAAAACAAAACAAAGCAAGAGAATGATACATTGAAGAATGAATTGAGTCTTTGTAACATACATACCTTGATCAATATTGGTTAGTTACAATGGTGGTGTGTGGATTCCAGGAACTACTTCAGCCATAGCTTACAGTGAGTACAACTCACTATTCATCCAAGGGAGAAGAAAGAAAACCCAACATAAGGTTGTTTGAAAGGCTCGTCCAATGATGCGGGAAGGGAGAGGGAAGAGGATTGAGCAGGTAAAATAAAATTTTGTGTTTCAGAAATTGGGTGAGAAGTGGCTAACACAGTGGGTTAACAGGGTTTGATTTTGGCTAATTGATTTTGGGTCTCCGGGTAAGTGAGTAAGTCTGTAAGTAGAGCTGACATTTAACCTTGGTTTGATTTTTTAATTATAGTTAAGTTAATGGGTAAGGCTGATGTGGAGCTGAGTAAGAAAAGATGGTTATGTGGCCTTTTTTTATTGGATGTTGGGACTTGGGAGAGATAAGTCACGGTTCAATTTGTTTTCTTTGCTCAAAGATGTGGTTATTTTAATATATTTATGATCCTGTTATTAGATATTGTGTGTGGCCCGGTTTTGGGAGGGAAATGATGTTTTAGAATTCTTTCTTCCATGTCCCTTTTTAAAGATGAATCAGCACCTTAATTGGGAACAAGCTCCAACTCAACAACAAGCTGCCCAAGAATTGAGAAATTTTATTGCCAAAATGAACAAAATTTACAGAGAGATTCAAACACCAAAAACAGAGCAATAAAGGAAGCAAGTGAAATCAAATGTGTTATTCCTTGTGACCCTCATCAATACAATCCAGCTTATTTATGTAACAGAATCCATGTTAACTAACTAATTTACTACCCAATGATTAACAACCCTGCTCTAACTGCCTAACTAACTAACTTCCCCTGACCATCCCAACCAAGTGCTCAACTTTTTGGTACATGCTGAAGCAGCAGCCCACGCACCTCACAGCAGCAGCCCACGCACAATACGGCAGCAGCCCGTGCACCCCAGTGCACCCCTCAACGCACACAACTATGCATCACCCAACACACCTTAATGCACACCATTGCCTTCAAAGCCACTTATACAATCTTTCTTCAAAACTTTGGGACATCAATTTCACAACATCAACAACAACATTCAAATTCCCATAAAAAAAAAAAAAAAAAAAAAAAATCTGTATGCCTTCATCTCATAAACCACCTCCCTGTTAAGATCGAATGGGGGCATGAGTCTTAAAACCAAAACCCAAAATTCCCATGACCACCAAAACCGATCGGAGCTTGTGGGCTTTGGGTCCTATCTTTGCTTCTCGGCAAAGATGCTGCTGGTTGAGAGAGACTTCGACCTTATCGGGATGAAAGTAGACCTTGTCGCGAAAGAGAAGAATGACGCCGGCTTCGTCGAGAACCTGAACGAACGCGACGAATCTAGCGACGCCCATGCTCTCACACGCTTCCACCTTCACCAATCTCATCCGCCTCCTCGCCTCCGCGAAAGACATCGCACTATTTTTATCTTCATCTTTATCATTATTGTTGCCGTTGCTGTCGCTGTTGTAGTAGCCACGGCTTGAATTTCAATTTCATAAGAAAAGGGATGGGAATTTCTTCTCTAGAGAATTGGGGAAATAGGGCTAGAGGAAGAGAGAAAGAAAGAGGCGTGTTTGATTTTGGCTGTCCGGCTGGGTAAGTTTTGTTTTTGTTTTTGTTTTAACCTTGGTTTGGTTTTGTTAACCAGAGTTAAAGGACATGGGTTGCTGCTGATGTGGACCTGAATCAGAAAAATGGCCACATGGCACTTATTAATTGGTTGGCAGGAGCAGGGAGGACCACATCAGTGGTCCTTCCGGTGGAACCAAAAATTTCTCGGTTCTTACAGCTGAAATCTGACACAATCTTCTCCCCAAGTTGCTCCCTCTGTCCAAGACTACTTTCCTTACAGGTAACATGGCTATTACGGCTGGGAGCTGACAAAATCTTCACCCCAGGTTGCTCCCTCTGTCCAGGGAGATTTTCCTTGCAGGTATCTGTATTTTGAACCAAGGTAGTTTTATTCTTTCCTTTATGTCCTCCGCCACCGTTGGTTTTCCGATTCCCCGCCACCACCGATGCAAAGGATTTTGTGGCATCTCTTTTGGGAAAACCTGTGATTGCTTGCTTGGGAGCTAAAGACTCCGGGTCTATCAACTTTCTCAGTTGTAAACCAAATCCTTTCCAGCCACTCCCCGACTTCCCTTCTGGCACCACTAAAGACCCCTTTCGACGGCCATTGATGAGTTCAGAAATTAATAAGAAAGCGCCGTAAGTGTTGGATCCCAACTGAAGGATAAAGCATTTGTCACCCTCACGGAAAGATTTCGCAAACTGACCACGAGACTGCCCAGAGATCAGTTCATCCACATTAAGTAGCAATCTCTTTGCACTACCTTTTCCCATAAAAATGGATCTTAAAAGAGTCTCTACCTCTCTCATAAATACGGAGCTGGTAAAACATCCCACCTTCCTCAACAGAAAACTCAAAAGTTTTTGATTCCACGGAGAAGAAAACAGAACCTCCCATATTGAAAAAGAAATCAACAGAAATACAAACCAAAACATAGAAATACAGTATTTTTATCTCTATATGATCCAGAGGCATACATTAATAGACATTCTCTCATTAATAGACATTCCCTCTCTATGCATTTGAAATACTAATTTGATAACTCCATAATCAACCCTAAATTACTATTTTCGGTCATAACTCAAAGTTAAATTGTTAAATAATGTCTGAAATGGCTTCAATTTATGCTGTTTATTTATTTTGAAAAACCAATCATGAGTTGAATTATTACACACTCTGTTTTAGGACATGGGTGAAAAGTAATAGGTCTTGTTATTAAGACTACTAAATGAACTTGGCTTTCTTCATGATGAGGGTAGAATGGTTCGTTACTAATAGTGGATTAGGGGAGTTTGTACTGGTGGAAAGTGTAGTTAATATAGTCATTTGCATAAGAGAATGGTCTGCAGTGCAATGATGCTTATGATACTATCCATTGCCCCTTTTGATTATCTCTAGGGAACATTTGATTCCATGATATGTAGGTCCCAACATTTGACTGGTGTTCTGATACGAACATATTAAGACTAGACATGGGACACAATCATTTGTATGCTGCGTTGATTTAACCCAACTTTTTGGTAGGGTATCCAATAAAAGATGTATCAAATGTGCTCTTTTTAGTGAGGATTTTTTTTTTTTTTTGGGGAAGCAGGCAAGGGGAAAGAAAAATTATTTAAATTTCTGGGAGTGATACTTATTACTTACTCTTTCACATGAATGGTATTGGTAGGCATCATTTGTGCTCCACTGTTGCTCTGGTATGCTCTTCTGCATGTATTTCAGGCCTTTATATATATTGAAAATTCCTTTTAGCTGAAAGTGACAATCACAACCAAAGAAGAAAATGAGAGAAAATGAATCAGTCAGTTTCAGTGGAAAATTAAATCACTTATTATAAGTCTAGCATTAAAAGTAATAAAAAAAGAAAAAAGTGATTGAATTCTATGTAATTATTTAATTAATCCCTTGCATCCACCAGAGTCATGTTATGACTATGTGGGGGCTATTTTTTAGGTCATTGTGGGAGAAGTGATAATGGTTATTGTCAATGTCCCTTGGGTTCCATGGTCAAAGATCTAATTATATGGAAAAAGATATATGTTGCTGGACACAATATTGATGGAAAAGGATATATGCTGTTGAATTAGTTAGTTGGGATGAAAGCTTAGTTTAGTAGAACTGAGAACAAAATTGATCTTTAAAAGTACTTGTGCGAAAAATGTGTAAATATTGGACTATTTGCATTTATCCACCAAAAAAGAAAAAGTGTGAAGATTGGACTATTTGCAATTGGTACCATATTTTAGCTTTATTGCTTTCAGTTGATTCATAATGTGGTATAGTAGTAGACAAAATAAATTTGCCAACGGAAAGGCTTTTTTATTTTATTTTTTTCCATGCTCGGGCTTAGGAGAAAGAGGTTGAGATAAAACCTACTGGTCTTTGTGAAATTGATAATGATTTTATTGTTTTAATCCTGTTATGAGTAAATGCAACTCACCTTTGCATCTGTCACTCTGTGCAACTAGTCTTGTTAGGTGATTCTGGTGTTGGTAAAAGCTGTATTGTTCTTCGCTTTGTTCGTGGTCAGTTTGACCCAACTTCCAAGGTAAGCAATTTGTATTGGAGTAAACTACATAGAAAAAAAGTTAGCTTTATTTATTTATAATGTTCTATGTGAATGGATATGGGTGTCTATCCTTCCACCTAACCCTAGAAGTTAATTTATGATACACTTACAATTGGTGGTTTAAATAATTTCAGGTTACTGCTGGAGCTTCATTCTTATCACAGAAAATAGCTTTACAAGACTCTACAACAGTTAAGTTTGAAATATGGGACACTGCCGGCCAAGAGAGGTATGGTGGTCAAATCATGCTTCAATATATAAAAAGTTTAAGATTTATATATCATAGCACAAGCTCATCTTATAAGTTTCTTGTCTCTATTGGACGTCTACCCCATCTCCCTTGCCCATGCATGCCACTTTTTGCTTGAGAGCATTAATTGTTGATTTTGTCTTATTTAGGTATGCTGCATTGGCGCCACTTTATTACCGAGGTGCTGTAGTTGCAGTTGTTGTATATGATATAACAAGCCCAGAATCATTTGCCAAACCACAATATTGGGTTAAGGATATGATATAACAAGCCCAGAATCATTTGCCAAACCACAATATTGGGTTAAGGCAAATTTTTCAGGGATTGCTTACTGTTAGTTATTTTATTGTTTGTTTGTTTTCTTTTTCCCTGCAACATTTAAGTGTGGAAAGGATAAAACCATATAATAACCTTTTTATGAGGTTACAAACTAATATGATCAAGGGGTTGTACATTGATGATTGATCACCTAATATAGAATTGAAGTGTGGGCCATAATTTATTTGTATCGATGGTCAAACCTTTTTAAAACTACTAATTATCAATAATTTTCATAATGGCTTGACATGAAAAAGAAATTCCAAGTTTATTCCTAATATTCTTCTTGCCCCCTGTCTCCTGCTTCCCTTTGTCCCCTTGAAACTAAAACATTGGAAGGTGCTCAGCTTTGAGTCAGTGTATGTGCTGTTTTGACTACAGCAATAGGCAAATTCTTCCCTTCTCTTGATTTCTCTTAAGTCTTTTAATACTATTCACCCAAATGTGATACTACTTGTTCAATTTATTTTATAGATTTTGGTGCTTGGTTGCTTTGGAAGGCGTTTGTTGCAGCAAAATTGACTTTTGTAAATCGATTTGGTACTCTACTTGGGCGGTGAAGTTTGTTAGGATAAGCTCTCACTATCTCTTGATTTTAGTACTCCTATCCTAAAATTTGAAGGTTTAAGTATAGGATTAAGATGTTTATGAGCAAGGTTTACCATTATTATGACTTAAAAAAAATTATATTTTTTGAAAAAAAAAAAAGAGAGATTTATATTGAGCATAGTTATTAATCATAAACTTTTGTGCCTGTGTGTTTTAGATTATGTTCTTGACATTTGGTATTCTCTATTTTTCAGTTTGCTTGTGCAGCAAGTTGATGCGTCCGTCTGTTCTATGTTGGCGGTTTATATCCAATTTGGTTTTGCCACATATTATCTTTCTACTGAATGCAGGATTTTTTATATTATTTTTTTCATATTATTATTTTGGTGGTTTGCAGCTTAAGCAATGCAGTCTGCTTTGGCTACAGGCTCTCTTTTCCTCCCATTTTATGTTAGTTCATTTTCCTCTCCTACAAACCTATGTGGTGTTTTAACTAATGCACATTCAATTTTCCCATATTCTATATATATAATCCGCTAATATGTAACTGTAGTGGGTAAAATTGAGAAAAACTCAGAGTTGCCATTTAATTTAATTTAATTTTTTGTCTAAATTGGAGCTTGGAATGTTTGTATTTTCAGTTTGCTCTCTTGTTGGAAATCAGTCCCTAAACTGTGGGTGCACGGTGGCCTTATTCAGGGTTTTCATGTAGGACCTATTAGCTCTACTGGCATTCGTATTTCTCATCTTTTATTTGTTGATGACACCATTCTTTTTTGTGATGCTTCTAGGGAGCAGTTGCTATCCATTAGGCTAGTTTTGTCTTGTTTTCAAGCTTTTACTGGTTTGAAGGTGAATGTGGGGAAAAGTGAAATTGTCCCTATTGGGGAGGTGAGCAACATTCACAATTTGGCTAACATTCTTCATTGCAGGGTGCGCAGTTTGCCCATGATCTATTTGGGAATGCCATTGAGTACCTCGTAGAAGACAACCCCTACTTGGAATCCGATTCTAGAGAGGATGGAGAAGAAGTTGGCAGGCTGGAAGCGGCTTTATTTGTCAAAGGGTGGCAGACTCACCTTGTTGAAAAGTACTTTGTCAAGCCTCCTGACTTATTATCTTTCCCTCTTTACTGTTCCTAAAGCTGTGGCAATGAGATTGGAACATATTCAGAGAATTTTTTTGTGGGTTCTTCAGCAGAGTGTTTCAAATACCCTTTGGTGGCTTGGGAAAAAAGTTTGCTTACCTCGTGAGAGAGGTGGGTTGGGAATTTGAAATTTGGTGTCGTTTAATCAAGCTCTTCTAGGAAAATGGCTTTGGAGATATAGTCATGAAACTACTCATCTATGGTAGAGGGTTATAGCCATGAAATATGGGGAGGGGAAAGGGGGTTGGAGCGCTAGAGTTTGTAGAAGGGCTCATGGTTGTGGTTTATGGAGAAGTATTCGTGACGGGTGGGAAAGTTTTTCCAAGCATGTGTCTTTTGTGGTGGGGGATGGTTCCCATCTTCTTTTTTGGCATCATAAGTGGACTGGGGATAATTCTCACAAATCTCTTTATCCTCAACTATTTGAGTTTTCAACCAATAAGGAAGCATTTGTGTCTGAAGTGTTAAGTCCTTTGGCTGGTGATAATGATAGAGTTTGGAGTCTAAGATTTTATAGGGAATTTAATGATTGGGAGTTGGTGGCTTCCTATTCCCTTCTTCACTTCATTCAAACTAGAATTCCTAGGGATGGAGGTAGTGACAATCTTTCTTGGTGTCTTAATGGAAGTGGGAAGTTTGATGTTTGGTCTTTTTATCTTAAGATTCGAAATGCAACTCTAAATTCTTTCCCCTGGAAAGGCATTTGGAAAACAAAGGTTCCTAAAAGGGTAGCGTTCTTTATGTGGAATGCAGCTCATGGTCGGATCCTTACTTTGGATAATCTTATGCTTCGAGGCCAAACTTTGGTAAATCATTGTTGTATGTATTGCTGTAATGAGGAATCTGTGGATCACCTACTAATTTCTTGTCCGGTTGCTCATTCTCTATAGATGTATATGCTTCAGTTGTTTGGGATTGATTAGGCCATGCCAGGTTCTGTTATAGACTTATTTTTTTGTTGGTATCAGTGGTTTGGGAAACATAATTCTAATATTTGGAATCTGGTTTCGAGTTGTTTAACGTGGAATATTTGGGCAGAACGGAATCGACGTTCTCTTGAGGATATGGCGAAATCTTTGGATCAGTTGCTAGATTTATGCAGACGGACCCTCTTTGATTGGTCTCGGTGTTGGGGCCTCTCGGATTGTTCTACTATCACGGATTTCCTTTTGTCTCTTAGGATAACTTAATGCCTGTTTGCTGTTCTTTTCCCTCTTTTCTACTTGTTCACTATCATGAATCTTGTATTTTGTTCTTGCTTTTTCTCTTTTAATAAAATTTTTTCTTACCTATCAAAAAAAAACATGCTTGTATGTTATTGTTATTTTCTTGCTCGTAGTGTAGCTTGTTCATCTTGTATTTGCAACCCCATACGCTGTTTAATTAAAAATTTTGATATTGACGAGAATTAGTTATTTTAAGCTTTTTGCTATTGTATCTTATATTTACTTTTGATCATAGGTATAGAATTTATTTAACTCTGCCTATGTTTGTGGTTTATTGTTCAAAGCCGGGTCCCTATAGGGATATAGGGAGGGATATAGTACTTATTTCTCCCTTAGCTACTTGCTTGAGCCTTATTTATATTCTCCTCTCTTTTAGTTCTCTTTTTTCTTCTGAATAACTTCTTTATATTTAAACTGATATTTGCCTTTTGTTTTTACTTTATAATTCTACAACTGAAGCTTGGATTGTGTGTGATTTGTCTGGCCACATTTTTGGTCGTATATTTCCTGCAGCCTCCTGAGATGTGATGTAATTCTGGGGTTCTAAGCGCTAACCTAGTCTGATTTCGTCTTTTCTTGCTTCTTAATCTTTTGTGATTTATATATATGTTAGGCTCTTAAGCTTTTTGGTTGTGTAAATAATTCATTTAAACTTGGATCGTTGCTTATTGATTTCCTAGCCATGGAAACTGAGTGGGCAGATGCTGTCCTTGTTCAACCAAAGTTTGACATCAGTCTGATGCTCTTGCTATTTTGTGTATCTTATTCTTGTTTAAATGGCGATGTGGATTTTGTGGTTTTGTGTTCAGTAGTTTCCCTGTGTTATGCATTTGGGATTGTGTTGGGGTCAATTAAAAATTTTATATCTTACATCCTTTTTTCTAGTACTCTTTTCTTTTTCATGCAACTTATTCTTAGACAAGTTGGATCTTGGATTATTTGTATTTTCAGTTTGCTCTTGTTGGAAATCAATACTTGCCTCATGGGTTTGCACTTACATATATGCTTTACACTTGCAACCCCATATCCAGTTTGGATTTTAATTTAGCTGTGCTTTTCTTGTTTGGAGCAGTGATCACATCACATAGAGCTTGTGACCTGAGGGAGTATGCTGGAAAGTGAGTGAGTAGATGATGTCCAATTTAGACTAAAGTTTGGCTTAGTGTGAAGCCCTTGCTATTCTGGACCTGTATCATATATTAGCACTTAGTAACATAGCTTATTTTTATGCGGGTGATGTTTGTTTTTTCCTTTTGTGTTGTTAGTCTCATTACCATCCTTCAACTTTTTTTTTGATAGAGCCTCTTTCAACTCTTCCTCAAAAGCAATTTATGTCGAATTTTATATTGTTCATTAAAAATTGAGATGGTTCATTTAGAAATGATTTGGAAAATCAATTTCTTTGATTTTATTAGAGAAATTAAGTTGCTACTTTTCAAGGCTTTTGTTGCACCATGTTTGGCATCAAGTTCATTTTGCTTGACTCTTTATTCTTGTTATCTTTTGCTTTTTTATTTTTATAATTTTTTTAAGGACACATTCCACATTTCGATTTGTATTCTTTTAATTTGAAACAGGATTATGTGTATTGTTAATCTGCATTATCTGGATTTATGTATTTGTATGGGTTTGATGTAATGGGGTTCACTTGTGGTGTTTTAATTAAGGCTAATTTGATTTTTTCTCTTTTCAATCATACATACAATTTGTTATAAGGATTTATCTTTATATTTGTTGGATTCTACTAAAATATGGTAGTTCTAGTTCTTTTTATATGTTCTGTCATTCTTAGGGCATGTTAAAAATCTTTTCCTCAGAAGTCTATAGGAACTGGCATTTTCTTTTTGGGTCCTTAGTAGAAGTGGCT
This sequence comes from Quercus tomentella, assembly GCA_028535165.1. Classification (NCBI taxonomy): domain Eukaryota; kingdom Viridiplantae; phylum Streptophyta; class Magnoliopsida; order Fagales; family Fagaceae; genus Quercus; species Quercus tomentella. The sequence continues at coordinate 73,024,965 of JAPQVY010000068.1, read as the reverse complement.
GAGTTTGATATAGTGATAAGCTCTCTTTTCACATCGTTCTCTCTTGCATTCATAAGAACTATACAATTTTGGGCTTTTTAAATTCTTTATAATACTTGGGCTGCTTTTCTTAGGCTTTGGTGGACAGCCATACATTCAATGTACCACCCTGTTGAGGGTTTGAAATTTCCCCAGCAATTCATTTTCCTCTGTCCTGTCTTGTTTAATTTTTTTCTCACTCAATCTGAATATGGTAATGCCTCTTATTGTTGTGGGACAGGTAAATTAACGAAGTTTGTAACCATCATTACGAGAGAATAATAATACAGGCTTTTGCTTTATTCTGTTATGATTTGCATGAGTCGGGCTTTTTTGGAACAACATGGATCGAGCTTATATCTCTAGAATTGCATCAGGGTTTGAGCACTGATTGACTTGTTTCTTTTTAAATGGAAAAAAAAAAATAATAATAATAATAATTTTTGATTAAGTTATGTTGTCATTTGTAATAATGAAATAGGATAGTTGCATTTGCTGGTTTGATATGCGATGTAAAGATGTGCAGCTTGTAATGGAAGTTGGGAAGGAAGCCATTTCTTCATTATGCTTCAAGTCAGGTATTTATATATTGTTATTTATTTATTTATTTACTTAAGTTTTTTGATTTATTGGGTATTAATTTCTTTAGTTCAATTTATAATTGATTTCTTTAATACTGTGTATATTGGTGATATGTTTGGTATCTAATTGAGTTTACAGTCAGGTTTATGATCAAAGTTCACGTTATTTATTGTTGCTTGACTCAAGGAATGCATATATCATTTATGCCTCTTCAAGAAAGAAAGAAAACCTATACCCAATGTGAATTAGCTAATCGCGGCCCAAAGCGGATCTATAGCTATATGAGGTAAAAAACGCAGCTATAGGGGGACTTATAAATGCTGCTATAGACCCCACAAGGGGCTATTGTCGCGGAGGATAGGCCGTGTTTAGAAACGCGACTATATCCTATAGCTGCATTTCGGTCTGCTCCATATATTTTTCTTGTAACGGTTCTCATCATCTCGGTGCAAATCACAGGTAAAATGAATTTCCTATTACTAATTCTCAATTCCATTCTATGACCAAGCAAACTTAGGACACCAAAAAAATAAGGGACTTAGAATCCCAATCAAAATGATTTCTCACAATTTCTCAGTAACCAATATATACTGTTAGATATATTGGATTATAGTGATACGCTAAATGTTACTCTATATCTTCACATCAACTTCACATCAACTCTGAAACTTACCAGTGACAATACTCTACTCAATCCAACATTTGCTGCCTGCAGCATTGGCCAAAGAACCAAAAAACAGTTACAAATTTTTGACAAAACAGCTTTGAATCAAAGATGAATAAAATTTTAGTGTTCAAATGACTTGAGTAGCGTTCAACTCTTCCAATCTCCAAATTACAAGAACTTATAAAATAGCATATCAAATAACAAAGAAATTGTATGTAACCAAATTCTTGATATGGGCATGGCATGATAAAGATGAAAGAACATTTACCCTCAAAAAATATGGTCCATCAGAAAAAATTAAAAAAATAAAATAAAAAACTAACTAATAATAAAGATGCAAATTTTAACCCAAAAAAGGTCCCAAAAAAAAACCATAAGAAGTACAAGAAGAAGAAGAAAACAAACTTCCGTAGTGAAAAGAGACTCTCTCACTCCTAGAGGAAACAATGGACTTAGAGGCCTAATCTATTCCTTAGCTATCTAATAATAAGAGAATATACTTGAAACAGAGTTTGTTTGTTTTTTTTTTTTTTTGAGAGTTGTTTATACATGCACAGATTCATATTCATACAAAAATTCAGGGAGGAGCTAGGCTTTGCTATGAGTGTGGAGAAAAGGAATTGGACCTCAAACATGAGTACTGCAAGATTCATCAAGTGTGTCACAGTTGGTGATGGAGCTGTTGGAAAGGCTTGCTCATATCTTATACTAGCAATACCTTCCCACAGTATGATGACGTTTCATAACAATTTATACTTGCATTATACGCATCCATGTTTAATATGCTTGACTAAATTAAGCTTACAGTCTTACTTCAGTAATTATGAATTTATGATGTACTGCTCTTGGTTCAAATTCTTATAGGCTTATGTACCAACCATGTTCGACAACTTTAGTGCCAATGTTTAGTAGTTTTGAATTGAAATAGTTTTCTTGTTTGGCGACCAAGCACACCATGTTTAATAGTTTTGTAGAGATACAAAATCATGTAATACCCTAAGTACTTAATGTAGTTTGGCAAATACAGAACAGGAGGATTATAACAGGCTGAGGCCTTAGAGTTATAGAGGTTCAGATCAGCAGATGTGTTCCTGTTGTCCTCTTTCATCAGCAAAGCCAGCTATGAAAATATTACTAAGAAGGTTTTTCATCAAAAACCCAACAATCTTTCTTCTCAATTTCTTAAATTCATTTATGCATTACATTCTCCAGTCTGACATGTCAATTTCTTGGCTCCCAGTGGATTCCTGAGCTGAGGCATTATGCCCCTAGTGTGCCAATAGTGCTTGTGGGAACCAAACTTGGTATGAATTAATTACACAACTATAAATATATGAATCATCACTAGCCAATTGACCTTCTGATTTGTATAATAGCTGATTTAAATTAACCTATGTGACTTTTTTTGTAATTTGATACAGATCTATGAGAAGACAAGCAGGATTTGATTAATCATCCCGGCGCTACACCAATTACAACTGCTCAGGCAAGTCTCTACTGAGGGTGGACAAGAACCAAATACTGATGAAATTTTACAATTTCTCTCTCTAAAAAGTTAATATTGTCAATTTCATGAACTTCATGGCAAGAATATTCAATGTTGGTCAGGGTGAAGAACTCAAGAAGGCAATTGGTGCTGCTGTTTACATTGAGTGCAGCTCCAAGACTCAACAGGTTCAGTAATTAACTTTGTGATCTATAATTTATGAAATATGAATACGTTTTGCTAGAGGAAGTAAGGGTGTGTTACAATATTAAAGTAGGGTAGCCTTCAACTGCAAAAACAAGTCTAAGATTCTAAAACAAATTAAATTGAATTAACAATTAATTAAGCTAAATTACAAAATAAATTGCTATGAATTAACAATCAACAAACGTAAATAAACCCTAAATCATTCAAAATAAAGATGATGAATTGAAACCCTAAATTACAAAATAAATTGCTGCGAGTAAAATTAACAATCAACTAACCTAAATAAACCCTAAATCAATCAAACTATTGATAATTTGAAACCCTAAATACAAAATAAATTGAAATCCATTTCTTTACATGGATTTCACCAAGTAGCCATGGGCAACAAATCAAAATACAATGAATCAGTCACAAAGAAATGAAACATTGAAACTTCATTTTCTTCAGTTTCCCCTAATTTTAGTGAACAAAATATAAATCTTCTTAGGTTTTCTGGAGATCCAAACAGGAAATTGGTGAAACAAAAAAGGAATCAAGATTGGTGGCAGAGAAAGAGAGGAAAGGACATGCTGAAGCTGTAATTGAAGGTGTGAGCATCGCAGTTGTAGGTGAACTTTTTTGTTGATGTTAGGAAGCTTCTGGAGGCAGCTATGGAATTGAAATTCGGTGTATTCGGAGAGAATCACAATTCCACAAGAAACGAAAGCGTAGATCAAAGGCTTCTGGCTCATCGCTCTTTCTTTCTCTGAGACTCTCAGTAGCTAAATTGATTAGGGTTTTTGAATACACAAAGAGAGAGAGATTTTTTTTTTTTTTTTTTTTTTGACAAATGAGAGAGAGATTTGAAATTAAACAAGGAGTGTATTTGTGACCGAAGAAGAAAAGGATTTCGTTAAAAGGGAGTGTAAAAACAAAGCTAGAGGGTAATGAAAAATTGGGGAAAATAAAACGCGGAAAGGGGATCAGTGTTTTGCAAGTTGCAACAAAGTTATTGCAATAAATAGAATAATAGAATTTTTAAGTGTATATTGCAGCAAAAAATAAGATACTCACGTATCCATGCTTATTGCCACTATAATGCTTATTTGTTGCAAAATAGATTTTTTCTTGTTGTGAGTGGGCATCCGTGAGTTTATCATTGAAGGTGATTCGTTGATTTCTCAACTTGGATTGGAGAGGCTTCTTACTTTCTCGAACAAGCCTTAATCCAAGATGTAATCTTTGTTTCCTAATTATAAAGCTAATGTTTTCTAATAAAAAAAATACCCTGCCACATAATGTCTTATTATATACAATCTCCAAAGTCTTTACCTTCTAGCCCCACCACATGTCCAACCACATCAACTTCGAATAAAGGCCCCTTTTTTTTTTCTTTTCTTTTCTTTATGAATAATCAACTTCTAAAGGTCACTTATTTTAGTTTGAGTCACAATAAATACCATACACTTAGAAAAGGCCAAAGACTTGTTTACCTCTATCTTGTTCCCAAGCCAAAAATTGTTCGCACCGTGCTGTCCATTGCTATCTCAAATGGTTTGATCATTTCACAGCTTGACATCAATAATGCATTTTTTATTGAGTAATTTTAGTATCACATAAAAAATAAAAAATCACAATTTTTGTCATAATTAACTATCAAATGTGGTAGACTCTAATTAATATCTATCACTTTCATATAAATTCACTACTTTTTTTTTCACCATTCATAATCTGTCACGTGGACAGTTATTATGACAATAGTATAGTGTATTTTTTTTTTTTTTTTTTTTTATGGTCCTAAAAATTTCTTTTCTTAATGAATATTTGACAAATTCAGTTTACATTACTCATCCTCCAGAGAAAATGGGCTTTTGTCCTCATTTTTTAAAAGAAATCCAGTATTTTGCCTCCTTTCCCAAACTAATTAGGGAAATGCCCCTCTTTTGAAACTTGATTTTCTCAAAATCGAGCTTTTAAAAAAAAAAATCCGGAGCCCTATAGTGGCGTTTTAAAGAGTCTATAATGATGTTTTAAGGATCTATAGTGGCGTTTTGGAACTCGAGCTCCATGAAATCGAGTTACATGCAAGTTTTTCTTTTTTTTCTTTTTACCTATAACTCGAGTTCATGAAGCTCGAGTTCCAAAACGCCACTATAGGCTCCTTAAAACATCATTATAGGCTCCTTAAAATGCCACTATAGGGTTTAACTCGATTTTGAGGAAATCAAGTTTCAAAAGAGGAGCATTTCTCTAATTAGTTTGGGAAAGGGGGCAAAATGCTGGATTCACTACAAAAAACGGGGTCTATAGCCACGTTTCAAAAACGCGGCCATAGACCCCAAAAACGCAACTATAGGATATAGCCGCATTTCCTATTGCTGCGTTTACAAACCAGGCCTAAGCGTCGCAACAATAGGCCTATAGCCGTGTTTTACAAACCACGGCTAAAGGTCAGACCTATAGCTGCGTTTCTTAACCGCGGCTATAGGTTGAGACCTATAGCTGCATTTTTTAAAAACGCAGCTACAAGCCAACTTTGAGTTGCGTTTATAATCGTGGTTATATCTTCGGACCTATAGCCGTGTTTTTAAAATGCAGCTATAGGTTGTTCCAATATAGCTGAAAAAAGGGACTAAAGGCGCGTTTTTTTACAAACGCAACTATAGGTCTGGCCTATAACCATGGGTTTAAACGCAGCTCAAAGCTGGCCTGTAGCCGCGTTTATAAAAAATGCAGCTATAGGCCCAATTTAAGCTGTGTTTTTAACTATGGTTATAGGCCAGACCTATAGTTGTGTTTGTACAAAAAATGCGGCTATAGACCCTTTTTTCAACTACATTGGAACAACCTATAGCTGCGTTTTAAAAACACGACTATAGGTTTGGTTTTTTTTTTTTTTTTTTTTTTTTTTTTTTTTTTTTCGTTTTTTTTTTTTCCTTGCTATCACAACTTAGGATTTTGTTACATCCCAACATCACAAGTTCCATAAACAAGTTCCCAACACAAAATTGCCAAAAGATATGTACAAGTTTTGTACATCACAAAAAATATACAAGAATGATATTTTTACATTCTAAACTGCCTTCAAACAGCCACAGGCAGCAAGCAGCAACATCACTAACCTTTGTGTTAATAAAAATATATATACAAACGTTAGTTCATGTCTATTCACAAAAAAATTTACAACATGCTTAGAATGTCCACCAGGTTGTGAGGCCTCAGGAGTTTCCTCAGTATCATTTGCTTCCATTTTGAACGAAAACACTTTCTTGTCCACTTCATGGTAAAACTGCACAAATTATTCTTTGTCAAGTTAAATTTGCCAAATTTTTGCTTGCAATACATAATACTCTAAACATGAATTCGAAATTGTAATTCGGCAATGCTTAGATGCACATTTGTATCAAAAGGCTCTTGGAGCAATTTGGCAAAATAATGTTATGAGGGAAAGAGACATTATTTGGCATTATTTTTTGCCTAATTATGGAGTGATTTGGCTTTTCAAATGCCAAAATGAAAGGGAAAATTGAAAGAGATTATATATGATAGGTGCGAGACTACGTACCTAGATAATTAGAAATAGGGAGAGCTCATTTGGATTAAAAAAAATAATACAAAGAGTAACATGAGAGGAAGACTAAGCAATAGTTCAACTATTCGTTAATAATTTAACAAGAGTGGTGTAGTAACATACTTAGTCAATTTATCAGAGTTAAAACTTAGAGAGAAGAAAAAAATCTAGTCAAAACTTCCAATTCAATCAAGTTCAGCAGTACATTATTGACATTGATAATGAGAGCTATTGTTTTGTTCCTTTACATTACGTATTTTGCATGTGTCTAGTCATGGAGATGTGAATATGCCAAGAAACTGTGTTCTTCATGTTTCAAGTGGCGAATAAGAATGCGATACTCTAGAGTAGTCACTATATCATACACCTTTGAAATGCGTCTTGAATCAACTTATATTACAATAATACAATTGCATTATGAGATTTTATAACATATTCACCAGCAGAAAGTTTTCTTTGCTCCTGTACTGACTACTGAGGTTCATAGTTTATCCATCATAGCATGGTATGTATATATGTAGGCCACTGTTTTTAGAGAATTTTTTAGAGAAATTTTGTTTTACCTCAGGATTCACAACTTCATTCCCATCATTCCCATCAAGCATTGCCACCCTAAAATATATTAAAGGCATCATATTAATATCACATAACAATGCATTGCAAAAAGTAGTGTTTCGGTAAATAACATTTTTTGCTACCTGAGAAGGACCTATATCACGCATCCCCTAGCTAAGTCGCTCAAACATGCCTCTCATCCACATCATCATTTCGGCCATTTGTGCTTGGTGTCTTGCCTCAGATTGAGCTAGTTCCTCCCTATGCTTCGCCTCAGATTGAGCTAGTTCCTCCCTATTCTTCGCTAGTTCCTCCTTAGATTGAGCTAGTTGCTCCCTAAGCTCTTCATGAGTCGTCTCCAACTCTGACATCCTTTGGTGAGTTCTGCTTGGCGACGAAGTCGAGGTAAACTGTGAATAGTTTATGGCACTTCTTCCTGATGGGGTGATTCCAAAACCTACCCCACGTACACATCCTGGGCGCTCTGAATGACCCATCACCCGAGCATACGTGTCGTCTTTGGACCACAGGATTCCATTACCAATCTCTTCTTGTAGTCATATGCCCTGTTCATTCAAAAGTACTGCCATCATATCTTGTTTTCCCACAAGAACCAAACAACATATTACACACCATAATCAATACAAACACAAAATACACTAAAATTCAATTCGATCAAATTGTGCTTACCATGTTATCTTGCGCATGGGCACTAACAGCAACCCCATCTTTGGTGCGGTATACTTGTTGATATACATCTGCGCACTCGACTGCCGCTCCTTTAGCTTTCACCTACATGACGAAAAAAATTCATACAATAAACACTAAGGCGTTCATGTTGTTATGCCACAATTAACACAAATCCACAATGAAATAGTCATAAGATAGCAAAGTTAGTCAAATAAAGATAAAGCTGAGAGAGTAGTAAATAAATGAGAGGATTTAGCTAGCTTCCAAATACACGTGGGCTTGCTAAATGAAGAGATTAAAAATAAAAATGACATGGGGAGTTAGAAAATAGGCATCATAGACTTTCTATAATGACACTTTATTTGAGTTAAACAGAGATCCAAAAGGCCAAAATGTAAGTTTATATAAATGGAAAGGATCATGCAAAACCCATAGAAAATGGCTCAAGATAAGATTGAGATGCCCACTTTGCACACAAATTTGTCACAAATTACCCATGGGTGATCTAAAATGTTGGGACTTAGTAAACTAGGCATGTTTCTCTATGATTTGCAACAAAAAGTTATGTTCAATGCTCACCAAATTGCTGGAAAATATGTGCACCAAGGATGACAAAAAATAAATGAAAGTTCAAATAGTGTAAAAACACCCTTGAACGTTTAGACCCCCAATTTACAAATTAACCAATTCAAGCTTTATGTCAAACAACTGGTGTGCGGAAAATGAACAAAAGCTATAAAACAAAATTGGTAAACAATCTAAGCCAATTTAAAATCACAACCCACAGTAGATAATAAAAGGCAAAGATAAAAGGGAAGGAAGATGGAAACACAAGGACAACACGCGATGTGTTATCGAAGAGGAAACTGAAGCCCTCGGCGTAAAACCTCTCTGCCGCCCTCCAAGTGGTAAGTAATCCACTAGAAAATGTAGTTGGAATACATGGATAGCAATAGACCCTCCAAGCCTAATCTACCCAGTGCACCTAAGCCCTCTAAGCTTCTTGCTCCAACGAGGTTGTGCTGAACCTATTTCTTTTCTAGCTTCCCGGATTCCGCTACTTGACCATAGCATCAACCAATGTAAATTGGTTCTTTCCTAACTACTTCCCAGAACACCAAACAGCCCTCTCACAGTAATGAATATGGTGAGAAAAGGTTTTGATAAAATGCCTCTCAAGGGTTTAACAATGGAGAGGAAGAGAGTTGAGGAATTTAAAGAGACTCTTATATAAAGATTGTAGATGAATCAATCTTGTTTTACTCTAGGGTTTCTCTCTCAAAATTCTCTTTGGAAGCACTCTTTCTTTTGTGGGTATAAGGGGTATTTATACTGGGGTGAGAAAAGAATGTGAAACGTCAGGTTTTTCAAAACAGGGGTGGCTCGCAGCTTGACTGAGTCGTGAGATCCAGCCACGCGATAACAGAACGGCCAGTTTTCCTATTTTGTCCTGTAGTGCTCCAGCTAGTATGACGCTTCAACTTCTGGCATGCTTGGCACGTGTGCTGCTTCTGGTGGCTTGCAGCCGCGAGTCACCCGTGAGATCCAGCCTGAGACTCTGTTTTCTTGCACACTCTTGGGCATTCAACACTCTATCTCACTCACTACCCTTACAACAAACCCACCTAAATACAGGGTTACTAATTGCTGAAATACAAGCAAATTTGGCACGGAATAAAGCCAACAAGATGATTGATTAAAATCAACCTTACAATCTCCCCCTTTGGCTATTCCGTGACAAAACCCTAAAACAGACTCTAGACTTAACATGTGAGTTGGGAACAATTGAGAAAAACTCACTCACACCTAATTCTAGAAACTGTGAGGCACTTGAATCATATGAACATGAAACTCCTGAAACACAACAATACACCATGATCATTGTATGCAGAAAACATGAAATGCATATGAAACAGGCATAAGGTGATCAAGCAAGGAAGAAGTTAAGAAACAAACCATGGCTTGATCAAACAAGTAATCACTACAAGGTTTTGATCACAATGCTCATTCACACTTGGAATGAACACTTGAACATGCAAGCTAACAAGAACAATGCAAGTTACTTGTATGCCCAACACTCAACCAATGCATAATACACTAAGTATATGCATCTAGGAACAATCCTACATGGGCACAAGAGTGATAGTACTTAACCAGAAAATGCATGACATTTGGATAGAAGTACTGATTTAACAAAAACATAGAGGCTGCATAAAGCATGGTACAAACCATAAAGCCTACAAGAAAAAAAATATAAACCCTAAAAGCTTACAAAAGCAACATGGGTACAAAAACATTATACTATAGAAAAACATCAACAATATATATATATATATATATATATATATATAAAGTAAACCAAAAACATCCATGTGTTATGAGTTAGAAACAAAAATACACCAAAACCAACAAAGTTTCAAAACCATAGAGACAACACTAATCCAAAATATAAACAAAGATAACAAGATGGACATTGTTTTTGACTGCTCCCCTTCAACATATTACTCCCCCTTAAGAGCTGCTTCTCAAAAACTTTATCTCCCCCTTTTTGACCGGAATGGCCAAAGGGTCATTATCCATGTTGGGTGGTGAAGCTGTCAAATTTTGCTGATAGAATATCAATCTGGTCCTGCATGGCTGCTATCCTCTCAGAGTGCTTAGTCTGGACCCCTCTGATTCCATCAAGTCGTTCCAGAATGATCTGAAATGCATCTGGAGGTGTATCTGAAGAAGTTGATGCTCTAGTCCTCTTGCCACTCCTCCTGGGTGTTGAAGTTGATGCCTGGCCTGCTGCCTCTGCCTCAGTCTCCATTGGGACACCCTCTCCTTCATCACCTTCATCTTCTTCACCTAGAAGACGAACACTTATCCTTTTGAAGGTTAGCTTGTTAATTGCAGAAGGTGTGGACATGGGATTGATGTCTCGAGGGATTGCAACACCCTTCTTTCTAAAGATCCTCATGAGCAGACTTGGGAAGATCAGTTTAGGCCTAGAAGTGGTTCTAGTCTCATCCAAAATAGTGTCAAATATGTGGGAATTGATGTCAATGAATGTCTTTTCCTTGAGGTCCATCAGAAAAATTGCTCTTGCACTGTTAATTGTAGTCAACTTCCTTATGGGATATAGGTTAAACATCATGATAATAGTGAGACACCTCATGTCCACTGGAAAAGCTGTGGTATTTAGGCACTTCCCTTCTCTCTATCCATCTATCCTTTGTTGTACAGTTTCAATAGACAGAATCCTATCCTTGTAGTTGACAAACTCTTGATCTTCTAACCCCTCAAGACCTAGCACATCATCAATGTCATGTGCATCTGAAATGAATTCTTTACCTCTAACCCAGCAGCTTAGTTCCTCTTCCCTTATCACAGCATTGGAATAAAACTCCCTAATCAGGGGTTCACACACAACTGGGAGATCACACAGAAGCTTTTCCCATCCTTTCCCTTCAAAACAGCTAGGGATAAAAGTGTCACTCAAATCCTCCAAATCCACAAACCTTTCTTGAATGATTCCTGCCTTTAAGAAGAAATCCTTGTATCTCTCAAAGTGGGAAACAGACCTAAACAGATTAGGGTCCATTTTCATTCTCTTATCTGCTTTCTTTGCAGGAGTTTTCTTCTTTGGGGATGAAGGAGCCATCTGTGAACAATCAGAAAAGACCACAACAACATAGTACAATACATGTGTAGAACAAATCAGTACTTTGTTAGTAACAAAGACAAAAATAAAAGGATAAGCCTCATAACTTAAATCAACCACACAGATGAATGAACCTAAAGGTAGATACTCAAGAACAACTAGCATTATGCAGGAGAGTACTAAAGCTACAGAGATTGAAATCACCCAAAGGACAAATATATGTCAATGAGACATACAGTTTGATGAGTATGAAATGACCCAGAGAACACAAGACAGATGCACACACTAGATAAACAAGCATAGAATCAACACAGTAAACCCAACAAACAAAACAAGAACATTTTGAAACAACACATCAAAATAAGATTAGACAAGATGGGTAAACGACAGATAACAAACCCTAAGCTAAGAGAAAGTCACATGATGAAGACCAATGCCAGCAACTTAAACAAGTTCAAAATAAATCAATAGCCTCCACTAGCTAAGCATGGACAAAGAACAACAGCCGAAACATAAACCCAACTCAAATCAGACCAAAAATGCAAATATTCAAGAGGGAAAAACACAAAAGCAAGAAAAACAGAGTGTGAGAAAGAAAACCCATACCTTTTTCTTGAAGATTTTGAGTTGAAAGGAAGCAACGATGGAGTTCGAAATGGGTTACACGGAGCGTTTGGGAAGGAGACAGTTGAGAGAGAAGATGAACAGTCACAAAAAGTTCGAGGGAAAACTGAAAAAGATTTTAAAAACTGCCCTCACTGTGCAAAACACGCATTTTTCGCGGTTGAGGTAAGTCGCCAGATAGTTGCCAGATCCACCCGCCAAAACACTTCAAGACAAAAGCTTTGAAAAATTTTCTAAGTGTTTTTCGCGACTGGAAGTTTCACTCGCGAGTGAGTCGCGAGCTGAGCCGCGAAAATCTCTGTGTACTCCTCGCGACTGGACCTTCCACTCGCGAACAAGTCCCCAAAATTGACCCGCGAGCTCGCGACTGTGGCATGCGACTTGACTTACTCGCGACTGAGTCGCCAAAATAGGGCAAAAATGTTTTTTGAAATTTTCAGTTTTTGAAGAACAAAATACTTTCCAAAAACACCTAAAACACTCAAAAATCTTTTTGTACTTGAATCAACAAAGATTGAGTATGTGAAAACACATTTTATCAAGTACAATCACAGAAATGAATATGACATTTATTGAACATAAACTTGTGTGTTGTGTGTGAATATCAACAATGAGATAGTCCTTAGTCTAATGTGAAGCTTCAATGATCAATTCAACCAAGGCATACACAATTAGCACTAGATCATGTGACCCATCTCAATTATAGAAGTATGCATATATGACCTCCCACAAGACTTGATAACATAACTTGGAGCTTTAAATTTGACTCCACTTTCAATCAAAACATTTTATCTTTTTGGTCCTTTTAAGACAATCACCTCACATTGTGAGAGTGATATTTGATATTTCACCTTGATGAGATAGCCTTTAGTTTTTTGAATAAACATTCACTTAAATTTTTGGTCGCTTTCCCTTTTTCCTAGTCAAATACTAGTATGTGCGACAGGCTTTTGCAGCTCAATATCTCTTTTCATTTGGAGATTTACATTTGGTGAGCTCTTTTTAGCAAAGAAAAAAAAAGAGTGGAAAGATATATAGGCACAAGTCTATGCAAGTCTCAAGATCAACATAACCATTCACTAATCATTCATGACAAGTTTGAAGATCTATTTACAACAGTCACATAGATTTCAAGATTTCTTCCACAGTGATAAGAGTGCAAAGAAACAAGCTACGCTCGTAAATGCACAAAGCCATTAGCACAAAGGTACAAGGCAAAATAAGTTTTGAGACAAAACTTCAACAATGTCGATCAAACTTTTTGATTTTCTACTTTTTATGTGGTTTTTGGATTTTTGACACATAAGAAGGAAACGATTGATCAAAAACAACAAAAAGGAATAAATGATAGAATGCAAAAATAAATAAATACAATTCAACCAACACAATTAAAAAGCAAACAACCAAACTAAGTCACAAAGCATAGGAAGAATTGATACATGGACATGTTGTAATGCTTATGCATGAGTACCCTTTTTCACCCACACGTCACTTGCGTTTGGGGTGATTTCCTTATAGGATTGGGTACAAGAGTTAGGGCTTTCAAACCTTCGTGTGAAGCTCTCCAAGCAGTTGGTGAAAGCACCAATCATCTTCATCACGTCCATCATTCCGGTATCACCGCTTTGATCTCTTGATGGTTCAACAGCCCAATTTCTTCTGTCATTTCTAGGTTGTCATGACCTTGGAGCAGTTGCATTATTCAGTGCTCTTAGCTTTTGACAATTTGGCCAAGTATGCCCTTGAAGTCCGCAATGATGACACACATAGTTTGATCTAGGGCCTCTTTGTGGTCGTGGTCGAGACTTGGCTCAGGATTCAGACCTGCCCACGGATTGATTACATGGATTCAACAACCGTTCGTTCCCCACATTCCTCTTCTCCTCTATCTTGGGTTTCTCAGCAGTAGGGCCAACTTTAGCTGATTCTTTGGCCTTTATAAACTTCACTTCTTTAGTGATATTGCCAGATGAGCTACTTCCTCCGGTATATCCCAATCCGGATTTGTCTGAAAAGCTCTTTTGTGATGAGATAACATCATCTAGCTTCTTGGTGGTGACCCTCTCTATTTTAGCATTTGCTTGCACAACCTCTTGCTCAAGAAATCTCACTTTTGTGTAAGCTTCTGACAGCTCACCGTTCAGTGTTTCTATCTCACATTTGGCCTCCTTATATCGAATTAGGAGACTTTTATAGTCCTCCTCTGCCTTCTTCATTTTTCTCACAGCTGCCTTGGCCACCTTTGTGTAGTCTCTCGACTTCTCCAGGAGTGAGTTATAATTGTCTTGAAGATTGGCTATGTTTCCATCTTCTTCTGCATCTGATTCCTCAATAGCTCCAAATGATTCTTCATCACTATGTACTCCAAGCTCTTGTACAAGCAGATTCAACTCGTCTGAAGAATCAACATGAGCAATAGTCATAAAAGCGGAGTAATTCCCTTCTTCATCACAGCTTTCCTCAGAATCAGAGCTAGATGAATCTGAGTCACTCAGTGTCGTGGCATACACCTCGCCTTTTGATTTCAAATAATTTGGACATTCTTTCTTAAAATGTCCATGCCCGTTGCATTCAAAACAAGTGACACCTTGTGTAGATTGGGATTCTTTTCCATCTTTCTTTTTGAATTCCCTTTTCTCCCTTCCTGAACTTTGGAGTTTTCCTTTATCACCAAATTTGCCATTATTCTTGAATTTCAAGAATTTTCGGAAATTTTTTACAAGGTATGCAACATCTTTGTCAACCACATCTTCTTCCAATGAGTCATGGACTTCCACCTTCTCATTAATGGTCTTAAGAGCAAGAGATTTGCTCTTCCGTTGATTGGGCAGCGACATTTCATATGTCTAAAGAGAAGCAATCAGCTCTTGGACTTTGATGTCATTAAGGTCCTTGCTCTTTTCAATCGCTGTCACTTTGGCACGAAAACTTTCCGGCAATGATCGAAAGATCTTCCTTACAATTTTAGAATCCTCCGTTTTCTCTCCCAAATTGAACTTGCTTACAATCACCTTATTTAGCTCCTCAAACCGAGTGGTTAGCATCTGCAGCTTGGTATCTTTTACTTTCTTCGTACCTTCGTAAGTGGTCTCCAATATCTCCCACGCTTCTTTGGCAACGGTAATGTGAGAGATCTTGTGAAATTCATCTGGAGACACACCACAGAAAATAGCATTGAGTGCTTTATTGTTAGCATTAGATGTGGCGAGTGCTGCCTTATCCCATGTGGATTTGGCTGCCTCAGGTCTGGTCCAACCTATCTCAACAGCATCCCAAACAGATTCATCAATGGAACACAGAAATGCCCTCATGCGAACCTTCCAAAAATTATAATTACTACCATCAAAATATGGAGGTGCATTTAGGGATTGAGACCGATCCATCTCAATAGGGAGTCAAGGATCACACTATGGTAATGAAACCACTAGAAGTGTACCCGCTCTGATACCAATTGAAAGTTCAAATAGTGTAAAACACCCTTGGACGTTTAGACCCCCAATTTACAAATTAACCAATTCAAGTTTTATGTCAAACAACTGGTGTGCGGAAAATGAACAAAAGCTATAAAACAAAATTGGTAAACAATCTAAGCCAATTTAAAATCACAACCCACAGCAGATAATAAAAGGCAAAGATAAAAGGGAAGGAAGATGCAAACACAAGGACAACACGCGATGTGTTATCGAAGAGGAAACCAAAGCCCTCGGCGTAAAACCTCTCCGCCACCCTCCAAGTGGTAAGTAATCCACTAGAAAATGTAGTTGAGATACATGAACAGTAATAGACCCTCCAAGCCTAATCTACCTAGTGCACCTAAGCCCTCCAAGCTTCTTGCTCTAACGAGGTTGCGTCGAACCTATTTCTTTTCTAGCTTCCCGGATTCCGCTACTTGACCATAGCATCAACCAATGTAAATTGGTTCCTTCCTAATTACTTCCCAGAACACTAAATAGCCCTCTCACAGTAATGGATATGGTGAGAAAATGTTTTGGTAAAATGCCTCTCAAGGGTTTAACAATGGAGAGGAAGAGAGTTAAGGAATTTGAAGAGACTCTTATGTAAAGATTGTAGATGAATCAATCTTGTTTTACTCTAGGGTTTCTCTCTTAAAATTATCTCTAGAAGCACTCTTTCTTTTGTGGGTATAAGGGGTATTTATACTGGAGTGAGAAAAGAATGTGAAACGTCAAGTTTTTCAAAACAGGGGTGGCTCGCGGCTTGACTGAGTCGCGAGATCCAGCCGCGTGATAACAGAACGGCCAATTGTACTATTTTGTCCTGTAGTGCTCCAGCTAGCATGACGCTTCAACTTCTGGCATGCTTGGCTCGTGTGCTGCTTCTAGCGGCTTGCAGCCGCGGGTCACCCGCGAGATCCAGCCACGAGACTCTATTTTCTTACACACTCTTGAGCATTCAACACTCTATCTCACTCACTACCCTTACAACAAACCCACCTAAATACAGGGTTACTAATTGCTGAAATACAAGCAAATTTGGCATGGAATAAAGCCAACAAGATGGTTGATTAAAATCAACCTTACAATAAACATTGAAAGCTTCCCATTTGAATCACCCCACTTCTCAATTGCTAAGGAACATTTTTTTTCTTTTTATCGTAGCACAAAATGACCCAAAGTTGGTACATTTAGAAAGTACGTTACACAAACTTCCCATTTATATCAAGAACAAGCAAAATGGTGTTCGTGAACTACATACTGACCAAGTGTGCATAATTTGTACCTCAAAACTAAAAAGAAAGAAAGAAAAAAAGAACAAAAACTCAAAATAAGACTCACAAAATTTGGACCCAATGCACATGCTCACAGATTCCTTGTGCTTTGGTGCTGATGCTCATGGTATGTAAGAGAAAATTTGTTATTCCTATTCCATTAAATTAACACCCAAATTCTCTCCCAAATCAATTCAGAAAATTTCCAAATAAACAATCCTTCAACAATTTCAAAGCTTCCTCTTAGTTTTAAATCCTATTCTATAAATCCCTTTTTATTTCATTGTTTTTATGCGTCTAGTCGCTATAATGAATAGCAAGCTTGTGTGATTGCCATTTAATCATGTTTGGGTGATTTTGAATATTTATAGACATGCATAATTAGGCTGGGATCATGTTAGGAATGGAAATTACTCTCCTTAAGTGGCTGCTTAATATCTATATATTAAGAGGATTAACAATGTCATCTCTATATATTAAAAGGATGCATAAAGTTATTTATTGCATTTTTTACTTACAAAAATACCTATAATTTAACTAACTTATCCTTATTTCTAAAACATATGAAATGAGGTTAAAACCATAAATAGGAAAACAAAATATCAAAAACATCATGTAGGCATTCATGAATTCTAAGTTTATTTCTTACCATTTCATCAGAAATTTGTGCAAGACTTTTGGCCCCAGACCTTGCTATGTCTTCCTACTTACCTCGACTCTCCTTGTTTTTGTTACTTAATGTCTGCAACCACATTACCGTAAAAAATAAAAAATAAAAAAAAATCTCATGACTAAATTACCATGAAGATGAGATTGACGAAGAAAGAAGCAGTACCTCAGTTTTGTCATTGAACCAATAGTCAACCATCTCCATCCATTGCCATGAGATAACTGTTGGCGGTTGGTTAGCCAATACCTGTTCACATGTCATCCCAAGTTTTTTGTGATCCTTCTTCAACTTGGTCCTACGATTTCTCCTCAATTCCCCTAGTTGATGCATTGCCCATCCCATTTGATTGGGGTGCGACAATAGTGGGATCAATTATATACCGTTTCTGAAATGCAAAAGTGGAGTTAGCAAAATATACTAACTTAATTAGAACAACGGTTGCATATGACATTCAATTAGGACAACAGCTGTAAAGAAAAATAACTAATATTTTATTTTCATACTACCTCAATCTCCGCCCAACAATCCTGTTTAAAATTTTGAGGGACGCTTGGCCACCTAGCAGGCGTAAGTAGACATAATAGGCCATTCTCGCAAAACGAGCCCAACCACCGAATGAACAAAGACCTGTCTACCCCAATCGGATGGCCTTCATTATTTAACGGTAACTGGATTTTGTACTCACCAGTCATTGCCCATATGTCAGCCAACCTTGTTTTCCCCCCGTCTTGCATGCCTATTTTCCGATGCTGGATTTTGTACCGGTGGTTTGAACATAACCATCTATATATACAAAACCACCAATATTAGGATTGATTTAACAAAGCTCACAACTAGTGAAGAATATCACACCACAAAATAGCCATGCATCTAGTAACTTAAATAATAAAAGGTTTGTGATTTCATTTAAACAAAACATTAGTAAATTTAGGCCTTTCTCCCACGCATTCATGTAACCCACTGGTTGTGCAAGTGTAACTTTCAATCATTAGGAACAGCAACATATTCTGTTGACTTTGGATTTAATGAGGTCGCAAACGACCAATACCTCCCTTACTAGACCAAGTTAATTGTTGAGAAATTTGCTGACTTGAATTATAATTAGAATGACTATTAATTCTTAATTCCATGACCTCATAAATGTATGGGACTTCTTCGTACTGTGACTAATGAACCTAGATGCCTATTGGCACTGTGAGTAATCAACCAGTCAACTTGTTCACCCATTATATTGGCAATCCACACATTTTGTAATGCATTAACCTCTATGACAACCTGCAACCAGTTCTCCTTAATAGTAACTTATAAGTCCCATAGAAAGGTTGTAACTTGGCCTACAAAGGAAGAGCACTTAACCAAAACTATGTCTCTTGGCATTTATAAAAATAAAAGGAAAATGAAATTATGATAACTCTTCTATGATGCGATTTTGTGAGTTTATTTTGATTTAGGTTAATTTTGCATCTTTAAAGAAGCATGCACTTACCTAGCTTTTGAAAAGATGAGCAATCATGCTTCATTTTGGTTGCCTTCATTTTTCCTTAATAAATTTGGATTTAGAATATATAATTTCAACCCAAACTTATCTTTGATCATTCTTAAGCGCACTGAATGAACCAAAGTGAGCTAAAATGGACCAAAGTGGACGGAGTGGACCAAAGTGGATCAAATTGGACCAAAGTGATCGAATGGACCATAGTGGACCTAAAGGACTGAAGTAGACACTTTTGGATTGAAATGGATTGAGCAAAAATGAATGGACTAAGCAAACCAAATTGGACTGAATAGACCAAAATCGACCAAATTGGACCCAAGGGAAATGAATGGAACAAACGAACCGAAGTCAATAGAATATACTGAATATATTTAGATATTTTAAATATATTATTAGTTTTTGTAAATCAGCAACTCATAATTGAAATTGCAAAACATAAATCCTACAATATTAAAAAATGTGTACCCAATGAATTCCTATAACTATTAGAATTGATCCAACCATTCAGTAATAAACATCAAACCTTACATTCGAAGACATGACCAATGCCTGGGGCCTATGTCTTATCGTCACTTGCCACCGGTCTTGCCACCGGTCTTGCGTACTCAGAATGTGGGCTTCTTCATCAGCTGCCTCCACCCGTTGTCGTCAATGCGACGATCCTTGCCCAACATAAACAAGTGGCAACTGACGTTTCCTCCCCATTCTTGCGTCCAACACCTTTTACAACACAAAGAGGAAAAATGGTCAACAAGCAATGACATGATAGATTAACAATTTTAAACATAATTATGTATGTTAAAACAATTATTTCTTAACAACACGAAGAAATAACAGTTGTAACATATATATGCAACAACATGAAGAAGTAACAATTAAAACTTTTATTTCTTAACAACATGAAGAAATAACAGTTTCCACATATATATGCAACATTGTCAAACTTTGCACGCAATATGCCTTTAAAAATTCAACTTATAATTTCAATAATAACTATAACATAATTACACATACAACAGCAGTATCCTATTACACTACTCATCATCACTGTACTCGACTTCGTTGTCATCTTCATCGTTGGACTCATCATCAATGAACTCACACTCATCCAAGTTGTCCATTTCATGAGGATCTCTTGGGCCAATGATAAAGGCATCAATTGTCATTCCTTCCACATCATCTTGACCCCAACGAAGGTCATCCCTACCAACATCAGTACTAGTGAGAGAGTACGGAATGTTGTCAAGAAACTCATCCGTGTCATCCTTATCACAATGGGGCCCAATACCCACATCAAACACATCTCTGGCTTTCGTTTTAACGACGACATACCAATTTTTGTGCCTTCTATCTTCAACATAAAAAACTTGTGTTGCTTGAGATGCCAAGACATATGGTTCATGCACCATTTCCTTCCCACCATGTACGAAGTGAGTAAAATTTACCATAGGAAACCCAAACTCATCAGTCTTATATCCCCTCCTATTTTGATCATTAACCCATGTACACTTGAATAACACATGTCTAATATTGCCAGAATAATTCAACTCAATAATATCTGTCAACACACCATAGTACGTATTGCTGCCTTTAGTGGCGACACTAACTCCATTATTCTGCATTTTTCTATTTCCCTCGACATTTGAACTCCTAAATTATAACTCATTTATGACATATTGTTTCAACCGATTTACTAAAGTATATGACCCTTTGGAAAGCGTGATAAGTGTATCAGTAAGTCTAGTACTTTCCCTATCAGCATCAGTCATTGACATCACTTAATATAACCAAACAAACTTATTCTAATTAGTACAGTCATTCTACTTATGGGAAAGTTACAAGGTTAAGAAGTTGAAGATGTGACACGTACGTGAGATCTAAACTAGCCACAAAACTTCTCCATGTGGTGCTTATGAATAGTAGCATTGGATATACGACAATGGCCCCTTCGAAGTTCACCCTCCATCAAACTTTTGTGCATCCTGCATGCGATGGCAATTGTATTAGTGTTAATACACGTAGTGAACATTGGATTGTCGTGCAATTATATTGATGTCCTTAGTACTTACTCACGAAGCTGGTAAATGTTCTCAAAATTGAATAGCACATAGCAATGAGCTTGGGTCAACTCCCTATTGTTTAGTGCCACACTTGAAACCACCCCTGTTGACTCCTCCATCATCCTCGTTGGTCGTGAGAATATAGTTTCAACTCCTTCCATATACTATGAACAAAACGTTAAGCATTCCTCCACTATGTATCCTTCGGCAATACACCCTTCTGGAGCAGCCCTATTTCTTACGTAAGATTTAAGGCGTGAGAGGCACCTATAATGCGCATTAGAAGGTTAGTAATTGACACTAGCTATTACAAAGCGCACACGAAGCCACATATTGCACATGTATTACCTACGACTTACCTCTCAATGGGGTACATCCAACGGTACTGAACTGGACCACCAATCTTGGCTTTAGTAGCCAAGTGCATGACCAAATGTACCATCACAGTGAAGAAAGATGGAGGAAATATTTTTTCCAATTCACACAATGTGACTGCAATGTCTACCTCAACACTCACAATATCTGAAACCGTAAGGGTTTTCAAACAAATTTTCCTAAAGAAACAAGCTAACTTTATCAAAGGCCTAGTAACGTGCGATGACAAAGATCCTCGTAAAGTAATTGGAAGGAGTTGTTGCATCAGGATGTGATTATCGTGACTCTTTAAACCAGAAATCTTGCGTTCTTTCAGGTTGACATGGCGTGAGATGTTGGAAGTATACCCATTAGGCACTCTTACGTCCTGCAAAACTTGCAAGAAACCATCTTTCTCCAATGCAGTCATATGAAAACACGCGGGCGGTATCATATACTTATCATCACCCTTTCGCCGTAGGTGGAGTTCACTCTTTATTCCTATGTCCGCCAAGTCAAGGCGTGCCTTGTAATTGTCCTTTGTCCAGTCCTTCAAGTTCAACACTGTGCCAAGTATATTGTCCATCACATTCTTCTCTATATGCATCACATCAAGATTGTGTCGCAACTTGTGATCCTCCCAATAAGGCAAGCTGAAAAAAATACTTATCTTCTTCCAAACACAATGGTTTGCCTCACCTCTCTTTCTTTTGTTGTATTTTTCTTGACGTTTCTTTCCTAGACAACGTCCAACTAAACTTTCAGTGTCCACAATTATGTCTGACGCAATTGGTGGCACAGAAGCCACTCGCATATCAGTAGATCCATCAAATAATGTATCTTCTTTCCGAAATTCATTGTCACTACCCAACCATCGCCTATGTCCCATGTAACAGAATTTGTGGCCATTTTTTAAATATCGAGAGTCGGTCTCCAAGGTACAACAAGGACACGCAAACTTACACTTCGTACTCCAACTCGACACATCTGCGTATGCAAGAAAATCATGTACGGTCCACATCAATGCTACATGCAATTGGAATACATTTTTTGATGATGCATCGTATGCTTCTACTCCAACATCCCATAATTCCCTCAGTTCCTCTATTAAGGGTTGCAAGTACACATCTATCGCAATCCCTGGCGATTTAGGACCAGGAATAACTAGTGATAGAATCAAAGATGACCGTTTCATGCATAGCCAAGGCAGGAGATTGTAAGGGACTAGCATGACAGGCCAAGTGCTGTAAGTAGTACTCAGCATTCCGAAGGGGTTGAACCCATCCGCAGCTAATCCAAGTCTGACATTATGAGGCTCAGACAAGAATTGTAAATGTGTAGTGTCAAACATTTTCAATGCATCCGAGTCAACAGGATGTCGCATTACCCCGTCATCTGTACGACCATTAACATGCCATTTCATAGAACTAGCTAGGTCGGGTGACAAAAATAGTCACTACAATCTTGGCTTTAAGGGGAACTACCATAGGATCTTTGCAGCTTTCTTCTTTCCCTTACTGGATGAGGCGTTATTATCTGTAACGGATGCCTCATTCATTTTCCACCTTGAAACTTTGCAACAAGGACATACCTCGAGGTTAACATTCTCCTTCCAAAATAGCATACAATCATTAGGACAAGCATGGATCTTCTCATAACCCAAACCCAAATCTCGGACTATCTTCTTAGCCTCATAATGGTCCTTTGGCAACTTAGCGTCTGAAGAGAGCATATCCATCAAGACTTGAAGCAACATAGTAAATGACTTGTTCGTCCAACCACAAAGAGTCTTCAACTGGAATAACACAACAATGGTTGAGAATATGCTAAATTTTGTACACCCAACATATAAAGGTTTGTCCACATCATATATCATTTTGTAAAACTTTTGTGCACCATCATTCGGACCTTGAGCCGGTTGTTGCACAGTTTCACCTTCGTCCATTGGTTCGGGTGGCATTTCATGCGTGGGGCACAAATCATGCAATATCCCACGAAAGTCACCGTATTGTTCTAGGGAGTCTTGCACATGACTACTCCCACATTCGGTGGCCATTGGCACAGTCGCCGATTCCCTATGCCATTTCCAATGTGTGTAACTTTGAAGCATCCTCTTACTCCACAAATGTTCACGTGCCACCCCTGGCGGTACCAAACTCAAATTCACACATTTGGTACAAGGACAAAAGATTTTCCCATCGCTTGTATGTTTTGATGCAAATTCCACAAATTTAAGTACACCTTCAATATATTCCATTGAACCCCTCCGCTTCTTCATCCAACTTTTATCCATTGCTATACAAGATAAACAATATCTAACCTACAACAACATTTGGTAATGCATAGCTAGTAAACCGTCAAGTTAGATTCATAGGTGATTTGAGACCTATAGGTGATTTGTTATGAACAAACATACCCAACTATGCTTACATTTTCATAGAACATATATATAACACTACCTCAAGAGTAACCTATGCTTACAATTTTCTAAATAATAACACTAAATGAAGCATAACTTAATGTGATATGTTTTGGAATATTTTAAGCATAATTGTTGGAATAAGATATTAACAAATCACATATGAATGTAATTATTATAATACTACTTTCACTTGTATCTGTAAATATGACATTTAGACAAATATACGAACTATTATAATACTACTTTCACTTGGCTTCATATTTTGATAGATTAGCTATATATTAATTACTGTTATTATGGAAAGAGGAAGAAAACACTTACTGACATATATAGGAACTATGAAGTGTTTTCATTTTCATAAATTACAAGCAGGTTGTTAAGAAGGTTGTGCATTCCTCACAAGTCACAACGTACATGTAGCAATAAAGCAAATGTAATAACTATTTTCATTAAGAGTAATGTATCATAATTTTTTTGTTATGCCTATTAAATTATACAACAAAATTAAGATTTTGTTTTGTGAATCTTCCAAAATTAATAAATTAAATAGAAAGGTTGATTGTGTTGGGTGATTTAAACAAGAGATATCACTATATTAGCACTAATTAATTATTTTTATTAGTCGAATATTCTCTTAATTTCTCCAGCCACTTTTTCCTCTTTCACTCATTACTCCACATTTTAGTGTTCCAATCTTTAGAGAAAAAAAAAAAATAGAAAGAAAAGCTCACTCTCAAGCATGCACTCTTTATGACGATGTTTAAAAATAAAAATAAAAATAAAACAAAAAACTCTATATGATGAGCTGGTATGCCATGTATCCGATGTGTGAGTCATGTGACCATACTCCTACATGGGAGTGAGTCTCCAGCTTCTATCCTATGTAAGAGGGTGGTTACATTCCAATTTAGAATACTTCTAAATAATCAAGAAAAACGCAGCTATATTAATCTAAAATAATTAATATAGACTTTCAAGCTTGACACAAAAAGGTTAATCAAAATTTGACCCAATGATTAAACAAGTTTGGTAAGGTCACCTAGCTTTTCAACTAAAAAAAATCCCAATTGTAAATGCGTAGGGGTCTTCTTTATTACTACAAATAAAGAGATCAAGGCTACAATAGTAGGGGTCTTGTTTATTGAGTGATACCAGTTCAAACTTAACTATGAAGTGTTATCAAATTTTTGTGAGACAAGCCTATCTTTCAGCAAAAACATGCTGGTGCATTTAGTTTATTGTCAAATTGTTATATAGAAATATAGAATGTGATTTTGGATTATGGGTTTGCAATAAACATAGTATTATAAAGATGATTTTCACGTGGTTAAGAAAGATCGAGGATGTTTCGTTTGCAAGTTAATTGTCTAGCTAGAAAATAGTAGACGCCTAACCATGAACCTTATATGCTAAGGTAGTTATTTAAACAATTTTGTTTAAGATTATAATGTAAATTGAATTTCACCGACAAATGATGTAAAGTTTTTTAATGCCTCACTTATTGTAACTATAGTCGTATTTTTAAACAAATAAGACAGTCAAAATAAATGTAGCTATGATCATGTGAAACTTATTTCTTATTACAGAGGGGACCCATAGCTACATTTTTAAAAACACTGGTATATGTGGTGGGTTTTAGCTGCATTTATAAGAAACGCAACTATAGGGCAACTATAGCTAGATTAGGGAATACATTTTTTGTAATCATATATTACACCCAGGTGCATTTCCCACAAGGCGAGTAATGAAAAGAAAGCTATCTTATCTTCAGCAAGCAGTGGAAGATGAAGAATCACAGGTGGCTCAGTGTCTTCCTACCTGAAACCCCCATTACGAAGCAAAAATAAACAAGAAGTATGGTAAGATGTAGAAGATTGGACCCCATGTACACAATGTAGCACAATCATGTACACATGTAAGATGTATAAGAAAGCTAAATATTATATTACACACCAACTATGAGTATTTTTATTTTAGTTTGTAATAAAAATTTGCAACTACATACTTATGTCACCGCTAACCTCATCAAGAATCATTAATTGTTATTTCATTGGAACTCATTTTTAGGGAACTCATTTTTGGTTAATGACAAAATAGAATAAAAAAAGGGTTATCTTGCTTACTCAATTGATTTTCTATAGAATTGTAATAGAGCACATATACTAATACTATGTATGGTGATATTTAATTTCCAAAATAAGTAAAACTGTTGCCCACATAGTAAAAGGTTTGAGGGAACTCACTTGCAGTTAAGGAGAAAATGATGTAGGAAAATAGTTATCACAAGCTTAGTTAGATCACTTGCAGGACAAAATCTACTACTCGCACCAAATGGAATGAAAGCCTCTGCTTTGGCTTTTAAATTCTATTTACAAGAAAAATAACAAGTTAGTTATTCCAAGAAATATAATTGGGGCTTTGAACACTTCTTTGAGGTTCCAAGAGTTGGTCTAAGTTGCCTCGAAAAATCGATAAGATTTGTTGATTCTATCAGCGGGAAAGAACCTAATGATAGATATCATGTACGCAGCGGAAGAAATTAACGGATCTACTTCATTCACAATTGATAACATACACTATGTAAGTTACAGAGTTTAAGAATAAGAAAGTGTACCTTGGTGCGGTGAAATTCAAAACCAAAGATCAGAAGTTCTTGAGAACACTTTCAATCTTCACTCCAATGGGCCTTGGGCTTTTCTGTCAACTATTGACAAGTCCAAAGTTACCATTAATTATATTTAATACCATTATATAAATATAATTACACTCTAGGCCTTATTAATAAACTTACACCCCAAGACTTTATTGTATATACAACCCCTTCATAAAATATTCGTAGTAATGCAAAGTCATGAATGTGGACTGCCACTTTGTAAATTACTACATCTTAATCCTTAAATACCCGGTTTAATCCTTTTATGTTATTCATCATATATTTATGAAATCCAATTTCATAAATATATACTTTAGTAATTTCTTACCAAGGCCTAATTCTCTGAATAACAAACCTATTAAACTTATCTCAAGGGAATATTTTGTATCTTTGTTAAGAGACTATGAATTCTATCTTGAGAATATATGTTCTATCAACACTAAATGTGGTTGCCCAACATACTGAGGTATTGACCGTTATCTTAGATCTCACTCCTAATATAT
Organism: Quercus tomentella; assembly: GCA_028535165.1. Classification (NCBI taxonomy): domain Eukaryota; kingdom Viridiplantae; phylum Streptophyta; class Magnoliopsida; order Fagales; family Fagaceae; genus Quercus; species Quercus tomentella. Next base: position 72,998,054 of record JAPQVY010000068.1, on the reverse strand, counting down.
CAAAGCAATTTACACTCCATGATCAGGTCCATTATTCTCTCAGGATTAAGAGTTCATGTAAATATAAGTCATGAGATTTATTATTCATTTGACAGTCCTTAGGAGAATAATAAATCTCACAGCGGTCCAGTTCAATATGTTTTAACTCTTAAAACATATCAACACGTCGACTAGAAGTCTTCACTTCCATGATCAAGACAAATTATCTTAGTTGATGTGTTGTAGTCTTCGCAGATGAAATGCCCAATTTCATCACCGACTACGAACTAAAATTCTTTGTTTACAAAGAACTTGTGACTTATATCTTCTGTAACTAAATCACATAAATTACATACTATGCATCTCATGGACTATATAATAATGTCTGAATATTCATGTTACAATTATTTTAGATAATAATAAAACAACTTTATTAATCACAACATTAAGTCATACATAGCATCATACAATAGGATTTAAGGGCACTAATCCTAACAATCTCCTACTTGCCCTAAAGACTATTGTGCACTAATCTAACTCCCATTCCCTCTAAATGTGACTTGAAAGTCCTTTGAGGCAAGGCTTTGGTAAAGAGATCTGCTAGATTATTTGCACTTTCAATCTTTGCAACTACTACATCTCCACGAGCTATGATGTCTTGAATGATGTGGTATTTTCTCTTAATGTGCTTTCCTTTCTTATGATTCCTTGGATCTTTAGATTGTGCAACCACTCCACTATTGTCACAAAACAATGTGATTGGAATCTGCTCCATTCTTATTACACCAAGGTCAGAAAGGAATTTCTTGAGCCATACAGCTTCCTTTGCTGCCTCACAAGCAACAACATACTCAGCTTCCATGGTGGAGTCCGCAATACAAGATTGCTTAACACTCCTCCAAGTTATGGCTCCACCTCCCAAGGTGAATACACATCCTGATGTGGACTTTCTGAAATCTAGATCCGATTGAAAATCTAAATCTGTATAACCAATGGGAATTAAATCCTCATACCAGTAAACAAGCATATAATCTCTCGTTCTTCGTAGATACTTGAGAATATGTTTTACAGCTTGCCAATGTTTTGGTCCTGGATTTGATTGATATCGGCTGACCATGCCAACTGAATAGCAGATATTTGGACTAGTACAAAGCATGGCATACATGAGACTTCCTACTGCAGAAGCATAAGGAACTTGTCTCATCATATTTACTTCCTCTTGAGTCTTAGGCCTTTGGTCATCAGACAGAGGAATTCCATGTTTGAAAGGACATAATCTTTTCTTGGAGTTTTGTATGCTAAACCATTCTAGAACCTTATCTATATATCCATCTTGTGATAAGCCTAACATCTTATTCTTGCGATCTCACCAAAGCTTGATCCCTAAAATAAAGTTAGCCTCACCCAAGTCCTTCATATCAAATTGGCTTGACAACCAAACCTTTATTGATGACATTACCCCTACATCATTTCCAAATGAGTAGAATATCATCAACATAAAGTACTTGGAACATTACTACTTTATCTCAATGTCTTTTGTACACACATGGTTCATCAAGATTTTGTTCAAAACCAAATGACTTGATTGCTTGATCAAATCTGATGTTCCATGACCAAGATGCTTGCTTAAGTCCATAAATGGACCTTTTCAACTTGCATACCATATGCTCTTGGTTCTTTGCTATGAAACCTTCCGGTTGCATCATATAGATTTTCTCTTCAAGATTGCCATTAAGAAATGCAGTCTTGACATCCATTTGCCAAATCTCATAATCATAATGTGTTGGAAAATCTGGTTTTGTATCTCATACAAAACACACAGCGGAAGCAACAAATACGGATCTACTTCAATCATGAAAGATAACATGTAACCTTGTAATTCTAGAATAAAGAATAGAAAGCGTACCTTAATGCAGTGAATTTCAAAACCACGACTTGAGAATACCTTTAATATTCATCTCAATTCCACATGATGCCCATGATGTGTGGTCTCTCAATCAGTCTTTTGTACATAGACTCTCAAAGAAAAATTCTTCTTCGCCTTGTGGAGAAAAAATTGACTTCTTTTCTTTTTGTCATACATACGTACAAACTACATTAGTAGTCTCTGTATTTAATAACTCTTATTAAATAAAAACTGATTATCTAATTGGGTTAGCCTTTTGGGCTTACCCAATTGGGCTTTAGTTTGTGGCTTGAGACAAGACCAAAGGGAACAAATAAGACTCTAGCTCCAATGGGCCTTGGGCTTTTCTATCAACTCTTGACAAGTCCAAAGTTACCATTAATTATATTCAATACCACTATAAGAATATAATTGCACTCTAGGCCTTATTAATAAATTATATCCCAAGACTTTATTATACATGCAACCCCTTCATTAAAATATTCGTAGTAATACAAAGTCATGAAATAGACTGCCACTTTGAAGATTACTACATCTTAATCCTTGAGTACCCGGTTTAATCCTTTATGTTATTCATCATATATTCATGAAATCCAATTTCATAAATATATACTTTAGTAACTCCTTACTAAAGTGGTTGGGCCCAACACTTTGAATAACCAAACCCATTAAACTTATCTCAAGGGAATATTTATATCTCTGTTAAGAGATTATAAATTCCATCTTGAGAATATATGTTCCATCAACACTAAATGCGGCTGCCCAACATACTGAGATTTTGATCGTTACTTATAGATCTCACTCTTGATATATCAAAGCAACCTACATCTCATGATCAGGTCCATTATTCTCTCAGGATTTAGAGTTGATGTAAATAGAAGTTGCGAGATTTATTATTCATTTGACAGTCATTAGGAAAATAATAAATCTCACAGCGGTCCAGTTCAATATGTCTTAACTCTTAAAACATATCAACATATCAATTAGAAGTCTCCACTTCCATGATCAAGACAAATCATCTTAGTTGATATGTTATAGTCTTCACAGATGAAATGCCCAATTTTATCACTGACTACGAACTAAAATTCTGAGTTTACAAAGAACTTGTGATTTATATCTTTCTGTGACTTTTCACATAAATCACATACTATGCATCTCATGAACGAAGATAATGTCCCATTAGTTCATTTATAAATAGTCTCATATAATTAAACTATTTAATTATTTATGACATGCCATTAAATTGGATTTTAGGGCACAAACCCTAACAATCTCTCACTTGCCCTCAAAGACAATTTATTATATATCCAACACTTATCTCCCTTTAGAGTAATTCATAGTCACTCTAAGGCAAGGTTTGGAAACAAGTTTCAGTCAGATTTATTGCATAAATTATCTTTTCTACTACTACTTCTCACGTACTCATATCTCTCTAAAGAGATGATACTTATGCTTAATGTGTATCTTCACCACCTAGGATGAACACATATCTTGAAGTCCAATTTCATGAATCACAATCAAACTACAAGTCAGTATTTATACAACCAGTAACCATCAAATCCTCACTTTGGTGGACAAGCATATAATCCCTCATTCTCCTAAGATATATAGGTATATGCTTTACTCCCACTAAATTAAGTGATCCTTGATTCAATTGATATTTGCTTACCATGCCCACGGCAAAATAGATATTTAGCCTAGTATATAGCATAGCATAAAGACCTCCTATTGATATGGCAAAAGGACCCATCTTAATATGCTTTTCCTTTTATATGTCTTAGGACTATAGTCCTATATAAAGGAGCTTCAAACTTAAAAGGAAAGAATCCTTTCTTGAAGTAATACATGCTATACTCGACTAGAATATAATCTATTTAAGCAGTGTGAGATAGACCCAACATCCTAATTTCTGAATTTTAACCAAAGTTTAATTCTTAGGATGTGACTAGTCTTTCCCAAGTACTTTATATCAAACTGGACTAGACAATAAAAAAACTTCATTGATGACAACAACTCTACATCATTCTAAATGATTAGAATGTCATCAACATACATTCAGAAATTTATTATTCTATATAGCTTTTACACACATAAGGCCTTTTAATACTTGATCAAAATCAAACAATTTGATTGCTTGATCAAAGATGATATTTTATGATTTAAATGCTTGCTTTAGTCCATAAATGGACTTTAAGCAACTTGCATACTAAACACTATTGGTTCTTTGCTATGAACAAGTCTAGTTACATCATATAGATGTCTTCCACAAGATTGCTACTAAAAGAAGCTTTCTTGATATCCATTACCATATTTCATCCAAATGAAATATAAGGAATAAGAGAATCTAGACAGATTCAAAACTTGACTTTTGGTGAAAAAATCTTTTCATAGTCGAACAATTTCTTTCTGAATAAATCTCTTCACCACTAGTCTTGACTTTGAAGGTTTGCACCTTCAAATCTATCAATCTCATTTTCTTGTAGACCTATTTGAAAAACAATAGGCTTAATGCCATTAGGCGCCTCTACAAGTTCTAGACTTTAAATAGAATCTAATTCTATTCACATAACCTTGATCCAGTAATCCACATTCATATCATCTATTGCCTTTACATAGGACCGAGGATTAAATTCATATCCTTGTGGAACAACTACAAAAGTTTATTTCAAAAGTATAAATTTATTTGGTAATCCTCTCACTACGATATAGTACTGGTGTAATAGTTATTTATAGAATAATGTCTTGTAGTGTATCTAATACAATTATCTCATTTCCAAATGTATTTTATAGTTGTCCTACAACAAATTCTGACATTTTTCTTCTAGAACAATCTACCTTTAAAAGAGCCCTATTCCTCCTTTATGTATGCACTAACTTAAAGAATTCATTGGTACTTCATTCCTTCACAAAAAGGAACCCTAGATCTTATTATCCTCTAAATAGTATTCATAGACTGAGAATATAATAAAATAATGGTTCTAAAAGCCTATCTTTCACAAATCTTGAATATCATTTAGATTAATAAGATCTAGACATAAGTGCCAAAACATACAATTACAAAGGATGAAAACTCTCTTTAAAAAGTAAAACATGTAAATTTCCATCTACAAAACAATCATGGACAATGCTTAACTTTACCAAAATTAGAAACACTTTCCTTTTGGTCATTCTTTTGAGTCTAATTTCCTTTTGGCAACTACTAGGGCAACTAGCTTATCCAACTGTTTGGTATTATAATTCCTCTTCTTACTACCCTTACCTTTCGGTTTAGGCTAAGAATTTGAATTAAATCATATTGATCCTAGCCTTAGCTTTTAGGATGTCTTCCGTTGCGTAGAACTCACTCATCAATTCAGGTAACATAAAAAGAATTTAGTTTCAAAACAATCTGAATTGATCAAATGATTCTAACAAGGACTTGTGGATCATATCCATATGAGATTAACATTTAATCTCTTCATCCAAGAATTCCAATTCATTTTAAAAATAAAATATTTTTATAAAATGATTTAGAATTGGTACTCCTTAAGCTTTTCTTAGCACTCAATATGATTCATACCAAACATCTCATTTAGACTTAATATAAAGTCTAAGTCTAGTACTAACTCTTGCATCTCATGCTATAGTACAATTGAGATAGAAGCCAATGTAAAAATTAGCATTTCAATGGAGACTATGATCACATCATAAGCTATCTTCCATAAGTGCATCACGTATAGGACATTATAACAATGCTGAATTGAAACATATTTATGTACTTCAACTCCTTTAAGCACCATGTCCAAAATTATTTCTTAGTTAATGTGATTCTATTAAAATAGTAGCTAGAGAACAAAATTTATGACAACTTTATTTTGAGACTATGAACATAATTGCAAGGACATTATATTTTGCATCTATAACCATATAATATGGAACCTGAAAACCATACTACACTAGGTGCAACGACAACCTAATCCCGCAATTAATATTCCTTAGCATAGAGTGAATATCAACCACTATGATCAGGCGAGAATTATTCTCATTATTAATACTATCATGGTAACTCTTACGAAACAAAAATAATTTGCCGCTCTTCCTTTGGCCACTAAGTAATAATAGTAAGAACTCAGCATAGAGGATACTATCAAACTTAGTCTAGTGTACACCATTGTCTAGAATTATGTGTAGCCACATTTCGTCCCTTTAACAGGCTTATTTTGTAGTACCATGATAAAAACACCCTCCGCATGGAATGCAAAGCTTGAAGCTAAGACAAGGTGTTTGATCAAATCACTATAAACCAAGAAATTCAATCTTGTAGTACCATGAAATAAACATCCTCTGCATGGAATGCAAGGCTCGAGGCCAAGACGAGATGTTTACCCCACACCACTATGAACCGACAATGGAGGCCGTGAGATCCAACCCTTGTATCTCTCTCCCACTAGAAATTTTAAAACAAGTGGATTGTCATGAAATCATTGTGATCTAATCACAATTTTAACCCTACACATTAAATGTGTTTAATTGTTTAAATTCAATGTGATGTAACTAAGTCACATCACAATAGCGTAACGAACATTCGCGCAATCACAAAAAAGTTTAACCTTGTAATCCATGAAGTAAATACCCTCCGCATGGAATGCAAGACTCGAAGTCAAGACAAGGTATCTATTCACATTACAATAAACTCAACAAAAGGGTTATTTCAAAACTCCCACTTGTTATTTGTGTTTTTCTTAAATAATTGTGATCCCATCACAACTAATAACCTTGCACTTGTTAAAGACTCTAATCTTATTAGAATCACTAACTAAAATGAAATTCCTAAACTATTTAGGATTCCTTAAACACTAATGAATCAAAAATTAGTTATATAGAATTCTATCCTTAATTTACTAGATAAAGTATTCTAATCTCAATAGAAACTAAATAACTTTAATTAGAATTTTAATCTCATCAAAAACCTCTAATTAAAATAAATTAAGGACTTTTAATCATAAAATGATTTAGTACTAAGAGTTCTATTTAACTAACCTCTTTGATCTCATTAGGTCTTTTAGTTAGATAATGATTAATAAATGTCCTTAACTTTTAAGGACTATAAAATTAATCACATAACTTTGCTTTTAATCAAAGTTTTAACACTTAGTAAAAAACAAGTGAAAAATTCGATAAACAGGTATAAGAATTTTTGGCGACTCGTTTTGGCGACTCGCCCAGTCGCGAGTTTTGGCGACTCGACCTAGTCGCGAGACCCCAGTCGTAAGTTCATCCAGAAGCTCTGGCGACTCATCTCGCGACTCGCCAGTTGCGAAAACGCCCAAAAACAACCGTTTTTCTTTTAACCGTTTTTGACGTTTCCATTGTTCTTCCATCAAAAACACTTGATTTTTATCAATGAAGATTTATAGATCAAACATAAGGGTTTTCAATATCAAGATCAAGAACCATAATAATGCTAGAAACCTTGAAAACATAATCCTAATCTCATTAGGAATAAATTTCATAATCCTACCATGAATATACTGTTTGATCATAAATTTATATCACTAGACTAACTTCTGTACATATTCATCATTCAAGAATGAAAGCTATTCATTCATACATGTACGTCTAGCAAAATTAAAAGGCTTTATAATAAACATGTAAACAAAAGCATGCTAATGGCAGATTGAATATGCCACATGGGTCCACGAAATCATGCAAAATCAAAAAGCTTTATTATAAACAACAAATCATGCCAAGATATACATCTATATCCAACCGGTGCAATAACAAAATGCACGCACATGACAGTTATTTCAATAACTATATCCAAGCAATTGAATTTAACGTGTTCATCATTAAAACAAATACTATGAAAACATGGCACTGTAAGTAAGAAACACGAACATGAGCCACTTGGAATGACACATATAGGTATACTGAACATAAATTCATAAACAATAGTCATTGAATAAAATTCAACAACTAAGCCTAATTGCCGACAATCGAAGCAGTTCAATAACATTCATATTCTTACAACTCAAACCATGTCTTTTATTAAAGAACACGACACATGGGTCCATTGATAGCAAAAAATATGCAGAAACTTTACTGCAGAAAATAAAAACACCAAGAAAACGATTTTTCTTTAATTCTAAAACTCAATCACATGTTATACAAACATGATATTGAAGACCGCTCTAATACCATTTGTTGGAAAATCTGGTTTTGTATCTCATACAAAACACACAGCGGAAGCAACAAATACGGATCTACTTCAATCATGAAAGATAACATGTAACCTTGTAATTCTAGAATAAAGAATAGAAAGCGTACCTTAATGCAGTGAATTTCAAAACCACGACTTGAGAATACCTTTAATCTTCATCTCAATTCCACATGGTGCCCAAGATATGTGGTCTCTCAATCAATCTTTTGTACATAGACTCTCAAAGAAAAATCCTTCTTCTCCTTGTGGAGAAAAAACTGACTTCTTTTCTTTTTGTCACAGGTACGTACAAACTACATTAGTAGTCTCTTTATTTAATAACTCTTATTAAATAAAAACTGATTATCTAATTGGGTTAGCCTTTTGGGCTTACCTAATTGGGTTTTAGTTTGTGGCTTGAGACGGGACCAAAGGGAACAAATAAGACTCTAGCTCCAATGGGCTTTGGGCTTTTCTATCAACTCTTGACAAGTTCAAAGTTACCATTAATTATATTCAATACCACTATAAGAATATAATTGCACTCTAGGCCTTATTAATAAATTATATCCCAAGACTTTATTATACATGCAACCCCTTCATTAAAATATTAATACAAAGTCATGAAATAGACTGCCACTTTGAAGATTACTACATCTTAATCCTTGGATACCCGGTTTAATCCTTTATGTTATTCATCATATATTCATGAAATCCAATTTCATAAATATATACTTTAGTAACTCCTTACTAAAGTGGTTGGGCCCAACACTCTGAATAACCAAACCCATTAAACTTATCTCAAGGGAATATTTTATATCTCCATTAAGAGATTATGAATTCCATCTTGAGAATATATGTTCCATCAACACTAAATGCGGCTGCCCAAGATACTGAGGTTTTGACTGTTACTTATAGATCTCACTCCTGATATATCAAAGCAACCTACATCTCATGATCAGGTCCATTATTCTATCAGGATTTAGAGTTGATGTAAATAGAAGTCGTGAGATTTATTATTCATTTGACAGTCATTAGGAGAATAATAAATCTCACAGCGGTCCAGTTCAATATGTCTTAACTCTTAAAACATATCAACATATCAACTAGAAGTTTCCACTTCCATGATCAAGACAAATCATCTTAGTTGATATGTTATAGTCTTTGCAGATGAAATGCCCAATTTCATCACCGACTAGGAACTAAAATTCTGAGTTTACAAAGAACTTGTGATTTATATCTTTTTGTGACTTTTCACCTAAATCACATACTATGCATCTCATGGACTAAGATAATGTCCCATTAGTTTATTTATAAATAGTATCATATAATTAAACTATTTAATTATTTATGACATGCCATTAAATTGGATTTTAGGGCACAAACCCTAACATAATGAGTAATAATGGATAAGAGAAATTTGATAGATTTAAGCATTGCTACTGGTGAAAAGGTTTCTTCATAATCAATACCTTTTTTTTGTCTATACCCTTTCGCCACTAGCCTTGCTTTAAAAGTTTCAACCTTTCCATCTATCCCTCTCTTCCTTTTGTAAACCCATTTGCAACCAACAGGTTTAATGCCGTTAGGCACCTTTACAAGATCCCAAACTTAATTGGAATACATGGAATCTAATTCAGATTTCATAGCTTTGACCCAATGATGTGCATCTATATTATTCATTGCCTCTTCATAAGTGTAGGGATCCAATTCAGCCTCTTCAGATATAGCTTCATAAGTTTCTCCTAAACCTATGAATCTTATAGGAGGCCGAACAATTCTCCCACTACGACGAGGCACCTGTGTACTAGACATTTCATGAGTAGTATCTTGTGGTGTACCTAATATAGCCACATCATCCCTAGTATCAACCATTGGTTGTTCATTTACAGGATTGTTCCTTTCAGCCAAAACAACTCTACTTCTAGGAGTAAAATTATTTATATAGTCATTTTCCAAGAACTTAGCATTTGTACTAATGAAAACTTTGTTATCCTTACGACTATAGAATAAATAACCCCTAGTTTCTTTTGGATAACCTACAAGCAAAAACACTTCTGATTTTGGTTCCAATTTATCAGGATTCCCTTTTAACATAGGTGCTGGACAACCCCAAATGTAGAGATATTTCATACTTGGCTTATGCCCACTCCACAATTCCATGGGTGTTTTGGGAACAGATTTTGAAGGAACTAAATTCAAAAGATGTATTGCTGTATTTAAGGCATAACCCCAAAAAGAAATCAGTAAAGTTGAGTAACTCATCATGGACCTAACCATTTCTAAAAGAGTTCTATTCCTTCTTTCTGCTACACCATTCCGTTGGAGAGTTCCAGGTGCAGTCAATTGGGATACAATCCCATTTTGAGTTAAATAATCCTTGAAATCCCCAAGAAAGTATTCGCCACCACGATCAGATCGAATGGCTTTTATGTGTTTACCTAATTGATTCTCAACTTTAGCCCTAAACTCTTTGAATTTTTAAAGGCTTCGGACTTCCGTCTCATTAGGTACACATAACCATATCTTGAGTAATCATCAGTAAAAGTGATGAAGTACTCATAACCTCCTTTTGCTTAGGTTGACATAGGACCACATACATCCGTATGAACTAATTCAATTAACTCTTGATCTCTTCTACCTTTTGTATTAAAATGTCGTTTGGTCATTTTGCCTTCCAAACAAGATTCACAAACTGGAAATTCATCAAAGTCTAATGGCTCTAAGAGTCCATCTTTGATTAGTCTTTGAATTCTGTTTGGATTAATATGACCCAAACGCAAGTGCCAAAGATATGCATCATTAGTAGAAGGAAACTTTCTCTTTAACGATTTTACATGAGAGTTATTATCTAATTTAGAATTATATAATTCATGCTTATCAGGAGTTAAAATATAAAGACCATCCACAATATTGCCAAAATAGATAAATATTTTACCCTTCTTTATTACAACATTGTCTTTAAGGATAACACAATATCCATGTTTACCTAAATAAGTTGCAGAAATTAAATTCCTATGAACATTAGGTACATATAGATAGTCTTCCAATATTAAAACCCTAGACTCAAAGCATAAATTAAACACTCCAACAGCTACAACCGGAATCCTACTCCTATCAACCAAAGTAAGAAACAATTCCCCTTCTTTAAGCTTTCTGGTCTCTTGGAACCCTTGCAAAGAATTGCAGATATGATTAGTACAACCTGAATCCACATACCAGGAATCTGTGGGATTTTGTTCTAAACATATTTCAAGAAGGAATGAACTTTTCATACCTTTATTATTGGCAGCCCTAAACTTTAGACGATTCCTCTTCCAATGTCCTTTCTATCCACAATGGAAACATTTTTCTTTGATCTTCTTTCCTTTGTCGGCAACTCCTAAGGCAATTTGTTTACCATCTTTTTTGGTGAAATCCTTCTTCTTCTTCTTCTTCTTCTTTCCCTTGCCTTTCGACTTAGGTTGAGAAGTAGAAGTTTCACCCATATTGGCTTCAACATTAGAAGTACCAAGAATGCCTTTCGTCGCTACCAACTCATTCATTAATTCAGAAAATGTATAAATCTTTTTGTTCATATTATAGTTAAGTTTGAATTCCGTAAATGATTCTGGTAGTGACTGGAGTATCATATCCACTTGGGATTCTCCATCAATATCGGAACCTAAAACCTCCAATGTATTCAGATTAGAGATAATTGTAAGACAATGCTCTCTCACTGAACTGCCTTCAACCATTTTGGTATTATAAGTTTACCTCATGGTTTCTTGCCTTGCAGAATGGCCTTGCTCACCAAACATCTCCTTCAGACTTAACATAATGTCTGAAGCTAGTTCTACATCCTGCATTTGATGCTGTAGAACATTTGAGATAGATGCTAGGATGTAGCACTTGGCCATCTCATTAGACTTCTACCAACGATCATATCGCTGTTTTTCCTCAAGAGGAGCATCTAATGAAGGAAAGCTAGGACATGGTTGAGTAAGCACATATTTGTGCTCTTCAGCTGTAAGAACAATGTCCAAATTTCTTTTCTAGTCAACATAATTGGATTCAGTCAGTTTGTTTTGATTAAGAATAGTAACAAGTGGGCTAAAGGATGCCATGTTCAAATTTGAAATTAATAAACATGAATATAATAAATAAACTGGACATTATCAATTTAGCATATAAGCATATAATATGGAGCCTTACTAAAACCATAAAATAATATATGCAACGACAACCCAGTCCCATGTTTAAAATTCCTTGGAAGCAAGTAAATTATAAACACTATGAATGATTGAGAACTATTCTCATTATTAGTGCTATCATGATAACTCTTATCAAACACTAATAACATGCCATATTTACTTTATCCTCTAAGTAATAATGACATAACTCTGAAGGGAGGTTAACATTAAACTTAGTCTAGTGTACACCATTGACTGAATTCTATGTGAGTCATTAAGTAACTCCATGGTAGCGTGGTCATTCTTAATGTAAAAACACATATAATTCATCATTAAGAAGTTTAATCTGTAGTTCCATGAATTAAACACCCTCCGAAGGGAGCAAGGCATATACGCCAAAGCGAGGTGCTTAATCATACTACTATAAACTGACAATGGAGGCCGTGAGATCCAACCCTTGTATCTCTCTCCTACTAGATGTTTTAAATTAAAGGTTTTTACTTTGTAAACATGTGTAATCTAATCACACATAGCCTTGAACTTTAAACATTTGAAAACACATAGAAAAAATTTCAAAAATTCCCTTTAGTGGCATTTTCGCAAGAATCTCACAACTAAGCTCTTCCCGTGAAAATGAGTTAAGGCAAAAAAGTGAAAACACAAAAATCAGACAGAAACTTTCGCTTCTGTTTCGCTAGTAAAGCTTACCCGCGAAAGGTTTTGTGAAAACACAAAATTCAAACAGAAACTTTCGCTACTGTCTCGCTACTGTTTCGCTAGTAAAGCTTATCCGCGAAAAGTTTTTGTGCTTCAGAGGCATTTTTCACGAGTAACTTCACGGGAAGCTAACCTGCAAAAAACCCGTGTTTTAGTTTTTGAAGGGAGAATCTGAATAGTTTTCAACGGTTTTCATGAATAAACAAACGCCATATGAACATGATAGATGGAATTTGATATCAAAACTGAATTCCATTGATGCTATAGCCTTAAAGTTCAATTCAACATACTTGAATTCAAATTTAAACAACATCATAACATCAATATCAGTTTTCATCAAATCATAGTTTCAACAACCATGCAGAAAATTAAATACCTATAATCTTCTAACATCATGAAACTATTATCTCTAATTCCAAAACTCACAAAATATGTTATACAGATTGGAAATTGAAGACCGCTCTGATACCAATTGATGGATATCAAGTACGCAACGGAAGAGATTAATGGATCTACTTCATTCACAATTGATAACATGCACTATGTAAGTTACAGAGTTTAAGAATAAGAAAGTGTATCTTGGTGCGGTGAAATTCAAAACCAAAGATCAGAAGTTCTTGAGAACACTTTCAATCTTCACTCCAATTCCACTTGTGCCCAAGAAGTGTGGTCTCTCAATCAGTTGTATGTTCTAGAGAGAATGAATGAGTCCAATACTCACATACATACCATTTCATGTTCATATTAAATTCTATATGTTTCTCTCAATATTACTAATTATCTGATTGGGCTAGCCTTTTGGGCTTTTCCAATTAGGCTTTTAGTATGTGGCTTGGACTGCGACCAAAAGGGAACAAATAAGACACTAGCTTCAATGGGCCTTGGACTTTTCTGTCAACTCTTGATAAGTCCAAAGTTACCATTAATTATATTCAATACCACTATATAAATATAATTACACTCTAGGCCTTATTAATAAACTTACATCCCAAGACTTTATTGTACATGCAACCCCTTCATAAAATATTTGTAGTAATGCAAAGTCATGAATGTGGATTGCCACTTTGTAAATTACTACATCTTAATCCTTAAGTACCCGGTTTAATCCTTTTATGTTATTCATCATATATTTATGAAATCCAATTTCATAAATATATACTTTAGTAATTTCTTACCAAAGTGGTTAGGCCTAACTCTCTGAATAACAAACCCATTAAACTTATCTCGATAGAATATTTTGTATCTCCGTTAAGAGACTATGAATTCCATCTTGAGAATATATGTTCCATCAACACTAAATGTGGTTGCCCAACATACTGAGGTATTGACCGTTATCTTAGATCTCACTCCTAATATATCAAAGCAATCTACATTCCATAATCAGGTCCATTATTCTCTCAGGATTAAGAGTTCATGTAAATATAAGTTGTGAGATTTATTATTTATTTGACAGTCGTCGAAGAATAATAAATCTCACAGCGTTCCAGTTCAATATGTTTTAACTCTTAAAACATATCAACACATCAACTAGAAGTCTTCACTTCCATGATCAAGACAAATCTTCTTAGTTGATGTGTCATAGTCTTCGCAAATGAAATGCCCAATTTCATCACTGACTACTAACTAAAATTTTGAGTTTACAAAGAACTTGTGACTTATATCTTCTGTGACTAAATCACATAAATAACATACTATGCATCTCATGGACTATATGATAATGTCTGAATATTCATGTTACCATTATTTTAGATAATAATAAAACAACTTTATTAATCACAACATTAAGTCATACATAATGTCATACATAGCATCATACAATAGGATTTAAGGACACTAATCCTAACACCTAATGCATCCATGTAATTAGGAGTTACTTGTTGAGAGTCGATTGTCACATTTTCTTATGGAGTTTAAAGTTGATTTAATTTATGAAAAACGTTAGTCAAGAAGGAAGTTGTATGAAGGGTTAAAATTAATTTAATTTATGAAACTTTATTTCATTTATGAAATAAGTTGGTCAAAAGAGAAGATGTATGAAGTGATAATATCTATATTTAGGTACTGTACTCTGTAATTTAGTTCTGAGGAAGTTCAGGTTGCATATATAGACACACACACACACACACACACACACACACACACACACACACACACACACACACACACACACACACACACACACACACACACACACACACACACACACACTCAGGCGTCTCTTCATGCAATTTCAAGAGCGAGAAATTCACCCATTCAAATATAATACCACTTCTCAACTGTGTTTCTTTTACAAATTTCTTTTAAAAATTTGTTTCATACGGCTACATATGTCTCTGATACGGCCCTATGATACAAATCTGAATGTATATAATTAAAAGAAAAAAACAATAAAATAAAAAAAGACTTACAAAAATAGAAGTATGCATCAAACTAAGAAAGATAATTAACACAACAAAGGAGAGGTGTGGGAATTGGGGTACCAAGACAAAATGATAGAAAATGAAGGTGAATAGCTTTTGAGAGGCATTTGGATTTTCTTGCACAGTGACCAAAAGTTTTAGTGAACTTCGTGCCTCTGCCTGTAATTTCAAATCTTTGAGAACAACATCACCTGTGAAAGATATGTAAGGAACATGTTAATTAATGGATACAAAATTCTATTACTTCATAGAAAGAATTAATCATCACTGAATTTTTTTATTAAGTAAAAAAATTATATTCAAAATAAATAAATAATAATATAGATAGCACCTTGAATACACAATAGGCGTACCAAACTACCCCTTAACTATGTTTTGAGTCTCCTTTAAATATTACATACGTCAATCCAAGCTGCATAGTCTTTTGAACTGAAATGTCTTTTTAAAGTCATTGGGTTATGTATAAGTTTTTGCACCCTGGTGACAAGTTTGATTTAAGAAAATTATGAGGTATATGCAGTTTCATTGTATAAAAATGCGCATTATCTTTGTTACATGAAAAAAATATATTTAAAACAGTCAGTAATTAGTCAATTAAGAAACTATCATGTAAGCAAAAACCTAGGTGTGGTGCAGGTTTGTGTTCAGGTTGGTTATTAGTTAATTACATAAATATGAACCTGTACACAAATCCAACCAGTCAGGTTGCAGAGAAATTGCAACCAAGCCAAACTATTACACTTTCAGAAGCCAAACAGATTGAGCCAGCTTCAGTTTGTCAACATTTGTATGATAGCTAGCATATACAAATTTTATGGGAAAACTTGTGCCGTCATAAATTCTATCTAAAACTCAACAATTGTAGACTTAAAAAGGCTGCCAGCTTTATTTGAGAATCTGTTGTCATTGTTGCAGGGAGACACTACACCTTCACAAAATCAGGAACCCAGTAAGTCTCCTTGTTGTTTCTAAGCAATTTCTCTTTCAATGTTTCTACTTTAATAAACCTGGACAAATATAGAATAGCTCCATCAGGAAGAATAAACGTTAAAAACACACATAGAAACACAAAATGAGGAAAAGGGAGGAAAAAAAAACAACAAAATGAGAGTACAGAGACATCAAGTTAAATTTTGTCAATTTCATATGTCCCTCACCCTATCAATCTGATCCTTTTGTTCAAATATGTTAGCAAATAAAATAATTTAAAAAAAAATTTAGGGGACAATCTGAAAATGTTACCTTGACAACCAATCTGTAGTCAAGGTAATGTAATTAATATCCAGACTAATATTATTAAGCGTGCTAACCTTGGTAATGGATATTAACACAAACACATTAATTGCATTTTTAGTCTAACAAAAGTACGAATGTGCGATTCACATATGTGGGGAACCTTAACTTTGTCCTAGTCAAGAAGAAAAAGGCCAACCATAATTGGGCGATTAAATCTCTTCATAAGTGAGTTCTTTAAATTTCCCATCATAGAATATAGCAATGAATTTGAGGAAGATAAATAACAATAATAAACACAAATTCGAAATTTTGACACCTCTACAAGTCTACATAGAGGCAACTCAAATAACTTCTATTGAGTTGTGCAGGAGATGATTGTGTTTCCATACAAACTCAATGCTCAAATGTATACATTCACAATGTCAATTGTGGACTTGGACATGGAATCAGCATTGGATCACTAGGGAAGGATAACACTAAAGCCTGCATGTCAAATGTCACCGTTCAAGACATAAAAATGCAGAATACAATGAATGGAGTCAGAATAAAGACTTGGTAGGTATAAAAATATATTCCATTTTCTTTCCTATTTTTTGACAGTCTTACGTGGTATTTTATAAAATTATACATGTATATTAAATCACAAGATTCATTAAATCATTTAAATATGTTATATGACTAAAATACATGTGGATAATTTTATAAGTTGTTGTGCAAGTAGTAGATTGAAGGAACTTCAATTCTTCCAAATTGGTTTAGAGAAAATTTTTATCATAATTTGACATGTTAATTTTTAATCACACCAATAAAAAAAATGATTTGTTATGTTGTTCAAAATAACCTTTAAATTTATTATGACTAGCCAGTTTAGGCATTCAATATATATGCTATAAGTTAGCACTAGACTCACACATGGACTTATTAATAGTCATATTGTTTTGCAATGCAGGGAGGGTCAGGCTCAGTACAAGGAATTATGTTCTCCAACATTCAAGTTTCTGAAGTTGAAACTCCCATAATGATTGACCAATACTACTGTGATAAGTTCAAATGTCAGAATGAAAGCTCAGCTGTGGCAGTGTCAGGCATAGACTATGTAAATATACAAGGAACCTACAAAGTAAAACCTGTACATTTTGCATGCAGTGACAACGTGCCATGCACTGGTGTCTCTCTAGCTACAATTAACGTAGAAGCTGCACAAAAAAACCAATCAAGTGACCCTTTTTGCTGGGAAGCATATGGAGAATTAAGAACTACAACTGTTCCTCCAATTGATTGTTTGCAAACTGGCAAGTCACCAATCGCCAAAGCTTAGTCTACTGTTGATTCTTGCTGAGCTTAGCCTAAATTTATATATATATATATTAGGACGAAAAATATTTGAATATTTCTCTAGGGATGTGCTGCTTAAGTCAAGTTGTTCAACATTTTTATCAAAATGGTCATTATAGGTTAGTTTGGTATATAATTTTTTATGTGGCAAATATATATACATTTTTTTGCAATGACCACCCTAGCTTAGAGGTGGAGCTACCAGTGATATACAAATGCATATATACTTTCAGTATGTATATTTACTAAATGTTTAGAACTTATTGTTGTCTGAATTCTAACAAAAATATAAAAGTTATCTAGTTTGATATTAGATATGTATAAAAATACACTAAAAAAAACTTATTATTTGTTATCAAAGTTATGCTTAATGATTAACTTTCTTTAAATAAAATTAATCTATTATCATGCATTACCAAATAGAAAGTTTTATAAATGACCGAATCCACCAATATATATAAAAGAAAAAAGAAAAAAAGAAAAAAAAGAAAAAGAAAGAGAGAGTTGTCTATGTAAGGCATGTGACCACTAAGCCAGTCACCCAATTTTACTTTAAAGAGGATTATTGGACATTTTGGGGAGGGGACCAACTCCTAACCTTTCAAATTTTAATATTTATATATTTATGGTATAATTTTAAAAATATATATTATTTCAGAGGCCCCCAAGCTAATACAAAGCTCCACCGCCCCTGGGTGCAGCAATTAAGTCTTGTTGGTGAGAATGTGCTAAAGAACCTGGTTGGTCTTCTTCCCCCATTGTGCCCCAGCTACAGACCTATTGCACCCAAACGAATCACGGTAATTTAAGTTCATCTTACTTACTAATGCCTAAGAATTTACTGGGGTAGAAGATAAGTTCAAACCCAATATCATGAATTGGTTGGGAAGGGATGTTTGCAAAACTTATTGACCGAATTGTCTATCCAAATGAATAGAACAATTACAATGGAACTAATTAAAAAAAAAAAAAATCTTGAAAACCACAAATAGTCCAAAATTTTAGCAAATATAAAAGCACGTTTAACAATAAAAAATAAAATCACAAGAAAAAAAAAAGACTTATTTATGTGACCACTTTTATCCTCACTCAATTTATTTTTGATAAAAGAAGGGAGTATTATTTATATATTAGAGAGTTATACAATAGCAAGCCCAAAAGAATTCAAATGTCACATTCTACCAGTCTCAAGGTGCTTCATATCCCATACAAAAGTTGGATATACAAAAGATGGGCATGGTTCATAAACTTTCAAAATACTATATTGTTGACAATCCATTTTAACTAGTGCATTCGCACGTCTGTTAGCCTCATGGTATATGTGAAGTAAATGGACAATTCATGCTCACGCCATAAGGTTCAACCTCGCTCAATTTTACTTTTAAGAGGATTATTGGACATACTGTACTCCTCTCCTCTAAGCTATGATTGACAATGGGGCATATGAAAAATAAGTGCTCTATTTTTACTACCTCTATCATACATCTAATCTAGGGCACATATCATATTCTGGTTGAGTTTTGGATTTATGGGTGGGTTTGGTTGGCATTAAGTTTTCTTATTTCTGCAATTCTCCAACCTATAGAGTTTCAACCTCTTCTGGATTTTTAGTTTCCTAAGTAGATTCCATTGACTCTTACTAATCCGTGTTCATAAATCTCTCTCCCTTTCAGTGAGATATGCTGAAAGAACCCACAACTTGTACAAACAAAAATAAGGCCAGCATATCCAAGAAGCCAAGGAATTTATATATATATATATATACACACACAACTTGAGCCAAACATAAAAGCAAACTTAATCTATTTTTTAAAAAATAATACTTACACACTTCTATTCTTTGTTAGCCATGTCCAGCATGCATTAAGTGCGTACGCATGCATGCATGATTCCATGACATGCATAAATATGATTTTAAGTATGCATGCATGCATGACCTAGTAAACAAAACGGAGTACATCATTTGCTAGCTACACCCCCTAGAAAAATAGTACAAATTTTAAAAGCCCTATTAAGACATATGTTGCCATTGGGAAACGTGGATCCCAATTTATATTGATGAAAACAAATCATTTTTTTGCTAAATGGGTAAGATATATTTCATTAACTCGAAGAAACACTGAATTTTAGATCTTCGGACATCACACAGATGCCTAATCACCAACCATTTCAAACAAAACCAGGTAACTGAGCTGTAGTTTGCGTTTGTGTTTCCTTAAGACAAAAATGGCAATCTAACCCTACGTCTCATTTTTTCTTTTTTGGTTTCTTGTAGTGTTTCCTCAAAACTTTCTACGTCTCATTTCATTATAATACAATTTCAAACATTCCAAAATAATATTAAATTTAGACTCTCCTCCCTTTCTTTGTACTTATACCAACATGTAACAATAAATTTATAGCCACACAATATTTTCATAACTACTCACATGAGTTGTTGGAATTGGCCATACATAAAAAGAACACAATCCTCTTCATTTACCGTGAAATTGAGAGGGTCAATTTAACGGTAAAGAATTTATTTCCTAGACATAACAGTGTACAAAGTAATGTAATTATTGTGCTCTAGCTCTTCTAGCTAGGGGTCCTTGTTGATTGCAATGCAAACTATATGCATGTTTGTGCTCTGTCTCTCTCTCTTACTATAATTTTTTTTTTTTTAAAGTAATATTCCATAATTTGTAACTTCCAAAATTAATACAACTAATCGCTAACCCGTCCAATGCACGGAATAGTTTAATAAAATTACATATATGATTAGAAAATAAATAAAGAAAGAACTGAAAAATACCTAATATATTTAAATTCAATTGCATATTAAAATGATATTATTCTCAATAATACCATGCTTTACAAATTTATCAACAAAATTCACAAAATATATTATATACATTTATGCAATTAAATTTATAAAATCAATGAGGCTAAGTTAAAACTTCAAATGGTCAAGATGACTACTATAACAACATATACTATTCTGAAGGGAACTTACTAGTTCCTAATGAAAAGAATGATACAAATATAAATATGAACAAAAAGAGGTGTAGGCCATAAGAATAATAGTAGCATATTAGAATTTAACTCTCTCGAAATCAACCAATTTGCAAACTCTAATGCATAAACTCTAATAGTAGTATGAAATCAGATTAACATTAACTTTATATATATAAAAGCACTTAGTCATTTTTTTCTCTCAATTGATGCTTTTGGTGTAGTTTACTTGTGATGATTGCGAAGCATTTGGCTATTTCCTTATTTTCTTTTAGAACAAGAGAAGTTATGGGAGAAGTAAAATGAAGAATTTATGGATGAGGTTTTTGGTACTTCTATTTGCTAATTGTTGATAGATTTGTCGGTCTTTTGTTTTGCTAGAATTGAAATTTTTGGTTTCCTGCAATGTTTGTCATTTATTACAAATGTTTCAACAAAAATGTGCAAAATACATTCATACACTCAACTATCTAATTTTTCCATAACTAATCAGAAGTTTCAAATGTGTGTACTTTAATACACCATTGAACTTAAAGTGATTAACAATAATGCTAGTAGTGTGGATCCTAATTTGGCTAAATTTTATTTCAAAGCTGGCAAAAAACAAAGAATCCCACAAATATAGAAAGCTTAAATGATAGACAACACAAACCAAAATTTAAAAACAGGTAAAATGAAACAAAACACAATTAGTGAAAACGGAAAATGCTCTAAACCACAAACTATCTTTTTGAAACTAGTTTGAATTTCAAATGAGTAATTATAGAAGCATCAGTGTGTAGATTTTCAATTTTCCTTTCTTTCTATATGTCTTTAGTACCAACCTTCATGACTCTTTTACAATTTTTTTTAGATATTGTTTTTCAATTCCTCTTGATTTTAAAGACACAACTATTGGATCTCAACAACATACCAATGCAAATATTAGTTACTTAAAATTCAAAATAAATTATTTAAAAATGATAAGTTACAATTCAAATTGAGTCTCATGAGCTTTTTAAATGTAAAGAGAACACTACAATATTTAGAAATTAGATGTATATAGATAAATAGATAACGCTATACTAAAAAAAAAAAAAAAATTAGAAATTTATTTCAGGGGCAAACCAAAAAAAAAAAAAAAATTCTAACAAAAAAATTTGCCAAGCAGAAATAAATTCTAACCAGAAAAAAGATTGACAAACCAAATCCAAGAAATTGGAAAATTTTAATTGTAATTTAACAAACCTTTAATTATTTCTTCAAAGGTATTTATAATTTAAAATTGTAAAAGGGTCTAAGAAAAAAAACGGTCTTTAGCGTCAAAGGTATTTCTTCTTCTAGCATCAAGGTAATAGGGTCTAAGAAATACCTTATTAATTCCTTTGATGCTAATTTACAATTTAAAATTAGAAGAAATAATGATAGAAGAAGAAATACCTTTGACGCTAAAGAACCTTTTTTTCTTTATCGTCAATAAAACGATAAGAGTATGACCATCGATTCCATTGTGATCAAGTAAATAATATAGCAGAAATAACCAAATCTCACTACGTTGCCAAACCATCTATATATTACTTCAAGATTCATATAACAATATAATAATATTGATTGACTTGAAGATGGGGTTCTCACCTCGATTTTGCGGCAAGCAAAACCTTACGCCCTTGAACAAATTATGTTTTAGGGTTTTAAGAAGACCCAAGTTTTTAGTTTAGAATAAAACCTAAAATAAAACACAAATTTTCTTTCACTTTAGAGAAGCTACTAATAACAAATACTACGTACATTGACAAATAAAAGCGATAAATAAAACTATAAACAATAACAAAAATATTTCCATAATTTGACGTATCAAATAAAACTATCATATATAAATATTCGTAAAGCATCAAATAAATTAAATGCCTACAATGGAGTCTATAAAAACATCCAGTTGTTGAAAGATTCCAACTTTCTACAAAGTAAGCCTCAGATACAAAACAACTACATAGGATTCGGGGATTAATTAGCCTAGCCCTACAGACAAGAGGTTTAAGCCTTGGTTTTATTGTTGTAGAGAAGAGCCGTGCATGAGAGAGAGAGAAGAGCCATACGTGTATGAGAGAGTGAGAAAGACAAAGGTAGAAGATAGAAGAGAGATTTTTGTTTGTAGATACCTGGTTTGGTGTGGTGACTTAGGACTGTTGCAAACTTTGCAGCAACCTTAAACCCTAAGAAGAAGAAGAAAGACAAAACAGAAAACACTCTTCAAAAAGCTCGAAACAATAGGCGGGAGCTCCAGAAAACATCCGGTTGTTAAATAATATATATATATATGACTTTGGATTGGGCTTGTAGTGTAGACTCAATAAAAGAAAAAGAAAATAGTGGTGACATGGAAAATTATGAGAGCTTCAGAGGTTTCGGTTTTATATATATATATATATATAGATAATAATAATTATTATTATTAAAATACACCAAAAAGTATATATAGGTCCACATTATTTCTAGATTGTCTACTCTTTGTTTGCCATATTTAAATATATATATATATATATATATATATATATATATATATATATATATATATATGTTAACCCATCATAAAGAAGAAAACCTGTAATTGTACAAATTGTTAAAAAATATTGCTTTCATTTTTTTGTCAAATTAGGCAAACAAATAGCACCCATTTTATCTAATTACAGAACGGTTAGGACAAGCAGGGGATCCAGGACTGCATACTCATGTTCTTCAATAATAATAATAATAATAAAATTAAAAAAAAAAAGGTTTCATTTCATGTTATATCTACGAAGTTCTTTAAAAATCACATTAGAACCAAAGTTGAGAAGTGTAAATACCTCAAATGTGGTGCCTCATATCCTGTAAAAAGGGCAAAATTGTGTTAGGAGAAAAATAATACCAAAAGAAATATAAACAAAACCAAATACAAGATTATGAAATAAATATAACTAGACACACAGATTATTAAATATAACTAGACAAGACAACACAGACCAATTAAAACGTTTTCTTAGACTTGGAAATTGAGGCATTAATCACCACTGTTGTCCCAATCAAATGAATACCAAAGCTTAAAGGAATGAATTTTCAACACACAAGATAACTTATAGTTTTCCTGTTTTAGACAAATTAACATTTTCAGGCCACAGTTATGCAGCTATATGCGTTTTTGAGTTATGCAGCAGGTCTAATGAAAGTGTTTTACTTTCATCACAATGTAAATATAAAAAAATAATAAAAATTGAAAAACAAAAACTTTGAAAACGTTTAAATTAAAATAAATTACCTGTCTTTCACGCTCTCGAGCTCATTCCAAATACTCTTCCCGATCAAAATTCCTTCTAAATGTGTTATCAAACCCAACAACCTACACCAACAATCCCAAACAACAATTAATCAAGCCAATTAAGTTATTTTATTTCAAAAATGAAATTTGAAAATTTTAATAATTTTTAAAAACTTACCGTTGGGGAGATTGAGAGAGGTCTGAGTGAGATTAAGAGAGAGGTTGTTTTGTTCTTGCAAGAAAACAACAAAATATCAAAATCCCATGAAGCTTGTCCCTCAAAAAATCCATTTAAACCCAAAATCAAAACCCTAAACCTAAAATCGAAACACTAAACCAAAAATGGGAACCCTAAAACACAAATCAAAACAAACAATTTAAAAAATTTACTGTTAGTCGGCCTTGCGAGAGTGTCTTAAGTGAGATTGAGAGTTCGAGAGAGAGAGGGAGAGACCCAAGGCTTTGTCGGCGCCCATTCTTCTCTATCGACAAATGCCTGCAAACCCAACTCAAAATCAGTGAATCAAACACTAAATATATTATTGCATACAGAGACAGTGCAAAGTGTTTGTGTGAGAAAGAGAGAGAGAGTGTGTGTGTGTGTGTTACCGATCTATGAGAAGGGAATGGAGAGGAGGGAAAAGCGGAGGGAGGAAGGGGATTCGGAGAGGGTGGAAGTGAGGGAAGGAGTTTAAGAGTTGAGAGTTGGATCGAAAGGTAGCTTGAGAGTTGAGGGTGGTCTGAGAGTTTTTGAGATCGAGAGCTTAGGGTTTTTTTCAATTGTGTGGAGTTTTGATTTTTTTTTTTTTTTTTTTTTTTTAATTTATACTAAATGCTTAAGCCACATTTAACCAAACGCAGCTCCAGACATGTAGAAGTTGCGTTTAATCAAACGCAACTCTATAAATGTCTAAGCCGTGTTTGTTAAACGTAGCTCCAGACATGTTTAAGCTGTGTTTAATCAAACACAGCTCCAGACATGTTTAAGCTGCGTTTAATCAAACGCAGCTCCAGACATGTTTAAGTTGTGTTTAATCAAACGCAGCTCCAGACATATTTAGGGAAAAAAAAAAAAAGAAGATGGGTTTGTAGCCGCGTTTTTAAAAACACGGCTTAAGTCCTACCCCAAAAACACAGCCTTACCATCAGAAAACGCGGCTTCAGAGCTGGTCTATAGCTACATTTAGTAAACATGGATATACGTCCAGGGTGGAGCCGCGTTTTTCATAAACGCGACTCAAAGTCTCACCTGTAGCTGCATTTTACAAAAACGCAGCTTAAAAACGCATTTTTTGTAGTAATTGTTTGATAGAAAGGGGTAAAGGCCAATTTTTTCCCTCTTCCTCCTAACTTCGTAGATTCTATTAGATCGAATCATGTTTGCAAACTTCAACACTTTCTTTATCGTCTCAAACAATCCCTAAGAGCTTGGTTTAATCGCCAATCTAGCTTCCTATTTTGTCATGGCTTTTGTCTCCAAATTCGATGCTTCTCTGTTTCTCTACCATCAATATGATGTTTGCATTTTTATACTAGCATATGTTGATGATATTATTGTGACCGGTAACAATTTTTGTTGTGTATCATCCATTATCTCTACACTACAATTTGAGTTTGGTTGTGTTCATGACTTATGCTCAATTGGTGGTTATGCTATTTTCCTAGGTCATAATCTTTTACAATTGCTCCGATTGACACCCCCGCCCCCCCCCCCCCCCCCCCCCCCAAAAAAATCATAAAACGCAGTCCACTGTTAGCTTGTATGTTTATCCCGTTGAAATCTCACAATGACAATACTCGACTGTTAGTTTTTTATGTAGACCCCACCTAAATAAAATACACGCTTTTAACAAAATCTAATAAATGCCTAGTTTTACCATGTGTCCTTCCTTTTTATCTATATATATATATATATATAAAACCGAAGCCTCTGAAACTCCCACAATTTTCCATGTCATCACTATTTTCTTTTTCTTTTTATTTTAGATTCTTTTTATTTTAGGTTTTATATCTTATATATTTATTATTTCTCTTCAATGTGTAATTATCTTATCAAGTGTTACAATAGTTTAGTTTAAATAAAATTCTATTAGATATATGGTTCAAGAGCTTGAAAATTCTAATTCAACTAAAATTCTATAACAAATATTTCAACAAATATAAACCCTTGCCAAGGTCAAAACTCTTCATACTCACTAAAATTTTCACAAAGAAAACACACACGGCAAATTAAAGCCATGGTAGGAAGCATGAAGGTTCAGAAGAAACAGAGAATTGAAAGAGATGATGACAAAGACGAAGACGACATAATTGAAGGTTCATACTCTTACTATTTCCATTTTTTTTGTTTTCTATTCTACACTTTTTCACTATAACATATTATAAAAATCAGTGCTCAAAAACTGTTTTCCTCATAATTTATATATAGATAAGCAAAACTAACTTTTAATTATTTTAAGTTTAATATGCATTCACACAACCAAACGTTAACCATTGTTTTCAAGCCACTCCAAAAATTGAGCTGTTCAGGCGGTTTTGTAGGCTTGGTTTTTAATTTTTAAGTACTGTTTTTATTTTTTATTTTTTTAAATATAATCCTCAACCACAACAACTAAATCATGATCTGATATATTTTTTGTGGTCGGTTATAGATCTTTTAAGATATTCGTTAGGATTGATCACACATATATATATATATATATATATATTTGTTATTATCATTTTATTTAAATAAAATTATTTTTGTTTAGTCAAAACTTAATAAAGAGTGAAACTCTATCTCTTTAACAAGTCCAACTTAACCTCAAACTCATCATTATCATTTTTTTAAAACAAAATTATTTTTGTTTGATCAAAACTTAACGATGAGTAAAACTTTATCTTTCTAATAAGTCCAACTTAAATTCAAACTCAAACGTTGATAATCTATATAAAAACAAAGATTCTGATAAGACTCAAAAACAAAAATTCAACTTTCTTCTCTGATTAATGAATTTTATGTCAAATTTGTTTATATTGTTATTATTAATAAAATTTCAATTCAAAATATGTGGATATTTGTTTATATTGTTATTAATGAATTTTATCTTTTATGTCGAATTTTTTATTTGCTTTCATATGTGCCTGTGATTTTCTTTCTATCTTATTCTTTTGTTATATTTAGAATTAATTTTCTTTCATATGTTGATCTTAATTCTTCACCTTAAATGCTTTTTATTTAGGTTCATGTGATTTTTTGTTTTCTTATTAAAAGCTATGATTTTTGGTTGATTAATTATTTGTTTGGATTAATTTCAATTAATTATTTGTATGGATTCAACATAAAGATAATGGAATTAGGTATTATAATTTTGAATTGTCTATATTGTTATTACTACGAGAAAGTTATATTGCTACTCAAATTTGAAACTTGGTGTATCTTCCTTGTAAGGGCGGTTTTTGGGGCCCAGGCCCAGCAAGCCAGCGATCCTGGCCCAAAAGACCCTCGACAATGAATTTGTAGAGAGTGGAACTCAGAGCTAGGTCTTGATAGAGTGGACGTGATTAATGGTGAGCCATGCAACAAATGGGACGTGAGAATGTTTTGTTCAGTTTTCTGAGATAACAGTCTCTGGGGCTGCTTTAGTGTTCCTCTTGCTCTTTTTTTAGAAAGTCTCACTTTTCATCCTCCTTTTTCCTTTCATGGGGACTTTCCGCTCTTATATATCCTCCTTCAATTGATAATGACCTTACACTTGTTCACCATCTAGGCCTCTACTTGAGTGCCTGTCCCAAAGGACATCCTCCTCCTTTTTCTGTGAGTTGCAATGGCCGAGATAATACTATTTTTCTGTCCAATCCACATTAATGCGGCTGAAAAAGTAGTTTCCTTGCATTTAATGCGGCAGTAGTGGTTGTTCCCTGCCCGTTTAGCAATTTCCTTCATTTAGAAGGGCTCCCCACCATGGACAGGGCACGCGCTTGACGTCCATTAAGTGCGTCCGAGGAGGCACTCCTCCTCGGACGACCCTTAAACAAAACCGGCCCGGCCCAACAAGATTGGGCTAAATGTCTCCCGACCCTGTTTTCGCCTCCCGCCATGGCTGGGCTTCATCCTGGTCCTAAGGCCCACTGCTGACTGACAAAGCTTGCCCCCCACAATAGCCCCTCAAAATTCCGGTTCTTTCTTCTTGATCCGAGGAGGAAAAACGGGATTTTGATTATTGCTAGACAGTCCATTGTGGTTCTCTACTTTATCCGGGCGAGCGTGTGTCCTCACGTGCCTCATTAATGCTGAAGGCATTTAATGCCCCGGGGGGAGTTAACTGCAGCTTTTGGAGTATTACGCCTTTTCAATCCAACGGTTGGAGACCAGATCAACGGCAGACAACGTTTTATTTACTCTAGGCGGGAGTGCGTCTGTCCAACTTCCTCTGAGTATATAAGGTCTTGAAGGCGTTTATTCCCCATTTTTTGACGAAAACGCCAGTACTCAGAAGACCTTAGTGCATTCTTCTTCAGTACGCTCTTATCTTCGCCATCATTTTATTGAAGATTCCGTCAAGTTTCTTACCCGTAAGTGCGCGTTTCTTCTTCGTTACTCTTCTTTAGGCAAACTGCCTTCGTGTAACCTAGGATTAGGGGGAATGGGTAGGCTTTCAAAATTGGTAGACTCTCCGGCCGGTATGGCGGGCTTCAGGGCGAAGTATCGTATTCCACCGGAGGTAGGTTTAGAGTACTGCCACGAGGAGGAAATTTTCTTCAAAAGGAAGTCGGGGCAGGTCGTGATTCCAATGATAGCCTTCGTGGAGGGAGGAATGACGATCCCCATGGGGAGAATAACTAGGGACTACCTGCGTGGTCATAGATTGACCCCTATCAGTGCACCGCAAACCTGCTCCGGATCTTGGGGTGCACCGACGTATTAAACGACCAGATGAACCTCGGCCTAACTTGGCGCGACGTGGTTCATCTCTATGAATGCCACAGGCTCGGTGACTCATACTACCTAAAGTCCAGGTCTGATGAAGTGAGGTTGATATCCTGCCTCCCCAAGTCCAGCAAAGGCTTGAAGGACGACCATTTGATCGTCTCCGGACCATGGCATGACGGCATTCACTGTCCGACCAGGGCAGGAAAGCCAGGTGGGGTGCCATAACATTAGGTTCCGCGGAGAGGACCCTAGTTTGAGTTTTCCCCCTTTGTTTTGCTTTATTTGTGTTGTGTTTTCTTTGTTATAGCTACATGTCTCCTCGGACTAACATAACTCACTTAACGATCTTTGCAGACAAAGAGCACACAACCCCTCGGCTGAGCCTGGTCAACGTTCCTGCTCTAAATTACCTCTTGAGATCTGAGATTTTCGTGAGCGAAGACGGACAGTTACGGTCGGCTCCGTTGATTTTGGATTTTGTTCCCCTTTCTCGGTCCTTGGTGGAAGCTGGTCAAGCTATCAGGGCTGGAAGTCCGAGATTGGCACGTATAAACGTTTCCATACCAGGGTTTCTCGCTTCGTCAGATTTGCCTCCTGCTCAACTGCCTGATCACCGCCCCATTCCTGCAGAGATTGTCCCGGAGGAGGAGGCTGGTTCTTCGCATTCTTCCCTAGAGGAACAGATAGATCGTTTCCAATTTGCCGAGGAAGGGGAGGTGTCGGCCAGAGTTGTAGAGCTCTCGGACTCTGACACAGACTTAAACCGCGCTTCAGCAGCCCCTGCCCTCGGTCTAGTCGTCGCACAAGTTGATACTAGCCAAGAGGTTGAGGAAGAAGGGATGGACTTGAAGCCCAGGGCTGGCCTCAGGGGCCTTCTATCTAACAGGAACAAGGGACAGTCCTCTAAGGATGCCCCCAAGGAGCAGGCTCCGGCTAAGCTTCCCCCTCCTCCTCTTTCATCCACCGACCCCCCACTTCAGCCTATGCCCAATCTGAGGCGGAAGAGGCCAGTGGAAGAACTGGAGGAGGGTGAGGTCGGCCCTCAGCAACCCAAGCAGCAAAAGAAAGGAAAGGAGCCCAAGGATAAGCGGGCCAAGTCCACTGACAGCCGAGATGAAGCAGCGCTGAGGAGGGCGCAACGTACTTGGAGCCCACGGCTGGAACTGGACGGTGCTCCCATTCCCTGGGATGCCACAATTTGGGAGTCCACACGGGGGCAGGCGACTAACCTCGCCGAGACCCTGCAGCAACCTCTGCTCTTGCCCCGCGACATGGACGGGCTCAGGAAAACGGGGCAACCAGACCTCTTCAAGTCTTTGAAGAGGGATCTCGCTATGGTAAGCAACAAGTCTTGGCCAGATTGGACGCTGTGCTCCACCTTCACCTAGCCGTTGTTTTCGTTTTAACGACACTTTTATTAACTCTATGCAGATCACCCAGCAAGTCTACGTCGCCGAAGAGCGGGCGAAAAGTGCACGGGACGAGGTTAATGGCGAGGTCCAATCCCGCGTAGCCGCGGAGAAAACTGCTGCTGTCCTCAAGCTGGAAAAGGAGAGCCTAAAAGAAAAACTTAAGGAGGCTGTGAGGGAACGGGACAGCGCCAATGCGGGCCTTGAGAGCACAATGAAGCAGGCCGAGGACATGCGCCAACAGCTTCACTTATCTGGGATAAACCTTGCGACCGAGAAGCAATTGGTCCTGGATCTTAAGGCGTAGCTGGTACAAGTGAAGGAAGGGGCCAGATTGGCCAAGGAGGCCGCCGAGGCTGCGGTGGCGGCCTCTTATGAACGGGGAGTGGCGGATACTGAAACTAGGCTGGCCGAAGAGGTAGCTGTGGTCTGCAGGGACTACGTTACTGAGTCCTGGGGAGTCGCCATGGACCGAGCAGTAGTCCCTGTGGATTCCGACCTTAGGAGGCTCGAGAGTATCTTCTTCCCACAGGATATTCGCGAGATCCCTGGCTCGGATTCCCCAGGGGATCTCGCCTCTGCCCAAACCGTCCCTCTCGGCGCCGATATCCCAGAGGGCAAGGATGGAAACGAGGAGGGGCAGCCGTCAGCCAGGGGCAAATCGCCAGAAGACGCCCTTACTATAAGGGACGTCGTTGCACAGGCTAAGGAAGCTGGGCCTAAACCAATGGCTGAGGAGGAAAACCCCGTGGCCGCTGTCCCCGAGAAGTGCTCGGCCCAGGACAAAGTTTAAAGCATTAGTGTAGGGATTAGCTTGTAGTAGGTTTTGCTTTTTGCTTTTTGTTTGCTTAGGCTTCGCAAATATGTGTAAAACGAAATATTTTGGCATTTGATGAATGATATAACTCCGTTTCGTTTTGTTTTGTTGCTTCCATTTTGCCTTTGTTATGAATGAATCTTGACTATATCAGTAGAATTCCGAGGTTGAGCCATTAGTCGTAACTTAAACAATGCGATTAAGTATGAGCTAATCAAGTAGTAGTTATTTTCACCAAGGCTGTGGTCCGAGGGGAAGAAGGAAGACTTGGGTTCCTTCCACCACTTAGATACATGTGGTTAATTTCCCCCAAGTCTGTGGTCCGAAGAGCCGAGCAGGACTTAGGTTCTGTTTAACGCTTATTGGGAACGGTTTAGCAGTTAATTTCCCCCAAGTCTGTGGTCCGAGGATCCAGGCAGGACTTAGGTTCTGTTTAACGCTAAAGTTAGCGTAGCTAGTTTCCCCATAGGCTTGAGTCCAAGGACCATGCAAAACCTTGGTTCTGTCCAGTACTTGAATGTATGTGGCTAATTTCCCCCAAGTCTGTGGTCCGAAGAGCCAGGCAGGACTTAGGTTCTGTTTAACGCTTATTAAGAACAGTTTAGCAGTTAATTTCCCCCAAGTCTGTGGTCCGAGGAGCCAGGCAGGACTTAGGTTCTGTTTAACGCTAAAGTTAACGTAGCTAGTTTCCCCATAGGCTTGAGTCCAAGGACCATGCAAAACCTTGGTTCTGTCTAGTACTTAAATGTATGTGGCTAATTTCCCCTAAGTCTGTGGTCCGAAGAGCCAGGCAGGACTTAGGTTCTGTTTAACGCTTATTGAGAACAGTTTAGCAGTTAATTTCCCCCAAGTCTGTGGTCCGAGAAGCCAGGAAGGACTTAGGTTCTGTTTAACGCTAAAGTTAACGTAGCTAGTTTCCCCATAGGCTTGAGTCCAAGGACCATGCAAAACCTTGGTTCTGTCTAGTACTTAAACGGATGTGGCTAATTTCCCCCAAGTCTGTGGTCCGAAGAGCCAGGCAGGACTTAGGTTCTGTTTAACGCTTATTGAGAACGGTTTAGCAGTTAATTTCCCCCAAGTCTGTGGTCCGAGGAGCCAGGCAGGACTTAGGTTCTGTTTAACACTAAAGTTAACGTAGCTAGTTTCCCCATAGGCTTGAGTCCGAGGACCATGCAAAACCTTGGTTCTGTCTAGTACTTAAAGGAAAAAACAGGATACAAGGCAAAAAATCACTAGGAAACCAGAACTCAAGTGAAAAAGATACTTTTATTAATAGTGATACCTTTTGAGGTTATTTACATTCCAAGGGCGTGGCACTACATGTTCGTCCAAGTCTTCCAAGAAGTAGGCTCCTATGCCGGCTACGGAAGTGATACGGTACGGTCCCTCCCAGTTTGGTCCGAGCTTTCCCGACGCAGGGTTCTTTGCGGTGCCCAAGACCTTCCTCAATACTAGGTCTCCAGGCGCCAGCAGTCTGGGCTTTATCTTGGTGTCGTAACCTTGCTTGAGCTTCTGCTGATAGTGAGCTAGATGGACCGAAGCGCTTTCCCTTCTTTCATCGATGAGATCCAAGCTCTTTTCCAGAAGTTTGTCATTGGCAGTGGGGCAGAAAGCGGCAGTTCTCTGGGTGGGGAAGTTTACTTCCAGTGGGATGACAGCCTCGGCTCCGTAGGTCATAGAAAAAGGGGTTTCCCCGGTAGACCTACGGGGTGTGGTGCGGTATGTCCATAAGACGTGGGCTAGCTCCTCGGCCCACCTTCCCTTTGCGTCATCCAATCTCTTTTTAAGTCCGTTCAGTATTGTTTTATTGACAGCTTCTGCTTGTCCGTTACCTTGTGGATAAGCTGGCGTGGAATACCGGTTAATAATTCCTAGCTCACTGCAGTATCTTCTGAAGGCTTTGCTGTCAAACTGGAGTCCATTGTCGGACACCAGGGTGTGTGGGGTGCCGAACCTGGTGACAATGTTCTTCCAAAGAAATTTCTTGACATCGACGTCCCTAATGGTTGCCAGAGCTTCGGCTTCCACCCATTTGGTGAAGTAGTCAGTGCCGACGAGAAGGAATCTCCTGTTCCTCGTTGCCTTGGGAAACGGACCGAGTATGTCTAGGCCCCACTGTGCGAATGGCCAGGGACTGGATAGCGGGTTCAACTCTCCGCCAGGCTGGTGTATATTTGGGGCGAACCTCTGACACTGATCGCATTTCTTCACATACTTCAGGGCTTCCTTGTGCATGCTCGGCCACCAATAACCGAGCGTTAGGGCCCGGTGGGACAAAGACCTACCCCCTGTATGACTTCCGCAAATTCTCTCATGTAACTCCTCCAGGATGAGTTCAGTGGCCTCTGGGTGCACACACAGCAAGTAGGGCCCCGAAAACGAGCGTCTATAGAGCTTGGAGTCCTCGGACAACCAGAATCGAGTAGCCTTTCTCCTGATTTTGTCGGCTTCCATCTTATCGTCCGACAAGGTATCGTGCTGTAAGTACAGCACGAGAGGATCCATCCAGCTCGGACCTGTCCTGACGGTATGTACTCGAACTCCGCTGGCCTTCCCTGCTAAGGGATGGGTGAGGTCTTCTACCAGAATGACCCGAGGAAGGGGCTAGGCCGAGGAGGTAGCCAACGTCGCGAGGGAGTCAGCATGTGTGTTTCCATTTCTAGGCACGTGCGTCAGGCGGAAATGATGGAAGTGGGTCTGCAGGTGTCTAACCCGATCCAAATAGTCTTGCATCCTTTCGTCCTTGGCTTCCAAATCTCCGTTTACTTGCCCCACAATGAGCCTCGAATCCAGAGTATGTCCACGGATTCCCCCCCCATTTTTAGAATCATCGACATTCCCTTGAGTAGTGCCTCATACTCGGCTTCATTGTTCGTGGCTGGAAATCCGAGTCTCAATGACTTCTCTATGGTTATGCCTTCGGGGGAGAGCAGAACGATTCCTACTCCTGAGCCCCTTTGATTCGCTGCGCCATCGACGTGCGCTCTCCAACAAGTGTGTTCATGTTGAGAAATTGTGCTGATCATTTTCCCATCAGCCCCTAGCATGACTTCTAGCGTGGGTTCCGCAAACTCTGCCACGAGGTCGGCGAGGACCTGGCCCTTTATAGCAGTGCGAGGTATGTATCTGATATCGAAGGCACCCAGGATCGTTCCCCACTTTGCGATTCGGCTGGTGTAGTCCGCACTGCGTAGAATGGCCTTTAAGGGGAGTTACGTTAGCACCACTACAGTGTGTGCTTGAAAGTAGTGGGGAAGCTTTCGCGTGGCTTGTACGACGGCCAAAACAGCTTTTTCGAGGGGGAGATAGCGGGTTTCTGCCTCCTGCAGGGATTTGCTCACGTAATAGACTGGTCGCTGCGCGCTGTTGTCTTCTCGGATCAACACCAGGCTGACAGCATGGGGGGCGACGGCGATGTAGGCGAACAAGACCTCGTCAGCATCGGGGCTGGACATAATAGGCGGTCGGGCGAGGTATTCTTTTAGCTGCTGGAAAGCTGTAACGCACTCCTCATTCCACTCAAATCCCTTCCACTTGTGTAATAGGAGAAAGAATGGCCTGCATCTGTCTGCTGAGCGCGAGATGAAACGGTTTAAAGCAGCTATCATACCAGTAAGCTTTTGGACCTCTTTAGGATTCCGAGGAGGCTGCAAGCTATGGATGGCTCTTATCTGGTCAGGGTTAACCTCTATGCCTCTGTGAGTGACCATATAACCCAGGAATTTCCCAGATCCCACCCCAAATGAACACTTAGTTGCATTGAGCCGTAGCTTGTACTTTCTCAGAATTTGAAAAACGTCGCCGAGGTCTTCAATATGGTCGAGCACTAACTTGCTTTTAACCACCATGTCGTCTATGTACACTTCAATGCTCTTACCCATCTGCTGTTCGAACATCCTGGTCATCATCCTTTGATAAGTTGAGCCGGCATTCTTCAGGCCAAAAGGCATAACCTTATAATGATAATTCCCAACCGGCGTGACGAAAGCAGTCTTCTCCTGGTCTTCAGCGGCCAAGGGTATTTGGTGGTAGCCCTGAAAGGCGTCTAGAAAACTCATTCTGGGGTGTCCGACAGTCGAATCTACCAACCGGTCTATACGGGGCATAGGGAAGGGATCTTTTGGGCAGGCCTTATTTAGGTCTGTGAAGTCTACGCAGACCCGCCATTTCCCGCTCTTCTTTCTTACCACGACCGTGTTGGCCAGCCACTCGGGATAGAAGACCTCTTTGATAGCCCCTGCCTTCTTCAGTTTTGCGACCTCTTCTCTTACGACGTCGGTATGTTCTTTCGACGGTCGTCGAGGAGGCTGCCTTTTAGGTGTTATAGCCGGATTCACATTCAGGTGATGGCAGATGAAACCTGGGTCGACCCCGGGGGCCTCATAGGGGTCCCACGCAAACACATCTACATTCTGTCGGAGAAAAGCAATCAATGCTAACCTCTCCTGGGGCGGTAGTTCTGAACCAATTTGAAAGAACCTCTCAGGGTCTGATCCGACGAGTACTTTCTCCAGATCCTCACAACTTACCTCCGGGGCTGGTCTTCCCTCACCCGCGGTTGGGGCCAAGTTCATTAATTGCTATAATCCCTTCTCGGCTGATGTGGAAGGCTCACCACTTTGCCGTCGCGAAATCGCCGACACCATGCATTGTCTGGCCATGCCCTGGTTCCCGATTATTTCTTTTATTTGACCTCCGGACGGGTATTTCACTTTTTGGTGCAGGGTTGATGGTACAGCCCCTAACGCATGAAGCCACGGCCGGGCCACGATAGCTGTGTAGGGGGAGTATGCATCTACTACAATGAAGTCCACTTCCACCACTTCCGAGTCCGTTTGCACAGGCAGCCTGATCATGCCTTTCGGGGTGACGATTGCTCCTTCGAAGCTGACCAGAGGGGAATCGTACGGTAAAAGGTCTTCCTGCCTTAAATTCAGCCCCTTATATAGGTCGGGGTACATTACTTCCACAGCGCTACCTTGATCAACTAGCACCCTTTTCACGTCATAACCTCCGATTCTGAGCGTGACGACTAGGGCATCATCATGGGGTTGAATGGTACCCCGCTTATCATCCTCCGAGAATCCGATTAAGGGAGCGGCATCCACCCTGGCCCTTTTAGAAACTCTGCTGTCCGGCTCAGCTGGGATACCGCTCACTGACATTACCCTGAAAGGGGCAGAACCTGTCCTTCCAGGTGCGGCGAGGATGACATTAATTGTGCCGATGGGCAAGCTCAACGTATTTTGTCCGGTTTCATTGTTCGACGGTTCCTGTCCTCCTTCAGGGCGATGCAGTAGATGCCTCAGCTTCCCTTCTCGGACGAGCCGGTCTAAAAGGCTCTTCAGACTTCTGCAATCGTCCGTGGTGTGACCTGGTTCCTGATGGTACGCGCAATACAGGTTCTGATTGCGCCTCAACGGATCACCAGCCATCTTGTTCGGCCACTGAAAGAAAGGTTCATACTTCACTTTCTCCAAGATTTTGTGTAGCGGTTCTCGGAACACAGCATGAACCGCCTGAGCCCCGGTAGATCCGTGATGCCCCATATAATCACCTCTCGACCTGTTACTATTGTTAAAACGATCCAACCTGAAGTCCCGCCTCTCCTGAGGGACAACCTTCGCCTTACCCTTCCCCATCTGCTGGTCTTCCTCGACGCTTTTGTACTTGTCAATCCTGTCCATGAGTTGACACACGCTGGTGACCGGCTTCCCAGTGAGGGACTTTCTTAGGCCATGATCTGTCGGCAGGCCCCTCTTAAACGTGCTGATGGCGACATCATCATAATTCCCCTCTATCTCGTTATACATTTCCCAGTATCTGTCCGAGTAGGCTTTCAACGTTTCTCCTTCTCGCATGGACAAGGACAAGAGGGAATCTAGGGGCCGAGGAACCCTACTGCTGGTTATGAAGCGAGAGCCGAAGGCCTGTGTCAGCTGTTTAAAGGAGTCAACGGAGTTTGGTGGGAGGGAATCAAACCATCTCATGGCCATAGGTCCCAAGTTGGACGGAAACACCTTACACATTAGTGCCTCATCCCTGGAATGGACGGCCATCCTCTGATTAAATTGGCTTACATGCTCTACTGGGTCGGTCCGACCATTGTACATGGCGAACGCCGGTTGATTGAACCGCCGAGGAAGCACTGCCCTCTCTATCCTTCGCGTGAAAGGAGATTGGGATATGCGATCCAAAGCATGGCTCATGGCATCATTGGCTGTGCCGTGGTAAGATAGACTCTTGTGGGCGCGCTTGTAAGGCCACTCTTCTTCGTAAGAAAAGGTCTCGCTCGGAGGGGTTCTTGATGTTTGCTTGTATTCGTTGTCCCCATCACTGCTACTGTCCGAGCGGGATAAAGGACGTTTTCGCTGCGCTCGGCGCAACTCTTTCTTTAAGGCATCAATCTCTTGCAGCAGAATCCTTCGATCGTTTTGCTCAGGGGAAGCGCGACCCTTCCCCTTTGACCGGCTTACTCCTGTGTGGGAGGTGTTCACACTTCCCTCTCGTTGTTTATTTTGGTCCTTCTCTCGTTCAAGATTCATAACATTGTCCTGTCGTTGGGAATCTGCACGTCCTATTTGGCGTGGACCTGATCCTTCCATTTCTCGCGGTTTCACTTGTCGAGACACAAGTTCTTCCCACAGACGGCGCCAATTGTAAGGGCGGTTTTTGGGGCCCAGGCCCAGCAAGCCAGCGATCTTGGCCCAAAAGACCCTCGACAATGAATTTGTAGAGAGTGGGACTCAGAGCTAGGTCTTGACAGAGTGGACGTGATTAATGGTGAGCCATGCAACAAATGGGACGTGAGAATGTTTTGTTCAGTTTTCTGAGATAACAGTCCCTGGGGCTGCTTTAGTGTTCCTCTTGCTCTTTTTTTAGAAAGTCTCACTTTTCATCCTCCTTTTTCCTTTCATGGGGACTTTCCACTCTTATATATCCTCCTTCAATTGATAATGACCTTACACTTGTTCACCATCTATGCCTCTACTTGAGTGCCTGTCCCAAAGGACATCCTCCTCCTTTTTCTGTGAGTTGCAATGGCCGAGATAATACTATTTTTCTGTCCAATCCACATTAATGCGGCTGGAAAAGTAGTTTCCTTGCATTTAATGCGGCAGTAGTGGTTGTTCCCTGCCCGTTTAGCAATTTCCTTCATTTAGAAGGGCTCCCCACCATGGACAGGGCACGCGCTTGACGTCCATTAAGTGCGTCCGAGGAGGCACTCCTCCTCGGACGACCCTTAAACAAAACCGGCCCGGCCCAACAGGATTGGGCTAAATGTCTCCCGACCCTGTTTTCGCCTCCCGCCATGGCTGGGCTTCATCCTGGTCCTAAGGCCCACTGTTGACTGACAAAGTTTTCCCCCCACATTCCTCATATCATGCCATTTGTTTATATATTTGTAGTTTATATTAGTTTTAAACATGTGTGTATATATAACTATTGGAAATTTTGCTTTATTTAATTAAGAATTGTAAATTACTTTGTAAGTTTCAGTAACTATGCACTTGCAACTCAATAACGTTCAATGTTAGACAACACTTTTAAATTATGGAAAAGTATAGAAGGTAAATATTTCTTCATTTTTTTCAGAGTCAATAGTTTTTCCATGCATCGCACGGGTTAGCGACTAGTATTTTATAATAAGAATGCAAAAGTGCTATGTATTCTTTGTGTGTTCAATTTTGAAGCGCATTGTGCACAATGCATTGCTCTAATTTATGAGGGTTTTATACCCCACAAATTTGATTTTTTTTCCTCATTATCTCATTCTTTTTCTCTAGTTGATTTTATCTTTTAGCTTTGGATTTAGGTGCTTATAAGTTGTGCTAGCATTTTTTTCTAGAAGAGAATTTAGGTTGCAATAGAGATTTATTTATTTATATATTTTAAAATTTGAATAGGAACTTCTATAAAATCAATAATGGACAAATTTTATTCTATGAAAGATCAACACAGAACCTAACTTTTATAGGAAATGCTAAATCTTTTTTTTTTTCTTGTTCATGTTTATAGGAAATTAGTCAGTTTTGTACATTGATTTGAGTAAACATTATCAAATTTCATTGATCATTTTGTATAGAGAAATGCTATATTTACAACATTTTTACAAAACTTTCACAGCAAATCTTAAGTGGCAGGTTGTTACTAGCTGTTACTAATGGACAAAAAAGTAATTCCAATAGTAAGTTCAAATTAAAACCGATAACGACTTATCACTTAAAATTTGTTGTGTGATAGGCCAAAAACGTATTGACCCCTTGTGATAAATTAACCAATTAATTTAATCAAGTGAATTAATTAAGTTAATTAACATGCAAACGCGTGGTAGCACAAACAAATCACCAATAAACTAAGTATGCAACGGAAAATAAATAACACGGTGATTTGTTTACGAATGGGGAAAACCTAACGGCAAAAACCCCATCGGGTGATTTTCAGGTCACCACTCCCGAAATTCCACTATTATCATAACAAGCGGTTACAAGTAAAGGAATCTGAGTACCTTATACCAACCTACAGTTGAACCCAATTGAACTTGTTCTGTAGTGACAATTTCTCCTTTTGATACACGGCTCCCAAGTACGTGACTAACCAATTGCGCTGATCCCACTACGCAACTTCAATCACTAACTAGATAAGGTTGTTGGCTGCAAAGTTCTTCAGTTCATCCCAACGATGAAGATTAAGAAGATGCTTGGTCACAAAACCCTACGGTTCATAAACACAGCAACTTCTTCAAGAATGATGAACTAGAGCAAATTCTGTCTCCAGTCACAATTTGCTTGAACAAATTTTGCTCAATACTTGTGCAACTTGCGAACTCTTTGACGGCCCTTAAAATAATCCTTTTATATGTCTAGAGTTAGGAGAAAAGAAGTCTCAAAGACACATTCACGGATTCCAGAAAACGGAATAGAAAATCTGTTTTTCTTAAACCTCGACAAATAGGAGGTGTCAAGCAGCTGTCGAGCACACGGGCTGAAACAGCTTTCTTAATCTTAATAGATGCAGCTATCGAGCCAACTATCGAGCTTTAATGAATTTTCAGTATTCAGCTTGTTTCTTGGACAAACTTGAATGACTTCAATACTTGATCTTGAAACCTTATTTCTTAAAGTATTAAAAACACCTAGATCTACCCAATTACAAGTAAAGTGCGCTTTGTCAAAGGATTAGCCAATTATATAAAATAGTGACATATGTTCCTAACAAATAAATCACATATGTCCTAACAATCTCCCCCTTTGGCAATCCGTGACAAAATCACAACAAACAAATGAACATATGAGAGAAGTCATAAATCACTCAACTCATATTCACTTGTTGAATACAATAAAACCTATCATAACACAAACTCTTGAAAAACTTTGCAAGAAGAGAGTTTACAGCAAGTAGGCTTTGACAACCTGTATTTCTGAAACACTTTAAACAAAACTCATCAAGGCATCTTTGTGTGAAACAGAAATAATAAATTGCATACAAGTAATAAGAAGCATGTGTATAAAGAAAGAAAAGAAACAACACATGTAAGGGGTAGGTGAAAGAAAAAAACATACATCCACATATATAGAAGAATAAGTACAATGTATGTCAATAAATGGTCACAAGACCTAAGGTACAAGAATAATGTATCTATAAAAGAAAGAAAAGAAAAGATACATAAAATCCTCACTACATCCTTCAAGATATCGACACTCCCTCTAACAAAAATGTCCTATACTAACTCTCCCCCTAAGAGTGACTACTCTTACATACCCAAAACTACTCCCCCTTTTTGTCACGAGTGACAAAGGGTAAGAATGTCAAGTAGACATCCCATCGGTAGAGCTAGCATCTCCATCATCATCATCAGAAGCATCATCGTCATCATCATCATCCTCATCCAAAGAATCAAAATCAGAAGCCACTGGAGGAGGTGGAGGAGAAGCCTCAGGAGCAAAACCGCCCATAGTCGCCTACCGTCTAGTAATGTGGCTAACACGGATGTTCACCTGATACAACTCTATAGAAAGTGTATCTAGGTGAGCATCCATGCGCTGAAGCTACGTCATGATGTCTCCTAGTGACACATCGCTCGTGGAAGAGGAAGGAGCAGATGTGGATCGAGCAGATCGAGATGGAGCCGAACGGGAGGGAGGAGTTACTGAATCCGTCTATCACGACCTGAACTGTGCCTCACTACGTTTAACAATAGCATAGTCTATGGCACAAATATGAGTGAAGTGGTCGGACATAGGAAAAGGGAAGGAAAAATAGTGTAATATCCTCGTGATAGTAGAAGGAAAAATGAGCTTATCACAGGACGCCGAATCCAGATGAACATCTATAATGGAAAGAATAAAATGAGAAGGGAAATTAATAGTAAGATGCTCAAGGAGGGATAACAAAAACCGAGCATGAGGCTCTGTAATGGAGTTATAATGAGAGAGAGGATGGAGTACAAAGGTCATCACCATGTTCAAAAACCGAGGGCCTTTTGCAAAGCCCGAACAGTAAGTGAATTGGCGCTTACCCCACTCGGAAGGACGCTCACAAAAAGCGGATTTGAGCTCATCCTTGGACACAGTCCATAGATGCTCACAACCAAGGTAGTCAGGGAACTCTACCCTAGGAACCCGAAGCACATCCGTAACAAGCTGCGATGTGACATGAATACGCATACCTCAAACGTGAGTGAATAAAAGAGGTACTAAACGTTCAATCCCATGCATGTTGGAGTAAAACTCTTGGATAAGCACGAGAGGACAAGTGACCGAGACGTCACACAGTGACTCTAATCCCCGACTGTGAATGACATTGGGAAGGTCGGTGTTGGTGAAGCCCACCAGAATGACTTGGCATTTCGAATGAATGTCGCGTCTAGAAAAGTTCTCCGAGAATTCCTTGTGGGCATCATCATCATGGAACCGAAGAGAGATAGGATCAGAATCAGAAGATGAAGTGGAGGCCGTAGAACGCAAAGGGTTC
The DNA here is from genome assembly GCA_028535165.1 of Quercus tomentella. Classification (NCBI taxonomy): domain Eukaryota; kingdom Viridiplantae; phylum Streptophyta; class Magnoliopsida; order Fagales; family Fagaceae; genus Quercus; species Quercus tomentella. The sequence goes on along the minus strand of JAPQVY010000068.1, from coordinate 72,955,734 downwards.
TAGGACGGAGCAGATTTACGTTTTGGTACCATAGACATGACTAACGTAAACAAGAGAGAGAGGGGGAAGAAAGAGACAATCAGAAAAGCTCCAAAACAATTCAAATATAGCAAGAATATTGAAATGAAGTACGTATGCATGGGAAATGCATGAACATGTGACATGCAAAGTAAATTGCATCATGGGCTCAGCCCAATCCAATCCTACCAGCACATAATCAATTGTACACATCTAAAATGCATGATAATACAATTATAATGCACATGAAATGCAATGTATGAAGTTTTTAAACTCATTTAAGCAAAACCCATCCCAAAATTTCAACAAACACTCATCAATTTTGAAAAACCCCAAAATTTGTCAAAATCCCCAAAACTTAGGTTTCAAAACATGAAATGCATGAAGCATGACAGATTAGAAGCTTACCAAGTGAAGAAACTCTTGAAAAAGCTTGAAGAAACCTTAAGAAGAAGATTGGGAGTGAGATTAGAGTGTTTGGGAGATGAATAGAGAGAGTTGTCGAGAGAGAAAGATCGAGAGAAATGAGGTTCGGATTGCACAAGGAGAATATAGAAAACCTCAGTAAATCTCGACAGATGAAGGTGTCAAGAGGTCTCGAGCAAGGTGTCTAGCCAAGTGTCGAGGATTTGGCCTTCGACAGATACAGGTGTTAAGGAAGTGTCAAGAAACAAAAACATCAGACACAAGAGATGAGGCTCGATTGATCCACTAGGTGTCGAGAAGCTATCAAAGGGACAGGAACTTTCTCTATCGACCCACCAGGTGTCGAGGAGGTGTCGAGATTGCGATAAGAAAAAGCTTGGAAGCTTGACAGATAGCCAGGTGTCGAGAAGGTGTCAAGGAGGTGTCGAGCTAGCTTTTAAAAACAGTTTTTTTGAGAAGAGAAAAACACAGAGATAAATGCAATCAAGCATGCAACTCAACCAATGATCCAAACACCATATTAACCTCTCAAAATCATCTCTTAACAGAAATTTTAAGAACATGGATCCCAAAAACACAAGCACGCACTAAACAGGTCTAACCAATTTTATATTTCAAAAATAAGTCAAGACAGTTTAGTGAGCATACATTAACACATGTAAAACCTTGTGATGGCCAAATCACATTGTACCTGTACATGTATCAAGAGTAGCAAATAATATATGCGTGTTGCGTGTGAAAAATATCGCAAGATTGCATAAGTGTATACATGTTATAACGATTTGAGATATGAGAAAATCACTTTAACTCACACACAATCATAACTGTTTGATGGGGACTATCACCTTCGAGGTACATCCTATAACTTCCACATCTCCTAGAATACACGCTTGTAATCATATTTAAAAGCATTTTGATCTTTTTGCTTTTTATTTTTCTTTGCATATTTTTCTTTTTAAGCAAATCATGCATGGGCATATAAAAGATAGAAAAGAATCACTGTTACTAATTCTGTTTCGTTCCGACCGAAACGGCAAGAATTTTCGTGCCAGCGTGCAATCCGAAACATTAGTACCATCCATTCCACCTCAGGTCAAATTTTGGTCTATTTCAGGATGTTTCGGCCATTCCGGTCAATTCCGGCTAGTTTCGGGCGAAATGGGAATTTCGGCCGGTATCAATTTTCCCTTAAAAAAAAAAAAAAAAAAAATTCTATTCTACAACTACATCACTCTACATCTCAAATCAGATGTTCACAGATCCATTCACAACTTCTATTTTGACAGGATCTAAAGCTTGAAGTTCACTAGAAAATAATCACAACCCAAAAAGAAATTAAGAAGAGAGAAGGAAAATAACAAGTTAACAACAATGGCAGCGTCTTCAACAACCTTCATCTGCATACCTGATCTATGCTTTTCCCTTTTAATTTTTTCCTTTATTTTCTTTCTTCACTGCATTGTTTCACTTGCTTGTCTTCACGTTTCGTCAAACCTTCAAATTGCTTGTCTTCACGTCAAACCTTCAAAGTGCTTTAGAGTCTGAGACTTCATGCTATTTTTAAACAATGGCTATGGTTTGGTAAAGTTCTGAATGGTTCCTACTTCCAAGATATGATTATCTTTTAATGGATTTGAAAATTATTATTTTATTTGGTTTTTGAATGGTTTGATGGGTTATTAATACTGCTGCCTACTATAGTACATTGAACAGAGAGTCTACTTTGTGTAGGCATAGAGCTCTCCAGTCTCTTTATCAGTTATCACCCTGTGAGTTATAATAAATTAATAATAACTATGAAATGCTGTGGAAATTAGCATAATTCATGCAAAAAAATTATAAAAGTATTCAGCAAAAAAAATTATAACAGTGGAACATATATATATATATATATATATATATATATATATATTTTAAAACCCGAAACATCCTGAAATGGTATGCCGAAATTGGCCGGAACCGAAATATTCCGTTCCACTGAACAAACCGAAATGGGTTCCGAAACGGAATTAATAACATTGAAAAGAATTACTCAATTATGTTAAGTATTTGACATTCCAATTTTGCTATTCCGAAGCATACAAATGTCATTAACATCACACTTTTGCTATGCCGAAGCATACAGATGTCATTTCATGATTGACGGGTAACAGTGGTGAGATGGTTATTTATGCCTTTCTCTTAGAATTTTCTAGTCCTTCCCGTCAAAAAGAGTGATACAAGTCTTAAGTACAAGAGATTACTTAATCTTATTCGTCACAAACAAGAGCCACAAAGCTCACTTGCTTAGTTGTGCATAGAGATGCTCATCTAAGTTACAAGAAATACAAAGTTTAGAAAACTTTTTTCAATAGTCATCTAAGATACACAAGTACCAATGTACATAAACACACACTGTTTTTGTATTTTTTTTTATATGAAAAACAAAACAAAGAAACTAGAAAAAAAAAAAAAAAAAAAAAAAAAAAAAAAAAAAAACAACAACAACAACAAACAAACAAACAAACAAACAAACAAACAAAACAAAACAAAACAAAACAAAACAAAAACATGTTAAACAAAGCAAAGCATAAAACTAGACTGACTTAAACTTGAAAGCAAAGCACACAAGTTATGCAAAAACAAAAACTCAAAGAGAGAGAAGAAAGTGATAGAATCACTTGGAGCCCTTTTCCTTCCACGCCTTGGAAGAACCTTTACTTTGATTAAACCCTTGAACCGGTGGTGAGGGGGAAGAATTAAAACTGTTCAAGTTCGAAAAGAACATGAGGGCTTTGAGAAGATTTCCAAGAAGAGCTAGAGAGGATTGAAGCTGATTCTGGTTCCCAGATGCTATCATGTCGTTGCTCTGTTGAATGGCTAGCCATTTATAGAAATTTGGTCGAGTATGACCAGTAACTCCACAATGATGACAGAGATGCTGCTTCTTCTATTTAGGCTTTTGAGAGTTAGCCTTCTTAGCCCTAAAGTTCTTAGCTTCCTTCTTATCTTGCTTAGGGGGTGCTCCTAAGATAAATTTACCATTGTCTATGTTCTCACTAGCTAAATCAATTTTAACATCATTGTTTTCAATTTTAACATTATTAGCAAGAGGAACAAAAACAGTAGTACTAGTTGAAGCAATATTAGAGGAAAAGAAATCATACCCTAAACCTGTTTGATCAGAAGCAGATTTCTAAAGACTGAGCATTTCATCAAACTTTGCACTTGAAGTCCTCTCCAATTGAGCTCTAACTTGAAACAACTCCACTTCAAGCTTCTTAGTCTTCTCAGCCAAGAAATTGTTCTCGAACCTTAGTGCTCCAATAGTCTAATTAGCTTCATCAAACTTTGTGGAAAGCTCTTCACGAACAAGTTTCACATCACTGAGCTTCTTGGTGGTCAGCCTATAAAGTTTCTCATGTTTCTCAGAAAACTTGTATAATTTCTCATAGGCTATATGGATATCATCTTGATCATCCATCTTCTCAAACTTGGACTCCAATTCCTCTTCTTCAACCACATCTTCAACAATCCCATCAGTAGGATTGACAGTGGCAGTGAAGGCATTCAAGATTTCATCATCCTCATTATCAGAATCATCCTCAGGCTCGGTGTCGCTCAAAGTAGCAGCAAGTGCCTTGCTCTTCCCAATGCTCTTAAGATATGTAGGACACTCCTGTTTCATGTGACCGAAGCCATGACACCCAAAGCAGTTAGGTCCTATGGGAATAGTGTACTGACCAACATCCTTACCCTTCTTCTTCCCTTTGTCTTGGCTCTTAACCTGAGAAGAATTGGATTGCCTGCGATCCTGTCGAAGCCCTTTCCATTAGCATTCTTCATAAACTTCTTGAACTGCCTAATGATGTAGGACTTCATCTTAGAATCTTCATCATTTGAAGACTTATCTGTCTCACTGCTCTTGGCCTTCAAGGCCATGCTCTTGCCTTTACCCGTCTTGCCAATCCTAGCCAACCCTAGCTCGTAGGTCTGCAGATTACCAACCAGCTCAGTCAAGGAATCTTGTTAATATCCTTTGATTCTTCTATTGTCGTGATCTTGGCATGGAATCTCTCGGGCAGAGATCTGAGCACCTTTCTCACAATCTTGGGTTCAGGAATGGTTTCCCCAAAATTGAACGCTAAGTTCACTATGTCTTTGAGTTTGGCATAGAACTCATCGAACAACTCATCCTCCTCCATCTTAATCTCTTTGAAACTTGTAGTGAGCCTCTGTAGTTTCGAATCCTTGACAGCCTCGGTTCCCTCATAGGTTGTTTGGAGGATGGTCCATGCTTCCTTAGTAGTTTCAGTGGAGGATATCTTCTTGAACTCCTCATTGGTGACCGCACTGAATAAGGCATTTAACGCTCTGCTATTGAAGTTTGCTGCCTTGATCTTGGCATCATCCCAATCGGCCGACGCTTCCTTCGATTTGGTCCAGCCTATCTCAACAGCTTGCCACACTTTCTCATCTAAGGACTGTAAGAAAGCTCTTATGCGTACTTTTCAGTATGCACAGTTAGTGCCATCAAATAAAGGAGGTATGATTAAAGACCGTCCTCTATCCATGACAAACAGGGGTCAATGGATCAACACAACAAAGATTAACCCTAATTAGAGTGTGTCTGCTCTGATACCACTTGATAGGTAAAAAATGTATTGACCACCCCTTGTGATAAATTAACCAATTAATTTAGCCAAGTGAATTAATTAAGTTAATTAACATGCAAACGCGTGGTAGTACAAACAAATCACCAATAAACTAAGTATGCAGTGAAAAATAAATAATACGGTGATTTGTTTACGAATGGAAAAAACCTAACGGCAAAAACCCCACCGGGTGATTTTCAGGTCACCACTCCCAAAATTCCACTATTATCACAACAAGCGGTTATAAGTAAAGGAATCCCAGTGCCTTATACCAACCTATAGTTGAACTCAATTGAACTTGTTCTGTAGTAACAATTTCTCTTTTTGATGCACGACTCCCAAGTACATGACTAACCAATTGTGCGGATCCCAATACACAACTTCAGTCACCAACTAGAGAAGGTTGTTAGCTGTAAAGTTCTTCAGTTCATCCCAATGATGAAGATCAAGAAGATGCTTGGTCACAAAACCCTACGGTGCACAAACACAGCAACTTCTTCAAGAATGATGAACTAGAGCAAATTCTGTCTCCGGTCACAATTTGCTTGAACAAACTTTACTCAATACTTGTACAACTTGTGAACTCTTTGATGGCCCTTAAAATAATCCTTTTATATGTCTAGGGTTAGGAGAAAAGAAGTTCCAAAGACACATTCATGGATTCCAAGAAAACAGAATAGAAAATCTGTTTTTCTTAAACCTCGATAGATAGGAGGTGTCGAGCAGCTATCGAGCAGGTGTCGAGCACATGGGCTGAAACAGCTTTCTTAAGCTCGGTAGATGCAGCTGTCGAGCCAACTGTCAAGTTTTAATGAATTTGCACTATTCAGCTTGTTTCTTGGACAGACTTGAATGACTTCAATACTTGATCTTCAAACTTTGTTTCTTGAAGTATAAAAAACACCTAGATCTACCCAATTACAAGTAAAGTGCGTTTTGTTAAAGGATTAGCCAATTACATAAAATAGTGACATATGTTATTAACAAGTGAATCACATATGTCCTAACATTGTGAAATTATCGTAGATGTAGAACTTCTCTTTTATATATAATACATATATAAGTTATGACTAATGTATAAATATGTAATTCAGCCCCCCAAATAAAATTTTTTGGCTATGCCCCTGAATGCACCATTGCTCAGTCCTTCAATTGAATCTAAATATAATGCCCTAGCTAACACTACTGGTGAGATTACTTGGCTTAGGACGTCATTGCACAATGAACTTTGGTGTCCCTCTTCCTTCTACTCTTATTTTTAGGTGCGACAATGTTGCCACTACTTATCTTGCTGCAAATCTTGTGTTACATGCTGGCACTAAATATGTGGAAATTGATTTCCACTTTGTCTGAGAAAGGGTTATAAGCTGAGCTTTAATTTTCGGTTTGTTTCCACTAAAATCTAGTTGACATCATGACAAAAGGTTTATCTTTTCCATGATTTACTTTTCTTCATGACATATTGAAGCTCTCCTCCATCCATAGATTCTAAAACTTGAGGGGGTGTACTAACTAGGCGTTGAGGCTTAACGAGTTTGTGTCATATTCAAATTGATACAACTGATCTGTTTAATAAACGTATCATGTTCATGTCCAACCCATGAAACTCGTTTAACCCATTTAATTGAATGTCATTTTACCAATATATCCTCCAAAATCCTAGGTATATAAACCTATTAGTTTTTTTTTTTTTTTTGGACATATTATGATTGATTATTTGTAATATTGAAATATAATTTAATTTTGAATGATTATTTGTAATGAAAATTTATTTGTTTGGTTTTTCATAATTTAGATTAATATGGTTAATATTAAAATTTATATATATTTTTCGCTTTAATAAAATTTGATAAATAGGTTTATATGACTGACCCGTTTAATAAACAGGTCGTATTAAAGTTGAGGAATCTTGACCCATCTAATAAACATGACTGGTTAGTGTTAATGCATATAATCAAATACTTATAAGTCAACACAATACAAACCTGACATGCGAACACGAATTAACACCCCTAATATTAACCATATTTCCATATTTTGTATTTAGCAATTCATATTTTTTGAATTCCTGTAATCTCTATCTGCTACAATCCTTATCATGTCCATTTATAAATACAATAGAAAACACACAATTGAGTGTAAGAGAGTTACAAAAATTAAACCACGTATATTTCAATTAGGAATATGAATATGAATAGGGTTAACTACAACTTACCAACCTGTGGTTTGGCTGGAATTTATGTTGCCTACTCATGGTTTGAAATTTAATACTTTACCCACTTAAAGTTAGCTCAATTAGGATTCTATAACCCACTTTTGTTAAAAATGAGGCTAAATTTGTATTTTTGCTCTATTTTATGCCTCTCTCCTCTCAAAACATAAAAAACATGAAAGAATAAGAGAAAACAAGATCAAAAAGTGAGGGTTTGGTAAAAATTAAAAAAAAAAAAAAAAATTAGCACTTTGAGCACATGTTCCTTGTGTCTGCCATTCCAAAGAAACCGCAACCGTTAGTGCATGGTGAAAGATCCATCTTCATTAAAACTTGTTGCGGTTCCTTGTCTTCTTTGGCTGTCCTAGGGAGTTCTTGCTTTTGAAAATCTTTGTAGCACTTGGAGCACAGGTTTTGTGTCTCCACAGATCCATAAAAGCCGCAACCATTGCAGAGAGACCGTTCCATTTTCTTAAGATTCTCCTGCAAATCTATCTTTCTAACTTGTTTTGTTGCTCGTCTAATTGCTTCTAATTGTTTCTAGACTCAGATTTTTTTGTGATTGAAAGCTAACCAAAGAAGATGTATATATATAAGAGCCAGTGGACTTGGGAGTTTGGAAATAGGAATCCTAAGTCAATTTGGGGTGGAGAGTTTGATGAACCCACCGACTAGATTTCTTTCTTTTAAAAAAAAAAAAAACATATATCTTTTAAATTAGGACTTGGGATTAAAATATCTTTTGAATGTTTTCATCTCAAAGTTGGATGCTTGATAAAATTTTAGTCATAAACGGTGCCTTGATAAAAAAAGAAAATCCAAACTACTGATTAGTTTTACACCAGTGGTAATGTTTGTTCTTAATTTTTTTCAAAACCCTCACTTTTTGATCTTATTTTTTCTTATTCTTTTATGTTTTGAGAGGAAAGAGACATAAAATAGAGCAAAAATACATATTTAGCCTCATTTTTAACTGAGATAGATTACAAAATTCTAACTAAACTAACCTTGGATGGGTAAAGTATCAAATCGGGTAGGCAACTTAAATTTCAGTCAAATCAAATATAGGTAAATTGTAATTAACCCGTATGAATATCTTTGACTCAATGTTGGAAAAAAAACATCGTCTAGTGTGCAGCAATGAGGCATAATGGCAAGATTACAATTTAGGATCCAAGGCTCATTACCTTGGTTCCAAATATTCATCAAATTTAGTTCATAATGCCAAGGATAACGAGGTTGCAGATTAGTCGCTTGTATTGTGTAGGTACTAACCGCACTATAGTAGTTCATCTTGATAACATAATAGGGAAAAGAAAATCCACAACTAGCATTCCACCTACTCATTCATCCCGGAAGTCGATCATACATAATCGAAGGAGTAGGGTTATTGACCAGAAAACAAGGAAAAATAAGATAAAAGGAACAACAACAGCTGCATGAAACAACAAACGTAAGAAAGATACAAACCCGGCCCATATTATCTTGTGTCTTGTGTTTTTCTCCCAATTCCCGCAGCATCAACATCAGGTTTGTGACTCTTAGTTGGCTTTTTGGGGCGTTGAATTAGATGATGATGGTGCACAGTAGATTTCTGCCCTTCTTGATTAGATGGTGTAAGAGAGGTTTCTTTGTTACCACTGACAGTAGCTTCCGGCTTATTTGATACTTGAGGGGATTTGCCTGGTTTTTTAAGCTTCTCACTGACAGCATCTTCCCGCTTATTTGATACACGAGATGTTTCGAGTCCTTTTCTATCACAGAGCCCCTCACTGGAAGTCTCTGCCGACTCTTTTTCATTTGGTACAAGATTGGATTTGCGTACATTTCTATTACAGAGCCCCTCACTGGGAGACTCTGCCGACTCTTTTTCATTTGGTACAAGATTGGATTTGCGTACATTTCTATTACAGAGCCCCTCACTGGGAGACTCTGCCGACTCTTTTTCATTTGGTACAGTAGTGGACACTTTTTCATTTGGTACAAGAGTGGATTTGCGTACATTTCTATCACAGAGCCCCTCACTGGGAGACTCTGCCGACTTTTTTTCAGTTGGTACAGGAGTGGACACTTTTTCATTTGCTACAGGAGTGGATTTGCGTTCTGGCTTTCCTTCCATAAAACCACCAGCTCCTTGTGAGGGTTCTTGCTTGTTACTATTAGATGGAGTACAAGGGCCTGCACTGTGAGGATTCTTCTTCTTCTTCTCCTTTGTTTCTGCAGAACTTTGAGGCCCGCCCTTACTGACCATCTTGCAGATAGAATAGAAATGATCACATTGATCCCCTTTTAAAGAATTAAACACGTTCGCTGCTTACCTCTTTTTTTATTTCTTTAAAGATCCATCGCAATTTACAGACTACACCAACCCTCGAATTATTTGTGAGAGTCTCGTGGGAAAAAAAATGACAACGTACGTTAACTCTAGCATTTTCTGTGTTTTTATTGAGAAATGCTAGTTACACATATTTTTGCACAACTTTAGCCACAACTCGCCATGGTGAGTTGTGATTGATTAGACTACGTCCCCACATGGCCCACTAATACACTCTAACCAATTTCAACTTGCTATGTGGTAAGTTGTGACACAAAGTTGTACAAAAGTGTATGTCCCTAGCATTTCTCGTTTTCATTACCAATGTGAAACTCAAATTCCATTTTTCACGTAAATTAACTAACAGCATGGAGTTTTTTTTTTTTTTTTTTTTCCCCCAAAAAAATAATTTTATTTTTCACTCTGGTGAAATGTTTATTATGATGCAAGAGTATTTTGATCATTTAAAAATCAATCAAGTTGATTAAATTAATAATTATTTAATTACTAAATATGTTTATAGACTTGAGTCCAAATCTTCTGTCCCACTTTTCCTGCTCCACTCTATGCTCCACCAATAAAAACTTGTCACATGTTCACCTAACTAATTAAATACTACCATTATTGACTTATTAATACTACCATTAATTATAATGGTAGTAATTAATTAATTAGATGAACATGTGGCAAGTTTTTATTAGTAGAGCATAGAGTGGAGCAGGAACTTTATAGACATTTAGTTTTTTTAAACTATTGAATTTAAGTAGATCTAACGGTAAAAAAAAAATACTTTCATTAATGCTAATATTTTAATTGATCTCATTTATTATTCCTTATTTAATACATTTCATATTTATTTCTAAACCCAAAAAAATTTATACATCTAGTATTTCTCTCTCTCTTAATTACATACCTCATCCATGCCCAAATTGACAACTTTCTCCTCAAGAGCCCCTATTTCCTTGACATTGAAAGTGTTAAGCAGAGTGATAGTACTAGAGATAATGGACATCGGTTTAACCTCCAGATCATCCATCACCATGTATGAAAAACCAGGCCTTTCACGTAGCCTCCCTCACTAAAGGACTCCATATTTGTTACGCTTGGTAGGCCTACGAAACTTAACTCGCTGCTCATAACAAGCTGGCACGAAGGACAGATTGAGCTGAAATCATAAGCCACATATTTACTACAGACTACAGTTTACGTTGTAATTATTAGATTACCGGTAGAATTTAGTGGATGTGGATGATTCAATGATTGGTAATAGGCGAGGGACACTACCAGTAGTACCATCATAGATGTATACTTTGGGGTTTAGGATAGTCTCTTTCTTCACGTTTGCTTTAAGGTAAGCACTACTCAAATTTTCAATGCTCTCGGAAATGTTATGGAAGCTGCCAACCATTTCCTGCTTTTTGAGAAGCGGAATGTAAGATCCAGCCGGAAGGACCAGAATGTGAAAGAGGAAGTCGATGAAATCCTTGCCTGCTTCTGCATAAAGTACTCTTTGGTTTTCTGTGTCCATTAGAAGTTTCAAACTCACTTTGGTTTCTTCCATGGACTGTCTAACCTTGGTTTTTTTCAAATACACTGACTGGACAGCTTATGTTCATGTTGCTTGGCAGAACATATATTTATTGGTTCTTCTTCTAATTGATGTTTTTAGTCGTTTTGATATTACTCCACATAGAAACATATCAAACGTTGTAGATTATTGTTAGAAAAGTTGCCCACTACGAATTGTTCAGAGATACTAAAATGTTGGACAGAGTTGGGATTATTTTTCAATTTTTTTTGTTAGATTGTATTGAAGAAAATATTATACGGTGGAAAGCAATAAATAAGGAGAGAGAGAAAGAGAGAGAGAATGCTAGTATTAATTAGGTAGGAAAGTGGAAAATAATAGTATTTAATGATTTTTTTTAACCATTAGATCTCTTAGAAATCTATGGTATAAAAAATGTGTAAGTTTATAAGAGTTACACCAGATATAACTTGAACCCATCTCATATATATATATATATAAAGTTAATAATTTGCATCTATTATAATTTATAAATATATTTTTTTATTTAAAAAAATAAAAATGATAAACTTTAGAGATAAACAATAACTGTAATTTCTTTTTTAAATATGAAGGGAAAAAAATTCTAAGTTTTAGAAGTTTTCTTTTTAAATTCATAATAAAATTTGTTATTTGATATTTATGACTCTATTTCTAAATGAAGTTACCCTTTATTAATGAGAGTATTTTCAAACCATAAAAAAGTCCAGTTAAAAGAAGAAAATCATCTTATATATATAATGTGTCAATATATATATATATATATATATATATATATATATATATAATTCTTAAAATTTGAAATTCTCAATAATTAAATAGAGTAACATACGTTTGATACTACAATTTTTTTACTTCTTTCTTTCAAAAAATGCAAATATTAAAATAAGAGAGATGCTGCATCCACAATATTTTTACAACATTTTTACATCAAATCACAGGTGGTTAGTTGTTATTGGTTCAAATTTGAAATTAACACTAAAATTACTTTTTTGCCCCAACAATAACAACCAGTAACAATCTACCACTTAGGATTTGTTGTAAAAATATTGTAGACATATCATTTCTATTAAAATAAATAAAAAAAAAAAAAAAAAAAAAAAGACAGCGAGAACAAAGAAAAAAGAAACTAGAAAGGAATAAACATTTTTAAAATGAAATTACTTTAGAAATTATATTTGATACCCAAAAATTAAAATAGACATTTTTAAAACTAATTTTAAAAGGTTTTATGTCTTTAAAAAAAACTGATAATACATTTGATCACAGACACGGTTATCTATATATTTAAGACAAAAACCTTATAAAATCAATTTTAATCAAACAATCGAAATAGATGCTTTATGTACGATACAGGTCTTTAGCTCTTAAGAAATGAGAATAGACCTTATCCTCACATTAAAATAACTTATTGATTATCGAACAAAAAAAAAAAAAAAAAAAACATTTTTTTAAGAAATAAACTAACTGAATACATACACACAAACTTAATTATACTCTCTCACCAAACTTTTTTTTTTTTTGAAACTGAACCATTCATATATTGATCAAATTAACAAGCATCCCAGTACAAAGCATCTAAAGCAGGTGGAGGTGATTCCTCCATCCAAATAATGTCCTCAATTACATTTCTAGCATGTCTGGCCAGAGAGTGAGCCACACTATTTGCATCCCGGTGTACACAGGTAAAGTGCACAGAATGTAACCCAGAAACCAAGCAGTGAATGTCCGCATACAAGTGTCCTAATCGAGACAGCCTTGGCCATAATCCAGCTATGTTCTTCATTACAGAGGCATTGTCACCTTCAATTACCAATTCTGTGAACCCCGAGTCGATAGCCAGCTCCAGTGCTTTGCGACACGCCAGAACCTCTGCTTCCTCACTATCCACGACTTGAGGGCCTTTAGCTGACAATGACACCATGACCTCCCCACAATCATTTCGAATTACAGCCCCAACACCCGACGCATTGATGTCGTTAAACACCGCTGCATCAAAGTTTAGTTTGAAGAGGCTTCGAATTGGTGGAGACCACCTCTGTTGGTTCCTGGTAGTTGGTGGTGGAAGAGACAACTGAACTTGCGCCTGTCTAAATTCCTCCATAAAATCTCTGGCTCGTTGCTCCAGTTTTGATGGATCCTGCATTATACCACCATGGGTAATCACGTTGCGCTGGGACCAAATTAGCCACATCTGCACCAGAAATAGTTCAAAGACTTCCACAGATAGCTTAAACATATTACTTAATCCAAACTTAAACATATTACTTAATCCAAAAAAAATAACTCATTGAAATATATATGTCAATTTTTACAGCAATACTGGATAAATGAACTGATAGAGGTCTTCTCTTTTTTATTTGGACTTAATAATTTAGTAAGATTTAGTGCATATATATAAAATTCCAGCGAATCTTCCTTATTTTGTGGTTAACACGGTCACAGTGCATTATCTTATTATATATGTCCACTCCCTAAAAAATATAAAAAAATAAAAAAAAAGAAGCAAATTTCATTATTTATTTAGGAATTTATATTTGTTATATGAATAATAAGAACATATAATTATTCTAATAATATGTGTTAGTTACAGCCAAGAATATTATAGCTTAATTTACGCATCTTCTCACACAAAATGCTCAATTGTCTAAAAAAGAGAATAGTTCCAGCTAATGATTTAGCAACATATAATAATCTCAATGAATTGAGTGACTTTTGTCTGCACCTGGCAGTTCGTCTTATGATACTCTCTTTAAAATAGAGTGGCTTTTGTCTCTATGCGTGGATGGATTTAGATTTTTTAGACCCAACTCAACCCGCCCCAATCCATCACTGCCCTACCTCTTATTGATAAGGTTAAATTGTAAATTTTTCATACCTTAAAACCATACTATTTAAACAAACATATTATTAACTTATTTCATTCAACCCAACAAGGTTTTCTACCTTTTTTTTTAATTTTTTAGTAAGGATGGAAATAAGGTACCAATTTTAACATTTTCTTTTGTCTTTGTTATAAAAAAAATTATATACTATTGAATCATTAATTTTGTATTATGAGATTTTTGACTTTGTTGGGATATTGTCTTGTTAAACACTTTAATAATATTATTCAATTTTTGCTAAAAATTAGTTTAATTTGATGGGATAAATTTATTTGTAATTTCAAGTATATTTTTATTAACGAAACAGGTTTTATTAAAAAAAAATTGTAATAGTTATGGGCAAATTAACAAGAAATAGAGTTTTATAGGGTGAAACGGGTTTTCGCGAGGCCCCAAGGTGTGGGGATAGGGCAAGAAAATTGTCTCCGTCATATGGGGCGGGGCGAGGATAGGGTAAGACAAAACCATACAGGGCGGGGGCGAAAACCCCATCCTTTGAACCCGCCCTGCCTCATTGCCATCCCTGAACTATTGTGTTAGTGTGTGTTGGTTAGTTGATGTGAAAGCTTCTTTGGCCGAATTTCAATTTATTTATATTTGTGAGATTTTTTTTAGTGTGATTATAATTATTATGGTAAATTGCAAATTACGCCTCTAAAGTTTGAGAATGATTGGATTTTATACCCTGAAGTTTTAGAATTTGGATTTTACCCCTTGAAGTTTGGAGTGTTTGGATTTTACACCCTGATGTTTCAGAACTTGGATTTTACCTCCTAAAGTTTAGGGCTGCTTGGATTTTACACTTCCGAATTCTGAAACTTTAAGGTGTAAAATCCAAACACTCCAAAACTTTAGGGAGTAAAATCCAAACACTTCTAAGATATAAGGGGTAAAATTCAAATTCTGAAACGTCAGGGTGTAAAATCCAAACATCACCAAACTTCAGAGAGTAAAATCCAAATTCTAAAACTTTAAGGTGTAAAATCTAATCACCTCCAAACTTTAGGAGTGTAATTTACAATTTACCCTAATTATTATCATTAACTATGGATGTAGACAGTTCTGAAGCCAAAATTTGACTTCACAAACATAAGTCTCTATATACTATACAGATATTATAACTAACATAAGTCTACAAACCACACAGAGTGTAAAATTTATAACTAACATACATAACTCTATATTCTATTACACAGATGTAACAAAAAAGATATTATATATGCACATAACAAACAAATATAATACCTAAAATCATTCCGGAAAATTAAATTCCACATATGTTAATATTTTTAATATTAAATAACCCATGAAAAGAAAATATAGCCATTGATTATATTTGTTGATAATTTTTTATACATGAATAAGTTGTGTTATATATATTTTTTTCTACCATCAAAATTCAACCTATAATTTTCATGTAATAATTTTGAGTAATTAGATAAATGTAAACAAATCGGGACTAGATCATACAACACCTTACACCTCCATAACACAAATTCGCTTCCATGTCACTTGAAATCACCAAACCCATGCTGAAATCCAAACAGCCAAGTCCCAACCGTCACCACTTGCTCCCATTTGCGAATTTAATAAACTTAACTTCATGGATTTGTTTGATGTCATGTTTTGCAGAAAGGAACAACCTGATAACCCAAAACTTTGTTTATTTTCAAGAGAGCAACAAAATAATCTGAAATGCCATTTATACTTCTGATTACCAGAGTTTTTTTCGGAGGTGGAAACCAGATCACCAGATGAGGAGGAGATGGAGAGAAAGGGTAAGGGATGATGAATTATTTATTTAATTTTTTTTTTTCCTTTGCAAACGTTGTCCTTAACAACTTTAGTCTTGCATTTTCAGTTTTTTGATTTGTTTGCACTATTATTTTATTATTTTATGGGTATTGTTAGTGAAATGCTGAAATAACAAAATTTTGACCATTATTTAAAAAAAAAAAATTTGACAAGATTTAAAGAAATTTATTTAGTAGGGTTTTCTAAAAACTCTAAAGAAATTTTTTTTTTTTTTTACAGTAAGAGATAGAATTTTATTTAAATAATAGTATCGTGTTACATCACATCTTTTGGACGTTTGCTAGACATGTATAGTCAATCCAATCAAATACCCAGCATGGGCATGTGTGTAAGCTTAGTTTACAAACGTACTTTTTGCTACCCCACTTTGTACTCCTTTATTGACATAGTCTCTGGTATTCTTGCAATAGTGACAACGCTCCTTGCAAAATGTCTTGAGATTGTTTTTCGTCAAACGGGTACCTGTTGCGTGCATTCCAGATAGACCAAGATACTGAAGCCCATACCTCCAATTCTTTTGTTGTGAGGACCATCATCAGTTCTCTAAAGGATTTGAATCCTTATAACTTATGTTGACTTTTGTTGAACTCATAAAATGATTAAATTCTAAAAATTTATAAAAATTTAATACCATATAATAGTCATTTGGGCATCTAAAACTCTAGAGTATTATGAGTATAGATGCCCAAATAATGATTATTATATGGTTTCTAAATTTTATTACAATATACACACATTTTTGAAAAGTAACATTTTCTCTTCAATTAAAACGTTTGCTTCTTTTATTTCGCTTCTTTTCTTTTCTTTTTTTCTTCTCATGCAAGAGTTTGCTCGGAGATGTTTTACTATCAGGAGAAAAAAGAGATTGATTAGCAGTGTGATACTTTGTCTATTATAGCTAAGAAGAATAAGATGGAAGGGATTAATAGAAAATACAACAGATCGAAGAAGGTATAGTTCGAAATTGAGAAAAAGTTGTTTTCAAAAAAAGAAATTGAGGAAGAGTTCTTTTCCAACCGAGGAGCCAGGCACAAGAGCGAGGGGCTCAACAGCGCACGTATTTAGTGACAGTGTGGTTAATCCTGATGTCCCAAATTTAGCACATTCAGCGATAATCCTCCTAAAGGTCTACGAAAACAATCTACTCTCGTGGCCATCAAAGAGATGATGCCAATATGTGGAAAAATTAAAGAACATAAATTACGTAACATTAGGAGGCCAACATATTCCTTAATTGATTACAGTATATTTTATTTGTTTTCCTTATTACTCTTTTAGTTGACTTAGAAGTACTATTTGAATGTTTTTTTTTTTTTTTTTTTTTTTTTTTTTTTTTTTTTTTTTATAAAAAAGTAAATATTTGAATTTGAATTTGAATTTTGAAATTAGGATTTAAATTTATCATATATATTTCCTAATTTATCTTTATTTTTGTTTTGTTTCCTAGTTTCATTAGAAGTCTCTATTTAGTTAGAAATATTGGTGTAACTGTGTAAGGAGACTATGGCCGGAATCATGGTTTGTTTTATCTCTTTGATTATTATAAATTACTAGTTGCTAATCTATATTATGCATGGAAACCTCCTACTAAAATAATTTCATAAAATCTTAAATTGATTAAAAAAATTACACCATTGCATGATATGCTCTTGTATGACTTCAATTTATATTAGAATTTGATGAAGAAGCTATTACATGAACGTGCAATGGTTAGAAAAAAGATATTAAAACTTTTGAAAGACCAAAAAATATTAAAGAATCAAATAATTCTCTGCTTAGAATGAATAAACAATAGAGAAATATAAAAGAAAGATGAGTTACATTCAAAAGAATAATTTATGGCAATAACTATTGAAAGAAATCAAAAGATTCAGAGCCTACAAATTATAAATAATATATATATATATATGTGTGTGTGTGTGTGTGTGTGTGTGTGTGTGACTACACAACAAAAAATTATAAGAGAAAAATGTGTTACCATTAAAAGAATAATTCAAATGTTAAAACTTTTGAAAGGCCAAAAAAAAATATTAAAGAATCATAAAATTTACTTCCTATAAATTTTTGAAACAAAACAAAATGTATATGATTACACAATAGAGAAATATAAAATAAAAAAAATTGATTACCTTCAAAAAAATAATACATGGTATAGTCTTTGAAATCTACTAAACATGTTTAAATATTGCAAAAACTAAGACAAATTCACATGTTAAAACTTCCAAAATGCCAAAAAAGATATAATTATTAAAGAATAAGTTATTGAAAAATTTTCAAAAAATATATGACTATTCAAAAGAGAAATATAAGAAAAAGAAAAAAAGTTTACACGAACCCATATAGCTAGCAATAAGTTTTAAATTTTAATGGGTCTAAACTTTAAACAATAAAAAATAAAAATAAAAAATAAAAAATAAAAAATCATATACAGTCACAAGCATAGGGTTTGGTGGTTCATGTACGAAAATCACTATTTAAAAAATACATGAAAAACCATAAAATAGATTAAAATAAACAAAGTAGAGGGCTCATACCTCGACTCGACTTTAAAAAAAAATATATTGGAGTTTGTAACAATTTTATAGTATTCATGATTAACCTTGCAAATTTGGAGATAAATAATCAACGTTTGAGTTTGAGTTTAAGTTGAACTTGTTAGAGAGATAGAATTTCACTCCTTGTTAAGTTTGGCCTTTGGTTGTTGATGTCAAAGATTAGTCTTCCTTGGATTGAAGTTAATATTGTTAATTAAAAAAGTTAAATAATTTTGTTTTAAAAATAATCTTGTTTAAAAATAATAATAATGTGGCAAACTCTAAAGAGGTCAATAAAAAGTCAAAGATTTCAGTTTTATATATATATATATATATATATATATATATATATATGTAAGTACATAGAAAATAAAGACCCAAGCCTACTAAGAACAATGGTACCTTATCCTTTATACCAAGCCCAAACAATAAAATTTCTAGGAGAGAGAAAAATACTTCAAGTGCAACTCTAAACTAAGTCCTGGTATATAGCCGAAGAGACTAGAGTGATCGAGAAGAGAAATACAAGTAGTGATTGGAAGTAATGCTCTCCTCGGTTTGGTCCAAAGATTATTTTCTTATTTATGAGTGTTACAAGTTCTAAACCAAATTATACACTATTCACTTCCTTTTTTTTTTTTTTTTTTTTGTTTCATAGAGAAAATAAATATCCATCCTTGTTTTTAGGATGCTCTCTTCCTTTTATATCCTTTACCTCCAGTATGTTTCTCTCCCCCCTCCATGGTCCTTCATAGGATACTAAATGCTCATGCCTCTACTTCCATCTTTGGGTTAACGGAATCCTCAGAGCTTATTCAGGTCTTCGAACTGACTTATGCAAACCATTCTTTGATCTATTCCTCTTCAGTCCTCGAACCCCCCACAATATATATATATATATATATATATATATAACAATTTTATTTCTGAAGAAAAATGGGGCTCTTCCCTTACTTCTACTAGAACAATGCCAAGTTCACCCATTCCCTATTCATATTATGATTATATTACTGCTCGGTCGAGATTCATGCTGCACCAGAATGAAAACATGTCTCATTCCTGGTTTGTTAACTTTGACAAAACTTTCAATGGTTATTTGCCTCTTTGGTTCAATCGTTGGTGGACCATATATATATAAATATATATATATATATAAATATATATATATATATATATATATATATATATATATATATATATATATATATAAAATGAAACATTCTAGTTTTTATCAATATTTACTCTGGCACTCTTTTATCTCATTCTCTTCATCTAGATCATAGCTTGACAAATCATAAATAAAAGTAGAAAGATTCTTAAAAATGAATAAATAAATAAAATTAGAATAGTATTAATGTTTATAACTTCACAAGTCTTTTTCTTTCTCAACCAAAAAAAAAAAAAAAAAATTCACAAGTCTTTCCACTACATCATTTTGCGATCATCACAACCCATACCAAACTTGCATCACCCAACTTTTAGGAACTTCCATTAAATGGTTAATTTAAACAATTTCACAACAAATTATAAGTAGTAAGTTGTTACTTGTTTTAATTTGAACTTACTACAAAAATTACTTTTCTGTCTACCAATAACAACCCGTAACAACTTGTCACTTGTGATTTATGGTGAAAATTTTGTGAAAATCTTGTGGATATAAAATTTCTCTATTTTTCTTCTAATTAATTGAAATTACATGTTTATCAACTTGTTGACTAATGTATATTTTGTAGAATGCAAAATCAAAACTGAGTTCCTTGAGCAAAATAAAAAGTAATTTCCATATGTTTATGAACATATTGTGAGACTAGTTTATGCAGGATTAAAGAAGAGAGAATAAAAACAAACACAAAAAATTCACATGATTCAGCGATATGTCTTCAAGTCACTATCCCTCATATGTGTGGGAGGTCGTGACCCGTCACCCGAGTGTGGGTAGTTACGACATGATCCGATTTAGATGCTAAAAAAATGACTTTGGCATTTTAGTCAATATAGCAGTTGGTAAGGTATAAATTATTCTACCTACTCTACATAATTTTGGCCATTAGAGTTATACACATGATATTGGACTGGTGAAAGTAAAAAAATAATAATAAAAAAAAATAATAAAAATAATAATAGATAAATATCCATCCTTGTTTTTTGGGACGCTCTCTTCCTTTTATATCCTTTACCTCCATTATGGTTCTCTCCCCCTCCATGGTCCTTCATAGGATACTAAATTCTCATGCTTCTACTTCCATCCTCGGGTTAACGGAATCCTTTGAGCTTATTTAGGTTTTTGAACTGATTTATGCAAACCATTCTTTGATCTATTCCTCTTCGCTCCTCGGACACCCCACAATAAATATATATATATATATATATATATATATATATATATATATATATATATATATGTATATTTATATAAAATGAAACATTCTAGTTTTTCTCAGTATTTACTCTAGCACTCTTCTATCTCGTTCTCTTTATCTGGATCATAGCTTGACAAATCATAAATAAAAGTAGAAAGATTCTTAAAAATGAATAAATAAATAAAATTACAATAGTATTAACGTTTACAACTTCACAAGTCTTTTTCTTCCTCAACAAAAAAATAAAAATTCACAAGTCTTTCCACTACATCATTTTGTGATCATCACAGCCCATACCAGCCTTGCATCACCCAACTTTTAGGAACTTCCATTAAATGGTTAATTTAAACAATTTTACAACAAATTATAGGTAGTAAGTTGTTACTTGTTTTAATTTGAACTTACTGCAAAAATTACTTTTCTGTCTACCAATAACAACCCGTAACAACTTGTCACTTGTGATTTATGGTGAAAATTTTGTGAAAATCTTGTGGATATAAAATTTCTCTATTTTTCTTCTAATTAATTGAAATTACATGATTATCCACTTGTTGACTAATGTATATTGTGTAGAATGCAAAATCAAAATTGAGTTCCCTGAGCAAAATAAAAAGTAATTTCCATATGTTTGTGAACATATTGTGAGACTAGTTTATGCAAGATTAAAGAAGAGAGAATAAAAACAAACACACAAAATTCACATGATTCAGCGATATGTCGCCAAGTCACTATCCCTTATATGTGTGGGAGGTCGTGACTCGTCACCCGAGTGTGGGTAGTTACGACATGATCTGAGTTAGATGCTAAAAAAAATATGAATTTGGCATTTTAGTCAATATAGCAGTTGGTAAAGTATAAATTATTCAACCTACGCCGCATAATTTTGGCCATTAGAGTTATCCACGTGATATTGGACGGGTGAAAATAAAAAAATAATAATAATAAAAAATAAGAACAAATAAATATCCATCCTTGTTTTTTGGGATGCTCTCTTCCTTTTATATCCTTTACCTCCATTATGGTTCTCTCCCCCTCCATGGTCCTTCATAGGATACTAAATGCTTATGCTTCTACTTCCATCCTCAGGTTAACGAAATCCTTTGAGCTTATTCAGGTTTTCGAACTGATTTATGCAAACCATTCTTTGATCTATTCCTCTTCGCTCCTCGGACACCCCACAATATACATACATATATATATATATATATATATATATATATATATATATATATATATATATATATATGTATATTTATATAAAATGAAACATTCTAGTTTTTCTCAATATTTACTCTAGCACTCTTTTATCTCATTCTCTTCGTCTAGATCATAGCATGACAAATCATAAATAAAAGTAGAAGGATTCTTAAAAATGAATAAATAAATAAAATTAGAATAGTATTAATGTTTATAACTTCACAAGCCTTTTTCTTCCTCAACAGAAAAATAAAAAATTCACAAGTCTTTCCACTACATCATTTTGCAATCATCACAGCCCATACCAGCCTTGCATCACCCAACTTTTAGGAATGTCCATTAAATGGTTAATTTAAACAATTTTACAACAAATTATAGGTAGTAAGTTGTTACTTGTTTTAATTTGAACTTACTAAAAAAATTACTTTTCTGTCTACCAATAACAACCCGTAACAACTTGTCACATGTGATTTATGGTGAAAATTTTGTGAAAATCTTGTGGATATAAAATTTCTCTATTTTTCTTCTAATTAATTGAAATTACATGATTATCCACTTTTTCACTAATGTATTTTGCGTAGAATGCAAAATCAAAACTGATTTCCTTGAGCAAAATAAAAAGTAATTTCCATATGTTTGTGAACATATTGTGAGACTAGTTTATGCAGGATTAAAGAAGAGAGAATAAAAACAAACACACAAAATTCACATGATTCAGCGATATGTCGCCAAGTCACTATCCCTTATATGTGTGGGAGGTCGTGACTCGTCACCCGAGTGTGGGTAGTTACGACATGATCCGATTTAGTTGCTAAAAAAATATGTATTCGGCATTTTAGTCAATATAGCAGTTGGTAAAGTATAAATTATTCTACCTACTCCGCATAATTTTGGCCATTAGAGTTATCCACGTGATATTGGACTGGTGAAAATAAAAAAAATTATAATAATAAAAAATAGTAAAAATAATAACAAATTTATATCCATCCTTGTTTTTTGTGATACTCTCTTCCTTTTATATCCTTTACCTCCATTATGGTTCTCTCCCCCTCCATGGTCCTTCATAGGATACTAAATGCTCATGCTTCTACTTCCATCCTCAGGTTAACGGAATCCTTTGAGCTTATTTAGGTTTTCAAACTGATTTATGCAAACCATTCTTTGATCTATTCCTCTTCGCTCCTTAGACACCCAGCAATATATATATATATATATATATATATATATATATATATTTATATAAAATGAAACATTCTAGTTTTTATCAATATTTACTCTTGCACTCTTTTATCTCATTCACTTCATCTAGACCATAGCTTGACAAATCATAAATAAAAGTAGAAAGATGCTCAAAAATAAGTAAATAAATAAAATTAGAATAGTATTAATGTTTGTAACTTCACAAGTCTTTTTCTTTCTCAACAAAAGAATAAAAAAAATTCACAAGTCTTTCCACTACATCATTTTCGATCATCACAACCCATACCAGCCTTGCGTCACCCAACTTTTAGGCACTTTCATTAAATGGTTAATTTAAATAATTTTACAACAAATTATAGGTAGTAAGTTGTTATTAGTTTTAATTTGAACTTACTACGAAAATTACTTTTCTGCCTACCAATAACAACCCATAACAACTTGTCACTTGTGATTTATGGTGAAAGTGTTATGAAAATCTTGTGGATATAGAATTTCTCTATTTTTCTTCTAATTAATTGAAATTACATGGTTATCCACTTGTTGACTAATGTATATTGTGTAGAATGCAAAACCAAATTTGAGTTCCTTGTTCAAAATAAAAAGTAATTTCCATATGTTTGTGAACATATTGTGATACTAGTTTATGCAAGATTAAAGAAGAGAGAATAAAAACAAACACACAAAATTCACATGATTCAATGATATGTCGCCAAGTCACTATCCCTTATATGTGTGGGAGGTCGTGACTCGTCACCCGAGTGTGGGTAGTTATGACATGATCCGATTTAGATGCTAAAAAAATATGAATTTGGCATTTTAGTCAATATAGCAATTGGTAAAGTATAAATTATTCTACCTACTCTGCACAATTTTGGCCATTAGAGTTATCCACGTGATATTGGACCGGTGAAAAAAAAAAAAAAAAAAGTCAAAAATAAATATCCATCCTTGTTTTTTGGGATGCTCTCTTCCTTTTATATCCTTTACCTCCATTATGGTTCTCTCCCCCTCCATGTTCCTTCATAGGATACTAAATGCTCTTGCCTCTACTTCCATCCTCGGGTTAACGGAATCCTCTGAGCTTATTCTAGTTTTCGAACCGATTTATGCAAACCATTCTTTGATCTATTCCTCTTCGCTCCTCGGACACCCCACAATATATATATATATATATATATATATATATATATATATATATATATATATCTGTGTGTGTGTGTGTGTTTATATAAAATGAAACATTCTAGTTTTTCTCAATATTTACTCTAGCACTCTTTTATCTCATTCTCTTCATCTAGATCATAGCTTGACAAATCATAAATAAAAGTAGAAAGATTCTCAAAAATAAGTAAATAAATAAAATTAGAATAGTATTAATGTTTATAACTTCACAAGTCTTTTTCTTTCTCAAAAAAAAAAAAAAAAAAAAAAATTCACAAGTCTTTCCACTACATCATTTTGCGATCATCACAGCCCATACCAGCCTTGCGTCACCCAACTTTTAGGCACTTCCATTAAATGGTTAATTTAAACAATTTTACAACAAATTATAGGTAGTAAGTTGTTATTAGTTTTAATTTGAACTTACTACAAAAATTACTTTTCTGCCTACCAGTAACAACCCATAACAACTTGTCACTTGTGATTTATGGTGAAAGTGTTATGAAAATCTTGTGGATATAGAATTTCTCTATTTTTCTTCTAATTAATTGAAATTACATGGTTATCCACTTGTTGACTAATGTATATTGTGTAGAATGCAAAACCAAATTTGAGTTCCTTGTTCAAAGTAAAAAGTAATTTCCATATGTTTGTGAACATATTGTGATACTAGTTTATGCAAGATTAAAGAAGAGAGAATAAAAACAAACACACAAAATTCACATGATTCAATGATATGCCGCCAAGTCACTATCCCTTATATGTGTGGGAGGTCGTGACTCGTCACCCGAGTGTGGGTAGTTACGACATGATCCGATTTAGATGCTAAAAAATATGAATTTGGCATTTTAGTCAATATAGCAGTTGGTAAAGTATAAATTATTCTACCTACTCTGCACAATTTTGGCCATTAGAGTTATCCACGTGATATTGGACCGGTGAAAATTAAAAATTAAAAGTCAAAAATAAATATCCATCCTTGTTTTTTGGGATGCTCTCTTCCTTTTATATCCTTTACCTCCATTATGGTTCTCTCCCCCTCCATGTTCCTTCATAGGATACTAAATGCTCTTGCCTCTACTTCCATCCTCGGGTTAACGGAATCCTCTGAGCTTATTCTAGTTTTCGAACCGATTTATGCAAACCATTCTTTGATCTATTCCTCTTCGCTCCTCGGACACCCCACAATATATATATCTGTGTGTGTGTGTGTGTTTATATAAAATGAAACATTCTAGTTTTTCTCAATATTTACTCTAGCACTCTTTTATCTCATTCTCTTCATCTAGATCATAGCTTGACAAATCATAAATAAAAGTAGAAAGATTCTCAAAAATAAGTAAATAAATAAAATTAGAATAGTATTAATGTTTATAACTTCACAAGTCTTTTTCTTTCTCAACAAAAAAAAAAAAAAAAAAAAAAATTCACAAGTCTTTCCACTGCATCATTTTGCGATCATCACAGCCCATACCAGCCTTGCGTCACCCAACTTTTAGGCACTTCCATTAAATGGTTAATTTAAACAATTTTACAACAAATTATAGGTAGTAAGTTGTTATTAGTTTTAATTTGAACTTACTACAAAAATTACTTTTCTGCCTACCAATAACAACCCATAACAACTTGTCACTTGTGATTTATGGTGAAAGTGTTATGAAAATCTTGTGGATATAGAATTTCTCTATTTTTCTTCTAATTAATTGAAATTACATGGTTATCCACTTGTTGACTAATGTATATTGTGTAGAATGCAAAACCAAATTTGAGTTCCTTGTTCAAAATAAAAAGTAATTTCCATATGTTTGTGAACATATTGTGATACTAGTTTATGCAAGATTAAAGAAGAGAGAATAAAAACAAACACACAAAATTCACATGATTCAATGATATGTCGCCAAGTCACTATCCCTTATATGTGTGGGAGGTCGTGACTCGTCACCCGAGTGTGGGTAGTTACGACATGATCCGATTTAGATGCTAAAAAAATATGAATTTGGCATTTTAGTCAATATAGCAATTGGTAAAGTATAAATTATTCTACCTACTCTGCACAATTTTGGCCATTAGAGTTATCCACGTGATATTGGACCGGTGAAAATAAAAAAAAAAAAAAGTCAAAAATAAATATCCATCCTTGTTTTTTGGGATGCTCTCTTCCTTTTATATCCTTTACCTCCATTATGGTTCTCTCCCCCTCCATGTTCCTTCATAGGATACTAAATGCTCTTGCCTCTACTTCCATCCTCGGGTTAACGGAATCCTCTGAGCTTATTCTAGTTTTCGAACCGATTTATGCAAACCATTCTTTGATCTATTCCTCTTCGCTCCTCGGACACCCCACAATATATATATATATATATATATATATATATATATATATATATATATATATATATATATATATATATATATATATATATATCTGTGTGTGTGTGTGTTTATATAAAATG
Organism: Quercus tomentella; assembly: GCA_028535165.1. Taxonomy (NCBI): domain Eukaryota; kingdom Viridiplantae; phylum Streptophyta; class Magnoliopsida; order Fagales; family Fagaceae; genus Quercus; species Quercus tomentella. The sequence goes on along the minus strand of JAPQVY010000068.1, from coordinate 72,928,958 downwards.
AAACATTCTAGTTTTTCTCAATATTTACTCTAGCACTCTTTTATCTCATTCTCTTCATCTAGATCATAGCTTGACAAATCATAAATAAAAGTAGAAAGATTCTCAAAAATAAGTAAATAAATAAAATTATAATAGTATTAATGTTTATAACTTCACAAGTCTTTTTCTTTCTCAAAAAAAAAAAAAAAAATTCACAAGTCTTTCCACTACATCATTTTGCGATCATCACAGCCCATACCAGCCTTGCGTCACCCAACTTTTAGGCACTTCCATTAAATGGTTAATTTAAACAATTTTACAACAAATTATAGGTAGTAAGTTGTTATTAGTTTTAATTTGAACTTACTACAAAAATTACTTTTCTGCCTACCAGTAACAACCCATAACAACTTGTCACTTGTGATTTATGGTGAAAGTGTTATGAAAATCTTGTGGATATAGAATTTCTCTATTTTTCTTCTAATTAATTGAAATTACATGGTTATCCACTTGTTGACTAATGTATATTGTGTAGAATGCAAAACCAAATTTGAGTTCCTTGTTCAAAGTAAAAAGTAATTTCCATATGTTTGTGAACATATTGTGATACTAGTTTATGCAAGATTAAAGAAGAGAGAATAAAAACAAACACACAAAATTCACATGATTCAATGATATGTCGCCAAGTCACTATCCCTTATATGTGTGGGAGGTCGTGACTCGTCACCCGAGTGTGGGTAGTTACGACATGATCCGATTTAGATGCTAAAAAATATGAATTTGGCATTTTAGTCAATATAGCAGTTGGTAAAGTATAAATTATTCTACCTACTCTGCACAATTTTGGCCATTAGAGTTATCCACGTGATATTGGACCGGTGAAAATTAAAAATTAAAAGTCAAAAATAAATATCCATCCTTGTTTTTTGGGATGCTCTCTTCCTTTTATATCCTTTACCTCCATTATGGTTCTCTCCCCCTCCATGTTCCTTCATAGGATACTAAATGCTCTTGCCTCTACTTCCATCCTCGGGTTAACGGAATCCTCTGAGCTTATTCTAGTTTTCGAACCGATTTATGCAAACCATTCTTTAATCTATTCCTCTTCGCTCCTCGGACACCCCACAATATATATATATCTGTGTGTGTGTGTGTGTTTATATAAAATGAAACATTCTAGTTTTTCTCAATATTTACTCTAGCACTCTTTTATCTCATTCTCTTCATCTAGATCATAGCTTGACAAATCATAAATAAAAGTAGAAAGATTCTCAAAAATAAGTAAATAAATAAAATTAGAATAGTATTAATGTTTATAACTTCACAAGTCTTTTTCTTTCTCAACAAAAAAATAAAATAAAAAAATTCACAAGTCTTTCCACTACATCATTTTCGATCATCACAGCCCATACTAGCCTTGCGTCACCCAACTTTTAGGCACTTCCATTAAATGGTTAATTTAAACAATTTTACAACAAATTATAGGTAGTAAGTTGTTATTAGTTTTAATTTGAACTTACTACAAAAATTACTTTTCTGCCTACCAATAACAACCCATAACAACTTCTCACTTGTGATTTACGGTGAAAGGTTGTGAAAATCTTGTGGATATAGAATTTCTCTATTTTTCTTCTAATTAATTGAAATTACATTGTTATCCACTTGTTGACTAATGTATATTGTGTAGAATGTAAAATCAAAACTGAGTTCCTTGAGCAAAATACAAAGTAATTTCCTTATGTTTGTGAACATATTGTGAGACTTGTTTATGCAAGATTAAAGAAGAGGGAATAAAAACAAACAAGGTTTTTAGACCCGGACCGTTCATTGAACCGTAAAAGGGAGAAGTTCAAGGTTTTTGAGGTCGAACCGAGGTCGAACCGTGATGATGTCATAATTAATTTAATAATTAATTAAAGCCTAAATATAGATATTAAATTTATAAAACTAGCAAAATTGACTAAGAGCATTTGTAGCAGTGGAGCTAAATAGCTATAATGCTATTTTAGCTCCACAAAAATACCAAAAAAGGCCACGCAGCAGAGGAGGTAAAGCAATAATTTTTAGATGAATCGCTACAGTGCACATCTATCTATAGATGTGCACTGTAGCAATCATCTAAAAAAAATAATCATTCTTTATTCAGCACCCCGATTAAAATAATGTCTGGTTGGTTATTTTTTCTCATTCTTTTATTCATCTCAGCGCCCTCTCTCTCATCACTCTCAAGCTCCCACCTCTCCATCAAACCTCTCTGAAACTCCCCGGTTCACTCTCACCGTCTCACCATCTCACCATCTCTCAAGCTGACCGGCGCCGGATCCGGTTCACTCTCACCATCTCACCATCTCTCAAGTTGACCCACCGCCGTCCCAGCTGAGGCTCTAGCCACCGCCGTCCCAGCCGAAGCTCGACCCACCGCCGTCCCAGCCGCCGATCGCCTCAGACCTCGCCGTCCCAGCCGCCCATCTCTCTCAGACCACCTCAGACCTCGTCGTCCCAGCCAATCCACTTCAGGTCAGTGAATTTTTTCTTTTTTTCTTTTTTTTTGATGAATTAGTGAATTTTTTCATTTGGGTGTTCGTTGTTTTGGCTTAATTTTTCTGGGTTTGTGTCATCATTTTTGGTGTTATTTTGTGGTGAAAAATGCTGTGTTGTCGGGTTAGTGAATTTTTTCATTTTTTTTTTTTTTTGATGAATTAGTGAATTTTTTCATTTGGGTGTTCGTTGTTTTGGCTTAATTTTTCTGGGTTTGTGTCATCATTTATGGTGTTATTTTGTGGTGAAAAATGGTTTGTTGTTGGGTCAGTGAATTTTTTTTTTTTTTTTGATGAATCGGTGAATTTTTTCATTCGGGTGTTCGTTGTTTTGGCTTAATTTTTCTGGTTTTGTGTCATGGTGTTATTTTGTGGTGAAAAATGGTGTGTTGTCGGCTAAACTTGGTGTTATGTGAAAAATATAGCTATGTGATATGGCGTGTTGGTAGTTGGCACTATTTTGGATTGTTTGCAAGGATGTTGAACTGTGTGAGGAATGTGATTTTTGATTTGGCACTATGGGATTTTTTTGCTGTTTTTGCTGGGTATAAAATCTGAATGGACAGATTGTATTTGTATTGGAATGGACAGAATGTATTTGTATTGGAATGTATTGAGAATTTTCTATTTGCAGGAATTTTTCGTGTAGTTTTCTTATAATAGAAGTGCTTGTATTCTCTGTAATTTGTGCAGCGAAGTTTACATTTTTTGTTGTCTCTGTAATTTGTTGTGTTGCACAAAACCACAGAGAGAAGCACACAAAGGATTTCTTATGGCTATTTTAATGAGATTAAGTTACATGTCAAGTTTTGATATAAATGTTAGTTTGGGAATTTTCTGTGTGCAGGGAAATTTATATATATTTTTTTCTAATTTTATGGAGTCGCGTGGCGGTGGCGGTGGCGGTGGTGGTGGCGGCGGCAGCGGCAGCGGTAGTGGCGGCGGTGGTAGTGGCGGCGGTGGTGGCGGTAACGGTGGCAGTTGAAGGTGGTTGTGATTTTTGTTTATTGTATAGGATATATTATTTTATTGTAGTGGATATATTATTTTATTGTAATGGATATATTATTTTATTATGTTAAAAGCCAAAATAGATCCACTGCTGTAGTATGTATGTAGCTAAAATAAATAAAGTAACTTTTGGTGGAGCTAAAAAGCTAAATTTTTAGCTCCACTGCTGTGAATGCTCTAATATATCTATATATGTGAGGGAAATTTAATGGTTTTCAAGTATATATTTAATAATTAAATAAGAAAGCTAATAAAATAAAATAATAACCATGAAAACATTAAAATTTATGATTAATTTTTGAAGTAAAGTTGAATATCTTTGAAAGGTTTTAATTATAAATTTTTTTTATTCTTTGTAAGAGATGAATAATTTAATTGAGTAGAATAAAATTATGTTAAGTAGTTTTTATAAAAAAAAATTAAAAAATCAAAATAAAAATTGCTAAGGGGTTGGACCACACGGTTCTTGCCACCAATTCGTGTGGTCCAACCCCGGTTTTAGGAGTTCTCAGAATTGCCACATATGCACGGTTCTCTATGCTTAAAAAACCGGATTTCAATCCGGTTCCTAGTTTTCACGGTCCGACCTCTCGGTCCAGTCTGGGTCTGAAAACCTTGAAAACAAACACATGAATTTCACATGATTCAGCGATATGTCACCAAGTCACTATCCCTCATATGTGTGGGAGGTCGTGACTCGTCACCCGAGTGTGGGTAGTTACAACATGATCCGATCCCTAGTGTGGGTAGTTATGACATGATCCAATTTGGATGCTAAAAATAAATGAATTTGGCATTTTAGTCAATATAGCAGTTGGTAAAGTATAAATTATGCTACCTACTCCACATAATTTTGGCCATTAGAGTTATCCACGTGATATTGGACTGGTGAAAATAAAAATAATAAAAATAAATAAAGTATAAAAAAATAGCAGGGGGCCACATGCATTAGAGTCATTTAGAGACGTAAAAGAATCGATCATTTACTATTTCTGATTGGAAGCATGAAGATTGTTGGCCTTAAATTTTATATTGCACGATGTGATCTAAGCTGTACGATGTGGGTAGGCATCAATATGTGAACAGTAAATTCTTATATTTAGAACCTATAAAGAGCAACCACACCAGCTCTTCTATAAATGTGTAAAATACACATTTTGATCATTTTTACACATTCTGAACCAAAAAAAGGCTTGCATCAGATCATTTAAAATCGTCTAAAATCATGCAAAATTTTCAACGAGCTACAGTACCCGTGTAAATTTACACGGGCACTGTAGCCCAGTTATCCCTTAAAATATTATTATCTCTACAGTAATATAAAAACCTCATTTTCGCTCGTTTTTTTCTCTCTCTTGTCTCTGCTCTCACTCTCACTCTCTCAGGTGCACAGCACAGCTCTCTCTTTTTCTCATCTCATCAATTTTTCTTCCTCTAGCTTCCGCCGATCGCCATCACTGCCGATGAGAACGAGGCCGAGCAAGCCGAGTCGCCGGACGAGTCTGTCGCCTACAACACGAACGGAGTTCTCCGATGGGTTTGTCGCCCAGAATCTCGTGGGTTTTGATCCATTTTTGGTTGAGCTTGAGGCCGGCGGTTGTCGCGAGGAGGTGGCAGTGCTGCGAGGCGTTGATCTTGCTCCGGCTGGAGGCCTCGATCTCGCTCCGATCTGTTGGTTGTTGGTTTTTTTTTTTTTTTTTTTTTTTTTTTTTTTTTTTTTTTTTTCCTGGTTTTTTGTTTGATTGTGGGTGTGGGTTGGTGGGTTTTGATCTTGATCGGCTTGGCTTTTCTGGTTCATTGGTGGGTTTTGATGATCTTGCCGCCGATTGGGTGATGATTTAGCTTGACTGGGTTTCGGGTTGGGTGAGTGATTAATGGGTTTGGGATTGAGTGGGTTTGGGCGGCGAGTGAGTTAAGAACGCCGATCAGCCTCTCCGATCCAATAATCCGTTTGGAAATGGAGACGGTGACGGAGAATTGATCGGACATGGAGGGCAAGTAGGTCAGAGTTGTTGTGATTGTGATTGTGTCGTTGTTGTGATTGTTGTTGTGGAAGATCGGTGAATCATTGTTGTTGTGATTGTTGTTGTGTCGTTGTGGAAGATCGGTGAATCAGTGGCTGGATTTTGTTGTTGTGGAAGATCGGTGAATCAGTGGCCGGATTTTGTTGAAGGGTGGCTGGCTGGGGTGGGTGTGGACGGAGAAGACGAGGTGGTGAGTTTGTGCCAGAGAGGAGAGGGAAGGAAATAATAAAAAATGTAAAAAGAATGAATATTTTATTAAATAAATGTGTAGAATAGATAAACTGATGTGAGTGTTTTGTAAAAGTGGATATGTAAAATAGAAAAAGTAGGTTTTTTCTTGTAAAATAGACAAAAAATTTGCACGAGCTGATGTGGTAGTTACAACATGATCCGATCCCTAGTGTGGGTAGTTATGACATGATCCAATTTGGATGCTAAAAATATATGAATTTGGCATTTTAGTCAATATAGCAGTTGGTAAAGTATAAATTATGCTACCTACTCCACATAATTTTGGCCATTAGAGTTATCCACGTGATATTGGACTGGTGAAAATAATAATAATAATAATAAATAAAATATAAAAAAATAGCAGGGGGCCACATGCATTAGAGTCATTTAGAGACATAAAAGAATCGATCATTTACTATTTCTGATTGGAAGCATGAAGATTGTTGGCCTTAAATTTTATATTGCACGATGTGATCTAAGCTGTACGATGTGGGTAGGCATCAATATGTGAACAGTAAATTCTTATATTTAGAACCTATAAACTTATAAAGGGGGCAAAGCTAAACCGCCAAAAGGAGTAAGGCTGACTTGACACGGAGTACGAGAAAAATGAAGGAAGAAGGATGTAGAAACCATCCTCTTCACATTAAATATAAGACAACCATTCCTTTGGCCGCATTAATAAGGAAGTGACCATGAATAATGACGGCAAAGCTAAGATTTTAGTGTAAAGCTTGTTGGTATGTTCTAGATAAGACAAGAGTTCTAGGAGTGCAATCCCAGCCCTCCAAGTGTAAGATCCAGATACCTTGTAGCTTGATATATAAAGCAAGAAGAAGATCTAAACGGGGGACACAAAAAAAGAGTGGAGAAAATAAGAAAGAGATAATTCATCCATTTTATAACCTTATCCTCGGACTAGACCCGAGGACCAACACTTGTGTTCTTTTTTCTTTTCTTTTTTTCTTTTTTCAAGTTGTAAACTAATGGAATAAATACCATTTCTCATTCAATTCTATGACATAAACCTTCTTAGTCTTTGCATTGGATTTTATAAAACAGACTTGACTTCTCATCTCTAAAGAAATTTATTGTGATAGCAAACAGTAAAATCATCATTTAATACTAAAAGTTGATTTCTCGTTTTCTCACCATTACACACACACACACATATATATATATATATATTATATATGAACATGTATATTTAATTAGAAGTTGTATTTCAAAAAAAAAAAAAATTTAGAAGTTCATATGTTATTAAGAGTTTAAAAATGTAAACCCTTACATGTTCACACCATCCTAATGCTTAATAAATTTAACTTTTGTTTTTTTAGAAGACCTAATCAATTTAACTAAATGGATACTATTAGGTTTTAAAAATTTAGCATTAAATGTTTAGAATCATATTTTGTATGTGTTGGCAAACCGAGAACAAAACATGTCTAGCTAGTCTATGTGTTAGGCTATGCTCAAAGGTGTGCTTCAAGTTCGAACTAACTACAGAAAAGAGAAGTCACAATCTGCGAAACTTGTTCGATTGAAAATTAGGTCTAGAAAATTTTAATGTTGACAAATTATTAATCATAGGTAAAATTTTAATGGTGGTAATAGTTCTAGAAAAAAACTAGTAAAAACTTGCTAACTTAACTAATATGAAAAATGTTGTCAAATTTGTGTGGCTGTAATTATGAAAATGAAAATTCGATTAAAAATATTAAACTAAAAGATAAAACGAAAGGAAGCTGCAGTAGTAGCAGTGGTCGACGAAGAAGACATAGTAGTGGTCGACGACGACTAGAAGAGGAAAATAAGTTGATAGCATCAAAGTTCCCCTTCCCCAATCCCCACTTTAGTTTTAATATATTGTTAGACCTACGTGATATAACCATGTTATTTTTCATCTCTATCTTTTGCCATTTGGAGTTTTGGACACATGACAAAATGTCACTGTATTGGAGGTCATACTCATATCTAGAGTCTAGACGCAGTTATCTAGTCCTTAGATCACTTAATTTTAGAGAGAAAGAGAGAGGATTTCTTCTTCAATGAGGTGGCACTGGCACCCATTATATTTATAGACAGAGAAGAGACCGGGTTTCCCTTTTCCAATGATTGGGCACCCGTAATTTTATAAAGAGTTTAAGCAGAAAGACCTACAGACAAGACTTGAGTTTTATTAAGGGAAAAGCTAAAGAATGACTTAAAGGAATTGGTTTAGAAAAGAGAAATATTATGTTGGTAATATTTTCACAATATTTTTACACAAATTTTAAGCAGTAGGTTATTATTAATTGTCATTAGTAGGTGAAAAAGTAATTTTAATAGTAGATTTAAATTATGACTAATAACAACTTACCATCTATAATTTGTTGTAAAAGTATTGTAAATGATTTTCATATTTATTCTAAAAGTAGCATAAAATTTTTCCTAAAATAATCTATTTATAAATCTCTTTAACTGGACCCATTAAAAAAAAAAAGAAATACATGTGAGGCCGGCATCTATTTAAGTATTTAACAATTCACATTTTTCAATTTTTGTGAGTTCCAGTTAGCTCAACCGGTAAACTCTCTTATGGTTGAATAAGTGATTTGAGATTCAATCTCCGTCTACACAAAAAACTGATTGGTGCATTGGTTTGATAATAAGGAGCTATCATCAGAAGTGGACGTCATAAGTTGAAATTCTCTCTCAAAAAAAAAAAAAAAAAATTCACATGCTCTATTTATGTATATCTACAATTCATAGAAGAATTTAATCAAACACATAATTTCCATTACAAGCCACAAATGAAAATAGAAATAGAAAATAAAGATAAACCCAAAATAAATCATTGAAATACTATGAAATAAAACGCACAAACAAATCAAACAAAACCCACACACAAATTAAAAACTAAAGTTGCTCTTAATTTTGAAATTAGCTATCATTTAATATTGTTAATTACCAAATAGTTGATGAAGGTGCTATAGCAAATATATTATCACTCTAGAAGTCGATGGAATACACATCCAATGATATATGCATGCCTAAAGAAAATAATTACAAAAAAATTTATTTAAAAAATCTGAATTTCACTGTGCTTGACAAATCGCAAAGAGACAGAGATGTAGTCTTTAGCCTTATATCTTCCCGTTCAATCAATTGTTGCTAAGGATGCAAGTAGGTCAAAATAGCTTCTAGTTTATTATAAGATTGGACGGGGAAGAGACAGCGTGACAAAGTTGAGAGAGACAAACTGTAATACCCCGATTTGATTTTGTCATCATCATCATCGTCATTATTAATATAGATTTGAGGTACTATATGTGTGTGCATAGTAAGATGAGAGTAGACAATTTTGTGGTGCTACAAAATAGGTGAGAAAATTAATATTTTAGTGCATAAAATTTAGTTCGAAAGTTAAAATAATAATAAAAGAGGAAGATGTTTTATGGGCTTCTCAGAGACTAAAGAGAAAAGTTCTAGTGGATTTTAAACTCCAGCCTACTACCCCACCAAGCCCACATCTCTGATACGTTAAATATAGGGTAGAGGAAAAGATAAATCAGGGTTTTCATTGGAAGGGTTTCTTAGTAAATGTGGATGCCAAAGAAAATTTGAGAGGGAGAGAGAGAGTGGTGGCATGACAGAAGGAGGCAAAATTGTTTAGGGGCATAAGGTTTGACTACAAAATCAAGGTGAGAACCCCATCTCAATATTACTATACTATTTATAAATCTTGAGATATATTTATGATTTTGGTAACGTTGTAAGATTAAGTCATGTCAATTTGATTACAATGGAAAGTTGTTTATATATTAATGTTATTCAAATAAAGATTTGATAATAATACTCTTAAGTTTATGGTAGTGTTGTAATTTATATTGGTTACCCGTTTAATTTGAGGACTTTGGGTCTAACAAGAGATGATATATATTAGATTAAATCGCTAGTAGTGGTCCCTTCGGGGACATCCGATAAAATTGGAACTGGGGGGAAATTGCTTGTAGTCAGTACAAGATTTCACTCGGTTGCCTACAGTTAGTATTTTAGAACAAAATCATGGAATTTCAAATCTTAATCATGAACATGGCTGTAGAGAGGGAAAATTCCCGAAATGAACTCTCACAAGTGTGTCTTGAACTTAAAATTACACCGGATCACTAGTTCAACCTACCATTCAACTAGAAATTTAGTCGTTTACAATGGCTTTAAAGTTTGGGGTTATATATATTAGGATGGCTTTAACGTTTTTCATTGTTTATATATATTAGGATGACTTTGACATTTTTCTTTGGGATTATATATGTGGGGGCAAATTTTGTCAGTCAACAGTGGGCCTTGGGATCCGGATGAAACCCAGCCATAGCGGGAAGCGAAAACAGGGTCGGAAGACTTTTAGCCCAATCCTGTTGGGCCGGGCCAGGCTTGTTTAAGGGTCGTCCGAGGAGGAGTGTCTCCTCGGACGAACTAAATGGGAGTCCAGCGCGCGCCCTGTCCATGGCGAGGAATCATTCTAAATGGAAGGAAAATGCTAGACGGGCAGGGAGCAACCACAACTGCCGCATTAAATGGAAGGAAGCTACTTTTCCAGCCGCATTAATGTGGATTGGACAGGAAAATAGTATTATCTCGGCCATTGCAACTCACAGAAAAAGGAGGAGGATGTCCTTTGGGACAGGCACTCAAGTAGAGGCCTAGATGGTTAACAAATGTAAGGTCATTATCAATTGAAGGAGGATATATAAGAGAAGAAAGTCCCCATAAGAAAGGGGGTGGAGAAAAAAGAAGGAAAAAGACTTTCTAAAAACAGAGCAGAAGAAACACTAAAACAGCCCCATGGACTGTTATCTCATGAAACTTAACAAAACATTCCCACGTTCCATTTGTTGCATGGTTCACCAATAATCACGTTCACTCTGTCAAGTCCTAGCTCTGAGACCCACTCTCTACAAATTCATTGTCGAGGGTCTTTTGGGCCAGAATCGCTTGCTTGTTGGGTCTGGGCCCCAAAAACCGCCTTTACAATTGGCGCCGTCTGTGGGAAGAACTTGTGTCTCGACAAGTGAAACCGCGAGAAATGGAAGGATCAGGTCCGCGCCAAATTGGACGTGCAAATTCCCAACGACAGGACAATGTTATGAATCTTGAACGAGAGAAGGACCAAAATAAACAGCGAGGGGGAAGTGTGAACACCTCTCACACAGGAGAAAGCCGTTCAAAGGGGAAGGGTCGCGCATCCCCTAAGCAAAACGATCGAAGGATCCTGCAGCAAGAGATTGATGACTTAAAGAAAGAGTTGCGCAGAGCACAGCGAAAACGTCCTTTACTCCGCTCGGACAGTAGCAGTGATGGGGACAACGAATACAAACAAACATCAGGAACTCCTCCGAGCGAGACCTTTTCCTACGAAGAAGAGCGGCCTTACAAGCGCGGCCACAAGAGTCCATCTTACCACGGCACAGCCAATGATGCCATGAGCCGTGCTTTGGATCGCATATCCCAGTCGCCTTTCACGCGAAGGATAGAGAGGGCAGTGCTTCCTCGGCGGTTCAATCAACCGGCATTCGCCATATACAATGGTTGGACCGATCCAGTAGAGCATGTAAGCCAATTTAATCAGAGGATGGCCGTCCATTCCAGGGATGAGGCGCTAATGTGCAAGGTGTTTCCGTCCAGCTTGGGACCTATGGCCATGAGATGGTTTGATTCCCTCCCACCAAACTCCATTGACTCCTTTAAACAGCTGACACAGGCTTTTGGATCCCACTTCATAACCAGCAGTAGGGTTCCTCGGCCCCTAGATTCCCTCCTGTCCTTGTCCATGCGAGAAGGAGAGATGTTGAAAGCCTACTCAGACAGGTACTGGGAGATGTATAACGAGATAGAAGGAAATTATGATGATGTCGCCATCAGCACGTTCAAGAGGGGCCTGCCGACAGATCATGGCCTAAGGAAGTCCCTCACTGGGAAGCCAGTCACCAGCGTGCGTCAACTCATGGACAGGATTGACAAGTACAAAAGGGTCGAGGAAGACCAGCAGATGGGGAAGGGTAAGGCGAAGGTTGTCCCTCAGGAGAGGTGAGACTTCAGGTCGGATCGATTTAACAATAGTAACAGGCCGAGAGGAGATTATATAGGGCATCACGGATCTACTGGGGCTCAGGCAGTCCATGTTGTATTCCGAGAACCGCTTCACAAAATCCTAGAGAAAGTGAAGTATGAACCTTTCTTTCAGTGGCCGAACAAGATGGCTGGTGATCCTTTGAAGCGCAATCAGAACCTGTATTGCGCGTACCATCAGGAGCCAGGTCACACCACTGACGATTGCAGGAGTCTGAAGAACCTTTTAGATCGGCTCGTCCGAGAGGGGAAGCTGAGGCATCTGCTGCATCGCCCTGAAGGAGGACAGGAACCGTCGAACAATGAAACCAGACAAAGTACGTTGAGGCCGCCCATCGGCACAATTAACGTCATCCTCGCCGCACCTGGAAGGACAGGCTCTGCCCCTTTCAGGGTAATGTCAGTGAGCGGTCTCCCAGCTGAGCCGGACAGCAAAGTATCTAAAAGGGCCAAGGTGGGTGCCGCTCCCTTAATCGGATTCTCGGAGGATGATAAGCGGGGTACCATTCAACCCAACGATGATGCCCTGGTCGTCACGCTCAGAATCGGAGGTTATGACGTGAAAAGGGTGCTAGTTGATCAAGGTAGCGCTGTGGAAGTAATGTATCCCGACCTATATAAGGGGCTGAATTTAAGGCCGGAAGACCTTTCACCGTACGATTCTCCTCTGGTCAGCTTTGAAGGAGCAATCGTCACCCCGAAAGGCATGATCAGGTTGCCTGTGCAAACGGACTCGAAAGTGGTGGAAGTGGACTTCATTGTAGTAGATGCGTACTCCCCCTACACAGCTATCGTGGCCCGGCCGTGGCTTCATGCGTTAGGGGCTGTACCATCAACCCTGCACCAAAAAGTGAAATACCCGTCAGGAGGTCAAGTAAAAGAAATAATGGGGAACCAGGGCATGGCCAGGCAATGCATGGTGTCGGCAATTTCACGACGGCAAAGTGGTGAGCCTTCCACATCAGCCGAGAAGGGATTATAGCAATTAATGAACTTGACCCCAACCGCGGGTGAGCGAAGACCAGCCCCGGAGGTAAGTTGTGAGGATCTGGAGAAAGTACTCGTCGGATCAGACCCTGAGAGGTTCTTTCAAATTGGTTCAGAACTACCGCCCCAGGAGAGGTCAGCACTGATTGTTTTTCTCCGACAGAATGTAGATGTGTTTGCGTGGGACCCCTATGAGGCCCCCGGGGTCGACCCAGGTTTCATCTGCCATCACCTTAATGTGAATCCGGCTATAACACCTAAAAGGCAGCCTCCTCGACGACCGTCGAAAGAACATACCGACGCCGTAAGAGAAGAGGTCGCAAAACTGAAGAAAGCAGGGGCTATCAAAGAGGTCTTCTATCCCGAGTGGCTAGCCAACACGGTCGTGGTAAAAAAGAAGAGTGGGAAATGGCGGGTCTGCGTAAACTTCACAGACCTAAACAAGGCCTGCCCGAAAGATCCCTTCCCTATGCCCCGGATAGACCGGTTGGTAGATTCGACTGTCGGACACCCCAGAATGAGTTTTCTAGACGCCTTTCAGGGCTATCACCAAATACCCTTGGCCGCTGAAGACCAGGAGAAGACTGCTTTCGTCACACCGGTTGGGAATTATCATTATAAGGTGATGCTTTTTGGTCTGAAGAATGCCGGCTCAACCTATCAAAGGATGATGACCAGGATGTTCGAACAGCAGATAGGTAAGAGCATTGAAGTGTACATAGACGACATGGTGGTTAAAAGCAAGTTGGTGCCCGACCATATTGAAGACCTCGGCAACGTTTTTCAAATACTGAGAAAGTACAAGCTACGGCTCAATGCAACTAAGTGTTCATTTGGGGTGGGATCTGGGAAGTTCCTGGGTTATATGGTCACCCACAGAGGCATAGAGATTAACCCCGACCAGATAAGAGCCATCCATAGCTTGCAGCCTCCTCGGAATCCTAAAGAGGTCCAAAAGCTTACTGGTATGATAGCTGCTTTAAACCGTTTCATCTCGCGCTTAGCAGACAGATGCAGGCCATTCTTTCTCCTATTACACAAGTGGAAGGGATTTGAGTGGAATGAGGAGTGCGTTACAGCTTTCCAACAGCTAAAAGAATACCTCGCCCGACCACCTATTATGTCCAGCCCCAATGCCGACGAGGTCTTGTTCGCCTACATCGCCGTCGCCCCTCATGCTGTCAGCTTGGTGTTAATCCGAGAAGACAACGGCACGCAGCGACCAGTCTATTGCGTGAGCAAATCACTGCAGGAGGCAGAAACCCGCTATCTTCCCCTCGAAAAAGCTGTCTTGGCCGTTGTACAAGCCACGCGAAAGCTTCCCCACTACTTTCAAGCACACACTGTAGTGGTGCTAACGCAACTCCCCTTAAAGGCCGTCCTACGCAGTGCGGATTACACCAGCCGAATTGCGAAGTGGGGAACGATCCTGGGTGCTTTCGATATCAGATACATGCCTCGCACTGCTATAAAGGGCCAGGTCCTCGCCGACCTAGTAGCAGAGTTTGCGGAACCCACGCTAGAAGGACAAAGGGTGTCAGGATCGCTAGGGGCTGATGGGAAGATGATCAGCACAATTTCTCAACATCAACACACTTGCTGGAGAGCGCACGTCGATGGCGCAGCGAATCAAAGGGGCTCAGGAGTAGGACTCGTTCTGCTCTCACCCGAAGGCATAACCATAGAGAAGTCATTGAGACTCGGATTTCCAGCCACGAATAACGAAGCCGAGTATGAGGCGCTACTGGAGGGAATGTCGATGATTCTGAAAATGGGGGGGGGGAATCCGCGGACATACTCTCGGATTCGAGACTCATTGTGGGGCAAGTAAATGGAGATTTGGAAGCTAAGGACGAAAGGATGCAAGACTATTTGGTTCGGGTTAGGCACCTGCAGACCCACTTTCATCATTTCCGCTTGACGCACGTGCCCAAAAATGGAAACACTCATGCTGACTCCCTCGCGACGTTGGCTACCTCCTCGGCCCAACCCCTTCCTCGAGTCATTCTAGTAGAAGACCTCACCCATCCATTAACGGAGAAGGCCAGCGGTATTCGAGTACATACCGTCAGGACAGGACCGAGCTGGATGGATCCTCTAGTGCTGTACTTAAAGCACGACACCTTACCAGACGATAAGATGGAAGCCGACAAAATTAGGAGAAAAGCTACTCGATTCTGGTTGTCCGAGGATTCCAAGCTCTACAGACGCTCGTTTTCGGGGCCGTACTTGCTGTGTGTGCACCCAGAGGCCACTGAACTCATCCTGGAAGAGTTACACGAGGGAATTTGCGGAAGTCATACGGGGGGTAGGTCTTTGTCCCACAGGGCCCTAACGCTCGGTTACTGGTGGCCGAGCATGCATAAGGAAGCCCTGGAGTATGTGAAGAAGTGCGACCAGTGCCAGAGGTTCGCCCCAAATATACACCAGCCTGGCGGAGAGTTGAACCCGTTGTCCAGTCCCTGGCCATTCGCACAATGGGGCCTAGACATACTTGGTCCGTTTCCCAAGGCAACAGGGAACAGGAGATTCCTTCTCGTCAGCACTGACTATTTCACTAAATGGGTGGAAGCTGAGGCGCTGGCGAACATTAGGGACGTCGATGTCAAGAAATTTCTTTGGAAGAACATTGTCACCAGGTTCGGCACCCCATACACCCTGGTGTCCGATAATGGACTCCAGTTTGACAGCAAAGCCTTCAGAAGGTATTGCAGTGAGCTAGGAATTGTTAACCGGTATTCCACGCCAGCTTACCCACAGGGTAATGGACAAGCAGAAGCTGTCAACAAAACCATACTGAACGGACTTAAAAAGAGATTAGATGACGCGAAGGGAAGGTGGGCCGAGGAGCTAGCCCATGTCTTATGGACATACCGCACCACACCCCGTAGGTCCACAGGGGAAACCCCTTTTTCTATGGCCTATGGAGCCGAGGCTGTCATCCCACTGGAAGTGAACTTCCTTACCCAGAGAACTGCCGCTTTCTGCCCTACTGCCAATGACAAACTTCTGGAAATGAGCTTGGATCTCATCGATGAAAGAAGGGAAGGCGCGTTGGTCCATCTAGCTCACTATCAGCAGAAACTCAAGCAAGGTTACGACACCAAGATAAAGCCCAGACAGCTGGCGCCTGGAGACCTAGTATTGAGGAAGGTCTTGGGCACCGCAAAGAACCCTGCGTGGGGAAAGCTGGGACCAAACTGGGAGGGACCGTACCGTATCACTTCCGTAGTTGGCATAGGAGCCTCTTGGAAGACTTGGACGAACGTGTAGTGCCCCGCCCTTGGAATGTAAATAACCTCAAAAGGTATTACTATTAATAAAAGCATCCTTTTCATTTGAGTTCTGAGCTCCTTGTGATTTTCTGCCTTGTATCCTATTTTTTTTCCTTTAAGTACTAGACAGAACCAAGGTCTTGCATGGTCCTCAGACTCAAGCCTATGGGGAAACTAGCTACGTTAAGAAAACCTAAGCGTTAAACAGAACCTAAGTCCTGCCTGGCTCTTCGGACCACAGACTTGGGGGAAATTAACCACTTAGCCGTTCTTAATAAGCGTTAAACAGAACCTAAGTCCTGCCTGGCTCTTCGGACCACAGACTTGGGGGAAATTAACCGCTTAGCCGTTCTTAATAAGCGTTAAACAGAACCTAAGTCCTGCCTGGCTTTTTGGACCACAGACTTGGGGGAAATTAACCGCTAAACCGTTCTCAATAAGTGTTAAACAGAACCCAAGCACTGCCTGGCTCCTCGGACCACAGGCTTGGTGGAAATTAACCATGTTTCTTTAAGTACTAGACAGAACCAAGGTCTTGCATGGTCCTCGGACTCAAGCCTATGGGGAAACTAGCTACGACAAGAAAAACCTAAGTGTTGAACAGAACCCAAGCGTTGTCTGGCTCCTCGAACCACAGGCTTGGTGGAAATTAACCACATCTACCTGAGTGTTGGAAGGTACCCAAGTCTTTCCTCCCCTCAGACCTCAGCCTTGGTGAAATTAACTACTACTCCATTCGTTCATACTTAATCGCATTATTTAAGTTACGACTAATAGCTCATCCTCGGGAGTCTACTGACATAGTCAAGATTCATTCATAATAAAGGCAAAATGGAAACAGCAAAACAAAACGCAAATGAAGTTATATCATTCATTAAATCCCAAGATATTTCATTTTACACATATTAGCGAAGCCTAAGCAAACGAAAAGCAAAACCTACTACAAGCAAATCCCTACGCTAATGCCTTATAATTTGTCCTGGGCTGAGCTCGTCACGGGGACAACGGCCACGGGGATTTCTTCCTCAGCCGTTGGTTTGGGCCCGACCTCCTTAGCCTGTGCAACAACGTCCCTTATCGTAAGGGCGTCCTCTGGCGATTTGTCCCTGGCTGGTGGTTGCATCTCCTCGTTTCCATTCTTGCCCTCTGGGATGTCGGCACCGAGAGGAACGGTTTGGGCGGAGGCGAGATCCCCTGGGGGATCCGAGCTAGGGATCTCGCGAATATCCACTGGGAAGAAGATACTCTCGAGCCTCCTAAGGTCGGAATCCACAGGAACTGCTGCTCGGTCCATGGCAACTCCCCAGGACTCAGTAACATAGTCCCTGCACACCACAGCTACCTCTTCGGTCAGCCTGGCTTCAGTGTCCTTCACTCCCCGTTCATAGGAGGCCGCCACCGCAGCCTCAGCCGCCTCCCTGGCCAATCTAGCCCCTTCCTTCACTTGTAGCAGCTGCGCCTGAAGATCCAGGACCATTTGCCTCTCGGTCGCAAGGTTTATCTCCGATAAATGAAGCTGTTGGCGCATGTCCTCGGCCTGCTTCATTGTGCTCTCAAGGCCCGCATTGGCGCTGTCTTGATCCCTCATAGCCTCTTTAAGTTTTTCTTTCAGGCCCTCTTTTTCCAGCCTGAGGACAGAAGCAGTTTTCTCTGCGGCTATGCGGGATTGAACCTCACCATTAACCTCGTCCCGTGCATTTTTCGCCCGCTCTTTGGCGACGTAGATTTGCTGGGTGATCTGCATAGAATTAATAAAAGTGTCATTAAAACGAAAACAACGGCTAGATGAAGGTGGAGCAAGGTGTCCAACCTAGCAAGGACTTGTGTCTTACCATAGCGAGATCCCTCTTCATAGACTTGAAGCGGTCTGGTTGCCCCGTTTTCCTGAGCCCGTCCATGTCACGGGGCAGAAGCAGGGGTTGCTGCAGGGCCTCGGCGAGGTGCGACGCCTGCCCTCGTTGGGACTCCCAAAGTGCCAGGGAATGGGGGCGCCGTCCAGTTCCAACTGCGGGCACCAAGTGCGTTGCGCCCTCCTCAGCGCTGCTTCGTCTCGGCTGTCTGTGGACTTTGCCCGCTTATCCTTAGACTCATTTCCTTTCTTTTGCTGCTTGGTTTGCTGAGGGCTGACCTCACCCTCCTCTAGTTCTTCCACTGGCCTCTTCCGCCTCAGATTGGGCATAGGCTGAAGTGGGGGGTCGGTGGATGAAGGAGGAGGAGGGGGAAGTTTAGCCAGAGCCTGTTCCTTGGGGGCGTCCTTAGAGGATTGTCCCTTGTTCCTGTTGGATAGAAGGCCCCTGAGGCCAGACCTTGGCTTCAAGTCCATCCCTTCTTCCTCAGTCTCTTGACTAGTATCAACTTGTGCGATGACTAGACCGAGGGCAGCTGCTGAAGCACGGTCTAAATCTGTGTCAGAGTCCGAGAGCTCTACAACTCTGGCCGACACCTCCCCTTCCTCGGCAAATTGGAAATGGTCTATTTGTTCCTCTAAGGATGAATGCGAAGAACCAGCCTCCTCCTCCGGGACAATCGCTGCAGGAGGGGGGTGCTGATCAGGCAGTTGAACAGGGGGCAAGTCTGTCAAAGCAAGAAACCCTGGTATGGAAACGTTTATACGTGCCAATCTCGGACTTCCAGCCCTGATAGCTTGACCGGCTTCCACCAAGGATCGAGTAAGGGGAACAAAATCCAAAATCAAAGGAGCCGACCGTAACTGTCCGTCCTCGCTTACGAAAATCTCAGATCTCAGGAGGTAATTTAGAGCGGGAACGTTGACCAAGCTCAACCGAGGAGATGTGTGCTCTTTGTCTACAAGGATCGTTAAATGAGTTATGTTAGTCCGAGGAGACATGCAGCCATATAAAAAAAAAAAAAAAAAACAACAACACAAACAAAGCAAAACATAGGGGGAGAGCTCAAAACTAAGGTCCTCTCCACGGAATCTAATTTTATGGCGCCCCACCTGGCGTTCCTGCCCTGGTCGGACAGTGAATGCCGTCATGCCATGGTCCGAAGACGATCAAATGGTCGTCCTTCAAGCCTTTGCTGGACTTGGGAAGGCAGGATATCAACCTCACTTCATCGGACCTGGACTTTAGGTAGTATGAGTCACCGAGCTTGTGGCATTCATAGAGATGAACCACGTCGCGCCAAGATAGGCCGAGGTTCATCTGGTCGTTTAATACATCGGTGCACCCCAAGATCCGGAGCAGGTTCGCGGTGCACTGGTAGGGGGTCAATCTATGACCACGCAGGTAGTCCCTAGTTATTCCCCCCATGGGAATCGTCATTCCTCCTTCCACGAAGGCTATCATTGGAATTACGACCTGCCCTGACTTCCTTTTGAAGAAAATTTCCTCCTCGTGGCAGTACTCTAAACCTACCTCCGGTGGAATACGATACTTCGCCCTGAAGCCCGCCATACCGGCCGGAGAGTCTACCAATTTTGAAAGCCTACCCATTCCCCCTAATCCTAGGTAATGCGAAGGCAGTTTGCCTAAAGAAGAATAACGAAGAAGAAGCGCGCACTTACGGGTAAGGAACTCGACGGAATCTTCAATAGAATGACGGTGAAGGTAAGAGCGTACTGAAGAAGAATGCACTAAGATCTTCTGAGTACTGGCGTTTTCGTAAAAAGCGGGGAGTGAACGCCTTCAAAACCTTATATACTCAGAGGAAGTTGGACAGACATACTCCCGCCTAGAACAAATAAAACGTTATCCGCTGTTGATCTGGTCTCCAACCGTTGGATTGAAAGGGCGTAAAACTCCAAAAGCTGCAGTTAATTCCCCCCGGGGCATTAAATGCCTTCAACATTAATGAGGCACGTGAGGACACACGCTCGCCCAGGTGAAGTAGGGATCCACAATGAACTGTCCAGCAGTTATCAAAATCCCGTTTTTCCTCCTCGGATCAAGAAGAAAGAACCGGAATTTTGAGGGGCTATTGTGGGGGCAAATTTTGTCAGTCAACAGTGGGCCTTGGGATCCGGATGAAGCCCAGCCATAGCGGGAAGCGAAAACAGGGTCGGAAGACTTTTAGCCCAATCCTGTTGGGCTAGGCCGGGCTTGTTTAAGGGTCATCCGAGGAGGAGTGTCTCCTCGGACGAACTAAATGGGAGTCCAACGCGCGCCCTGTCCATGGTGAGGAATCATTCTAAATGGAAGGAAAATGCTAGACGGGCAGGGAGCAACCACAACTGCCGCATTAAATGCAAGGAAGCTACTTTTCCAGCCGCATTAATGTGGATTGGACAGGAAAATAGTATTATCTCGGCCATTGCAACTCACAGAAAAAGGAGGAGGATGTCCTTTGGGACAGGCACTCAAGTAGAGGCCTAGATGGTTAACAAATGTAAGGTCGTTATCAATTGAAGGAGGATATATAAGAGAAGAAAGTCCCCATAAGAAAGGGGGTGGAGAAAAAAGAAGGAAAAAGACTTTCTAAAAACAGAGCAGAAGAAATACTAAAACAGCCCCACGGACTGTTATCTCATGAAACTTAACAAAACATTCCCACGTTCCATTTGTTGCATGGTTCACCAATAATCACGTTCACTCTATCAAGTCCTAGCTCTGAGACCCACTCTCTACAAATTCATTGTCGAGGGTCTTTTGGGCCAGAATCGCTTGCTTGCTGGGTCTGGGCCCCAAAAACCGCCCTTACAATATATATTAGATCCTAGTTGCCCACTGTGTGTATATTCTAGAACAAAGTCACGATTATAGAGCCAAATTCATGTTGAGGTTTTACTTTTTGTTTAGGACATATATTAAATCCTAAAGTTTTGGCTACTGCCTATGAGTTTTGATAAATTGAAGGAAACATATTTTTAGGTAGAGATGCCTTGCATCAGTGTTATTATTTAGTTCAGCAAATTATAATCCTAGTAAGTCAGTTTGTATAATTCGATAAACTTTATATTTTCTGGAGGATATTAAGTAATTTTCTTGGTTGATTATAGGTTCTATTTAAGAGTGTTTTGAGACTATTTGGAGGGTGTTTCAACTGGGCTTTTAGAGAAATTCAAGTACTATAAGTAATTATGCATAATATGCACAAGTTTTGTTCTTTAGGTTCTTAGAAGTTAAAGGTTTTCAAAAGTTATGTTTTTAAGTTTATGTTTTCTAAAGTTTATCGAAAGCTTTTTTACATCATTGAAAGAAAAACTTTGACTTTTAAATAATTTTTTAAAGAGAAATTTCAAATTTTAAATAACATTTTGAATGTCCAAATCTCATTTAAAATATGATTTCTAAACTAAAATATTTTCAGAAAATAATTGAGTTTCAGTGTAAGTTGTTTAAAAAGATTCTTGTTCTTCAAATTATTTAAAACCAAGTGATTTCGAAGTCATATTCCTACTTTTTTCCAAATGGTATTTAAAACATTTCTTTTTAGCAAATTGATTTTTCAGGCTTACTCAAGAATTGTAAAAATATTTATATAAACTCCTCAATTCCTATTCGTTCCTTAAGAGAGTCAAGCGTCTTTTGATTTATGTTCAATTTAATATTGTGGTATTCGATACGCCTTTATATTTGGAATAATTGTTAATATAAAGAAAATTATTCTATTTTGTATAAACTTTGCTTTTGTGATATGTGACTCAAAATAAGTGTTTTTAGAATTAATCTGGTATATATGTAAGCCTGCTCATAGGGTTGTATGTGAGAATAAGTGTTGATCCCTCACCAGCAGGGGTTAGATGTTGGTATTCGCTCACAAAATTATATGTGAGAATATGCAATATGTGTATATGTGACACTGTGCTCTGATAAATTATTTGTATGTGTTTTTGAATGATTTTAAGATTTGATTACATATGTGTTAAGTGGTTCATTATATTCTTTGGAAAAACTATATTTGATATTATTGAGTGAGTTTGTGAAATTAAAATACTCATGCTCTACTTGACTCTATTATGTTGTGTGTTGTGTGTAATCGCTTACTAGATGTGTGGCTCACCCCATCAATTACAATTTTCATATTAAAGTTTAGTTGGGAAATAGAAACTTTGGATCTCTTTATAAGGTGCAAGGTAGAGCGTGGGAGTTTTTAGGCGACATCAATAATACTTGAAGCTTTTAAGGATTTTTAGTTATTTTTATTTCAATTAAGATTTAACAGTTTGGAGATTTTTACTAAATTGTGGATTTTAGTATTGTAAGAGGTTTATTAAGAGCATTGTTTATTTGAAGTTTATGGAATTATGTTTAAATTAATTATGTTTATTGAGTTATGTAAGATTAGAAAGTTAGTCATGCATTTAAGTTCATGTTCTATGGATTTGGGTTGTGACACAAACCTTGCTACGAGAAAGAGAGAAAGAAGAAAAGCTTGGGCGAGGAAGAGAGAGTGACTGAGTTTCTAGAGCTGATGAAGAATTGAGAAGAGAGAGCTAGCGTGAGGGCGAGGGATTTCTAAATTCTTGGGTTTGTGAGAGGAATTCAAATCCATGGATTTGGACCCCTGAAATCCAAGATGGATTTGGGCCAAATCTGAATCCATTTTTTTTAACTTACTCAAACAAAAGATTTGGATTTGGGCTCTCTCAAATCCAAATCCAAATCCAAGTTCATGCCAACCAAACAGACCCTTAAGACATCATACTAGTACGATTAATGCCCCTACAACATGTCAAATTAAATTCGAGCCATTCAACTAATTGTACCAATCATTTCCGCGAGTTTGGAATGGCAGGACAAAAATCAACTCTTCTATTTATATTCTTTTACTTTTTTTTTTTCCTTTTTCTTTTCTCCGTCAATCACGTTTCTACTTCTTTTTCTTCTTCATCCCACTGTCCACGCACATGAACTTCACTTTTTCACCTCTGTGTTCTATCATCTTAGTCAAATAAATTGGTTGGTATATATGGAAGTCTATCATTGTAAGATCTTTCAATTTCCTTCTCCCTCCCTTCACGTCCACATTAATTTTTCTTTTTAGTGTTAGATACGCTGATTTATTAGGGCCACATTAGTTTGCCAAGATTATATATATATATCAGCCTCTGAGCATGCACTCATGCGCGTGCTTAGAGGCTTTTCTATTTTTTTTTAGTAAAAATTAATAATTTGCATTTATTATAATTTAGAAATATATTTTTTATTTTTCAAATAAATAAAAATAATAAACTTTAGAGATAAGCAGTAACCATAATTTCTTTTTTGAACGTTAAAAAAAAAATTCTAAATTTTAGGAATTCAGATTTTGAATTCAAAATGAAGTTTGTTATTTGACATTTATGACATTATTTCTAAATGAAGTTATCCTTCATTGAGGGTATTTTTGAATCACAAAAAGTCCAGTTAAATAAGGGGAATTCTCTTATATAGAATAGATAGAAGTATGTTGTTAAATGATTAAATTTACCATATATATTTCAATAGTTTAAGTTTTTTAAAGAATAGGTAATATAACATGTTATTGTCATAAAATTAGAAATTAATTATTTAAAATGGTTGACATATATCAAGCTTTTGTTAGTGGAACGTAGAGTAGAGCAAAAAAAGTGCTATATATGCTACCATTTTTTTTTTTTTTTTTTGGTAATAAGTAATACTAACATATACTTCATTGTTAAACACTCACAACACAACAAATTCCATTTACAAACCACGCAAGTTTAAGGGAAAAAAAATATGAACATTGTGACTTCTACGAACCAATCTTTCAGATCCAGATATATGAAAGACAGAATACCACATAATTACAGAAAGCAAGATCATTGTAGAAAGAAAAAGATATAAGCCAATTAGGCAATTACAAGTCAAGTTACCGTGTCAGGCAAGTCGGCCTTGAAAATGATGTTATTCACTAATTGAGCAATCAATCCTAAATTCACATATAATACTAATTAAATTGATCTAGTGGGAGACTAACAAGCAATCATAAGGGAGTAAGAGAATGTAGAGTAGAGTAGAATAAACTTGAGACAGAAGAAGGTTTTTTTTTTTTTTTTTTTTTTTTAAATAATTACAATATGTTACTAATTCTACTACTCGAATTCTTTCCTTCTTACATTTCCAAGTACTTTTTGTGGGAGGACGTGTCAATTCAGCTATAATCCTACAACTCAAATTCTTTTCTCCCTACACCCTCAAGTACTTTTCTTATGAGGAAATGTCAATTCAATTACAAGGCCTGTACCAAGAAGGTTTTCAGGTCCATAACCATGATTAATGTCTCCACATGCTTGGTTGGAATAATTAACCGGTCAGAGCCTCAAAAGGTTGTTAGATTTGATCCATGCAGATATCTACGGTTTTAGCTTAACATATTCAGTTTCTCAAAAAAAAAAAGAAAAAAAAAAAAAGCTTAACATATTCAAAGAATTCAATTGGAATACAAAAACTGATTTAAACAAAAATACATTGAATTTATATAGCTAAAATAAATAAGTTTGGCTTGAGGCTTTTCAGTAAAATATTTTGCAAAATCAGAATATTTGGCAAAATAGATTGAATTTGAATGTGTAGTTGGGTATGTTTCTAGCATTATCTTATTATTATTATTTTTAAGAAAACCAACATAGTAGTAGCATTATTCATGGATTTACATGAAAAGTAGACCCATTGGCATTAGTCCTTAGTCTCCCGCCAATAAGCGAAAACAATCAAACATACGTAAAGGCAAAACGAAAAAGCCTTTTTCAATACGTCAGAAAAGCCCCTGCAGTAAAAGACTGTTTTCTCTAGTACAAGTTTCATGACCAGAAACAATAAATATTGTTGTTTAAACAACAGTTTTCAGTATTTAAATACTACAACTAGTATTTTCACAACACTTTTTAACTCATATGTATTTTCATAAGTCACAACACTTAAACAACGTTATTAAAAATCTCTTACCAAACGAGTCCTAAAATTTCGAACTTATCTCAAATAAAAGTTTCTTAAAACCCATCAAACCCAATTTGAGTCAAGCATTGTTTAGAAATGAAGCATCTTAATAAACAGTAGTGTTGTAGTGCCAAAATTGTGGGACTATCAAAACCTGCACCACATTCGAACCAGCAGAAAATATATCCTACCTACTATCATAACTTCGTGTGGAGATGTTTGGTCGATTTGAAAATTTTCAGTGCATTATTTTTGTTCTTTTGGTATTGCATGCCAATGGTGTCATACGTTCGATGAAATTTCTACTAAACTTGATGTGAGTTCCTTTCATTCAATTTCCCTCCCCCTCTCATCTTGTGATAAATCTGAATGATTGGTTAATTTTGTATAGTCGTTTAATTTATATGGCCCATGATTGGGAACCAAGTTCATCAGGATATCAACGTGGTTTTCACTTAACAACATGATAAAAATATCAACTATATATATAGAGCTACGTACCTGCCTCAAACGTAAGGCCTTTATCTATATGACGAGAAGAGCATTTGACATCATTTTTTTTTCCTATAAAAAAAAAATATATATATATATATATATATATATATATATATATTAAAATATATATCATTTTTTATAAAGGTCTTTCTATATTGACGAAGTCACCATAGATGCAATGATTATGAACCAAAATTTTAAACTAAGGAAATTAATTTGGGTCCCGCTTCCCTTTTAAAACCGCTCCCCTTTTAAAAGGATGAAAGACACAAGTTAAGTGAAAGATCTCAGGGCAGAAACAAAACCACCTTAAAACCCAATCTCTCTCTCTCTCTCTCTCTCTCTCTCTCTCTCTCTCTCTCTCTCTCTCTCTCTCTCTCTCTCTCTCTCTCTCTCTCTCTCTCTCTCAACCAAACCTTTTGAATGCTCGAAAATGTGTGAAAACACAAGAGCTATTTAGACCTCCAAATTAAAGTTACGGTTCGATTGATTTTACTCTAACTTAATACTAAGTGCAAAATAGAGTAAATGTAAGCGGATAAACAAACAAGCTACTTTAACCCATAAACATTACAACACAGCAGTAAAATAAAAGGTAAAAGAGTAGGGAAGAAGAATGCAAACACAAGATAACACACTGATGTGCTATCGAAAAGGAAACCGAAGAACTCGGCGAAAAACCTCTCTGCCACCCTCCAAGCGGTAATCAATCCACTGGACAATCAGTTGGGATACATAGGTTAATAAGAGACCCTCCAAGCCTAATCTACCCGATGGACCTAAGCCCTCCAAGCTCCTACTCCAACAAGGTTTCTCGGAACCGTGTCTTGTCTAGCTCTCTGGATCCCACAATAAGCTCCATGTTGCATCTGCCATCCTTGGCTTCTTCCAATGCTTCCCAGCAATACCAAAACCTCACTGAACACTCTGAAAGGGTGTGGTAAGTGTTTGGGCTATCAACCTCTCAATGGTATGGAAATGGAGAGATAGGAGTTGAGGAAAATCCACAAGCAATTGTGTAAAGGATTATGAATATAACAATCTCTAACTCTCAAGGTTTGTGTCTAGGGTTTTCTCTCTGAAGCACTCCTCAACTTTTGTGGGTAATGTGGGTATATATAGTGTGGGTACAGAAAGTGTGTATCAAATAGCACAGTCTAGCAAAACAGAATGTTTCGCGAGTGTCTCGCGGGAAGGCTTACCCGCGAGCTACTCGCGAAATACAGCTGTCTCCATTTGTCCTGACTCTTCGCATTCCAGTCATATGCAGGGCACATGCATCATTTTGAGGGATGTTTAGTTGTGAGTTACCCGCGAAAACTCTTCTGTCTTCAATTGCTTGAGTCTTCACACACTCTCTCTCTATCACACAACCCTTACAATTAAATCCCACTATAAATACAGGATACAAAAGATTGAGTAAAATTACAATCAAATTTGGCATGGACTTAAAGCCAACAAAACACATAGTTGTGAATTACAACTTTACACCTTTCTTAGCAACCCATCTCCTTTGGTAAGCCCATCAAACTACCAGCAACTTCCCATGGCAGACCCACTGCTACCCATACACCAATACTGCAAATAGATTCCAAATCTTTTCCTTTAAAAGTAGGACCAGCCCTAGGCCTAATCCATTTAGGCCATGGCCTAAGGCCCCCTAACATAGAAAGGTCCCCATAAATATAGGGGTGATAAGGTTTTTTCTTTTTCTTTTTCTTTTTTTTTTTTAAATTAAAGAAAAAATATGAATTAGGTCCTAGGTTTTTTTGAATTAGAACTATGCTATTATATTACGAGTTTTATTACATAGGTCCTATAGATTGATGTGCAAGTAATTCAATACTCATTGATTCTTGAATTTGTTGAAGTGTCATCTCATTGCCTCATTAGTTTATAAGGTTTTTTGTAGTAAAATTTGTAGTAAATTTAGCATTTTCTAAAAAAAAAAAAAAAAAAAAAAAAAATTTAATAGAAATACAACTCAATCACCATTAAGTGAATGAAAAATGTTGAAGTTAGGACAAAAAAATATAATAAATATCATTAGCTCATTTTGGGTGAAATAATCATAGTAATAAGTAAGAATTAATAATACATTTGAAATAAAAAATATATATATAATAAAAAATAAATTAAATATTATTTAAGTGATATTTAGATATAAAAATGCCCCTTTAAAATTTTTTTCTTAAGCCTAAAACTATCTTGGGCCGGCCTTGTTTAAAAGTTCAGAAATTTATAATTTTGGAGCTGACAAACCCTTCAGACACACCAAATATACAAACCCATGATTTGTGTTTCTTTCTTCATTCATTTCGTCTTCGTTTTCTTTACACTTTTTTGTACATTAGTTTTTTTCTTCTTGTCCACTTTCTATGACTTTCATAATTGCCACTCAACCTTGATGGTTTTTAGACCCCTTAAAACACAATTGAATTAACCTAGGTAATTAGCCAAGTTGTTACTTAGTCCAATTTAACAAATCTAGGTTATCACAATCACAAAGATCATATCATGCAAAGCAGCAGAAAGATAAATAACACAAAGATATGATCACCCAGGAAACCAAATCGGTAAAAACCTGGGGAGGATTTAACCTAGCTATCCTTAAGGTAAACTTGAATCCACTATCTTGAAAGAATCGAAGTTCATACAATAAGACTTACAAGCCCCCACACTCGACTTCTTATTGCTACCAACCAGTAGAACTTACTGACACGACCACGTGCAAGCTTCGAATCCACGGACTCCTTCTTTCTTGGATTCACCACTAGATACAAGCACACCCGCTTGTGTTTTCTTTAAGCTTCAATGGCAGCAACCGAGTTGATCATCAAGGTGTAGATAATATCTCCTCCTTGAAAACCCTAAGTTTGTGTAAAGGAAAGATCCTCTAGATCTCACAAGAGATTCACACAAACAGCAATATGAGCAACACTAAAACATGGTTAGGGTTTGCCTTTTATACTTATGACAAATTAGAAAACCCTAAACGTTTTAAACAACTAGGGCTGAGTTGGAAATCTGCAGAAAAACACATTCTGCTCGAGATTCGATCGATCGAGGCTAAGCTTCGATTGATCGAGCCAGACCAAAATGCATAATACTTTCTGCATTAGCTCAAATCCAACTTTACATAAAATATACAACTTTGAGCAAGACTAAAATACTTCTAAACACATTGTTTTGATCATGTTTTGCCAACAATACACATTAGAGTTCTAAATACATAAAAACCTAAGTCTTTAGAACCTAATAAACTCCCCCTTTGGCAATCCGTGACAAAACACAACTAGAAACTCAAAGTTTACAAAATAAAAGCCCTTTACACAAATAATGCTCGTAAAACAAATTCAATCCTAACTATTATCCATCAGTTGCAAGTATAGACAACAGCTCAATTGAATCAACTTGTATATTTCTTGAAGCACTAAACAAAATGCATAACCGCATGTGTGGAAAAAATACAAGTAAATAAAGTAAATTCTTGATTTCAAACGACACATAATAAAGACATATATCTATGAAAAAAACTCATAAATATAAATCAATAAACAGTTTAAAACAAGAAACATATAAGGTAATAAAAATAACACTTCCCCTAACATGAATATCCCATAAAAAATGTGGCAAGAGCAAAAAAGGTAAAATACAATGTGAAGCACCTAGATACAATCTAAACTCTACAAGCTCCAACCAACAAACATACTTTCCCCCTGAAAACAAAATCTCTAAAAACTCTACAAAGTACTCTCCCTTTTTGTGACAGAATGCCAAAGGGCAAACAAAATCCATCATCAAAAGGGAGGTGGTGTGGAAGAACGTCTAAACTGTGCCAACTCCGCACGCAAGGCACGGATCTCATCGAGCACGTCCACCAAAATCTATCCATGAGCCGCCTGAACGGTCAAGACATGATCCAACGTACGTCAAATGTCTGAATCATCCGAAGTAGTCGGTGGAGGAACATCAGCATCAGCAGCACCAGCACCAGATGTCTCAGCATCATCAGCACCTGTAAAAGAGGGAGGAGGGGGAACAGCACCAGATAACACACCTCCAGGAGACGAAGGAGCAACTCTCAAGTGAGCAGCCCTCTATCTAAGAAAGGTGACACCTATGGGAGCAACAACATGAACAGGCTCACCAGAAGGGAAACCATCTAGACCCAAAAACAGTAGAATCCTATGAATGAAAATAGGATGAATAAGTGCATGCCCTACGGCAGAACTCCTATGAACCTCGTTCAAAGAACGAAGGAATAGATGTGGGAAACTGATAGACGCACTAGAAATGAACGCATACAAAAGCACACATCGCTCTAGAGAGATGGTGTGAAGAAGAGAAATAGGCCACAATGAATGACACACAATCCTAAAGAAAAGATAGGCAGTCTCGGTAAGCTCAGCGGACATGATCCGAGGATCAGAACCCCACTAGATAGACGACCCAGTGATGTATGACATGACAACATCTAATGGAGGAGACACATCATAGGGATAGTCAGGCTCCCGAACAACCGAAACCCCAAGAGCCTCAGCCACTACCCGAGGGGTAATGGTGAACTCAACACCTCTTATCCAACTCCTAACAAGGGTGTTGGAATCATAGATGTGGCAAGAGAGACTCAAGAAGAACTCTCTAATCAGGGCGGTCGGGGGTGGATGATCTATCTCTAAGAGAGGCACCCAACCTCTAGACTCAAAGTTAGCCCTAATGGCCGGATCAATCTCATCTAAAATCACAGCACGCTTAGCCCAAATCTTACACTTACAGTTCAAAGTCTCAAAGGCCTCTCTGCTTTTATCATTCCTAAACACCTCACTCCTAGAGGGAGACTCAGAGGAAGTGGAGGGGGTCCTATGGGCTCTAGTTTTCCTAGGCATGGTGCTAGGATAAGGACCAAAACACAAAGCAAAGGAACAAAACAAAAAAACAAAGGGCAGATTACAAGTTAGCACAACAAAAATATAGAACAAAAATCTATATGATGCATGAACAAATTCAATGACATGATGCATGACCTAATGCAGTGCAATTATGTTCAAATAAGTTCAAATTCACAAAATTGGCTTGAGCATAGAGTTTCTAACAAAAACCCCAAATTAAAAAAAAAAAAAAAAAAAAAACCACTTGATCAATTTGTAATAAATTGATGAATTGATCATCATACAAGATAGATTGCAGAAAATAGAGACCAATCACATCAATTCAACAAGCCAATTTCATCAATTGAACCAATTTGAACAAAAAGCCCCAATTCGAATTCAATACAAACCCTAGAATTTTTGATTTTGCACAAAGCCCCAAATTGATCAAATTAACCAACATATATGATGAATATAACAATATAGGAACAAAACCCAATGATCAATTTCAGAAAAAGAGGATTGACGCAACAAAAATCCCAATTTTGAAAAGTTCCAAAAATCCCACAAAAATGCATGAGTTTATGCATGAAAACATGAAAATAAATGCAAAAGGAAGGGTATAAAGGTCTTACAGGCCTTGGGAAAGGAAAACCTTGCAAAAAAAAAGGGCGAAAACGACAAAAATTTGTGAGTGAGCCTTGACCTAGTCGTATGGAGAGAGAAAAAGCAAAGAACTTTTTGAAAAAGTGTTTGTCTGATCGAAAACTCAGTTTTTAAAAAACGTCCCATACGATTTTCAATTGATCAAAAAACAGTTTCGATCGATCGAAACACACAGAGGCTCACAGAACTCTTTAAAAACAATTTCGATCGATCGAAACATACTCGATCAATCGAAACAGACAGAGACTCACAAAATTTTGAGAAAAACACAGTTTTGAATTTTTTTTTTTTTTTAAACAACTCAAAGCATAGAAATATAGGAATCACAATGCATGAGTATGTGATGATATGATTTTCAAAACAAGAATTGAAGCCCAAATTTCCCAAATTTAAAATTTCTTGCATTCTCCAAAAATTTTCAAGCATCAAATCAATTTTGCACAGAATTCAAAGTAATTGTAAACTTGGTTGGTCAGACCATAAATACACACAATAACATATACAATGTTTAGCAAAGAGTAACTTGTATAGTGTGTGCAACTAGCAAAAACTTAAGATACATGTGAGGTGATATGTAAATAGCAATCAATCACAAAGTCTACAACATTCGTCACATAGATTTAAAAAAGATTATCACCTAAAGAGTTACATCATATAACTCCCACATCTCCTAGACCATAAGCTTGCAATCATGTAAGTTTCTTGAATTTTGCCTCATAATATACATACCAATTTTAATTTATTCAAAAACTCTATTAAAGAGCCAGGATAATGTACACACCAATTTTAATTATGTGATTTGGCATTAAGCCTAATAGTACACACCTATTTTAAGTATTAAGCAATTAAACCGAGGCTACACCTTATGTTCTTTTTGTGCATGTGCTACACTTTCTCGAGTACAAAATTTTACGATATGCACTAAGGTGTTCATGATTGGCTAGTGAACAGTGGTAAGATAGTTATTTATACCTTTCTCTAAAAGTTCAAGTCCGATAGTCAAACACATGTGACATCAAGATCAAGACAAAATTATCAAAACCATAAACATTTATCTCACACAACATGCACTACAAAGTTTCAACTAGTAAAATGCAATAAGTGAGCCCATCAAAGCTAAACAAGGTACAAAAGACATGTCATGTGAAAATAAATTGACCAACCTTATTTTCAAAAACCAAGAAGAATAGTACAAAACACAATTTGCTTCATTTTTCTTCCCCTTTTTTTTAATTTTAAAAAAAAAAAAAACACCTAGAATGAAATGCATGAATGTTATGCAATGCAAATCCTAAAAAAAACAAAACCAAAGAACAATGATCACAAAGGGTAGAGCAATGAAGTACAAGGACCAAGAAGGCCAAGACAGATCAGGGACACAAAATCACACCAATTACTTGATGAAGTGTCTCAAACTCACTTCTCTCAAGAGGTTTGGTGAAAATGTTGGTATTCTGACGTTCAGTAGGAATATACTCAAGACACATAATCTTTCTTTCAACAAGATCCCTAATGAAGTGATACCTAATCTCTATGTGCTTAGTCTTAGAATGTTGAACAGAGTTCTTAGATATGTCAATAGCATTAGAGTTATCGCAGTAAACAACCATGGTATCTTAGGATATCCCATAATCAGTTAAAACCTTTTTCATCCAAAGAAGTTGTGAGCAACAACTTCCAGCAGCAATATATTCTACCTCGGCAGTAGACAAGGACACAGAATTTTTCTTTTTACTCATCCAAGCAACGAGATTAGCTCCAACATAAAAACACCCACCAGTGGTGCTTTTTCTATCATCAGCATTACCAACCCAATCAAAATCAGAGAAACCAGCAAGAGACAGATTAGACTCTTTACTATAAAATAATCCATAATCACAAGTTTCACTAACATATTTAATTATTCTTTTGATAGCATTTAAGTGTGAAACTTTAGGATTAGATTGAAATCTAGAACAAACACCAATACTAAAAGCAATATCAGGCCGACTAGCAGTCAAATATAAAAGGCATCCAATCATACTTCTATATAATGTAACATCAACAGACTCACCTGACGGATCATTTGTTAATTTTGCATTGGCGGCCATTGGTGTTCTGGCATGTGCAAAATTGTCCAGTCCAAATCTCTTGACTAGATTCCTTGCATATTTTGCTTGGTTGATGTAGATCCCTGAGTCCGTTTGCTCCACCTGTAATCCCAAGAAATAAGTTAGTTCACCAACCATACTCATTTCAAACATAGCCTTCATTTCATCTGCAAAAGAATGAGCAAGAGAGTCATTAGTAGCACCAAAAACAATATCATCAACATAAATTTGAGCTATAATAAAACTGTTCTTATCCTTTCTTATGAAGAGAGTAGTGTCTGCAAATCCCCTTTTGAAGCCATGCTTAGTGAGATATGCAGTCAATCTATCATACCAAGCCCGTGGAGCTTGTTTCAAACCATACAGAGCTCTTTTCAATTTATACACATCATCCAGTCTGTGAGGGTCAACAAAGCCTTTTGGTTGTTCAACATATACTTCTTCTTGTAGCATTCCATTCAAGAAAGCACTTTTGACATCAATTTGATATAGCTTGAAGTTCAGATGACTAGCTATAGCTAATAGTATCCTAATGGATTTCAATCTTGCTACCAGTGCAAAGGTCTCAACAAAGTCAATCACTTCCACTTGTGTGTAGCCTTGAGCAACATGTCTTGATTTATTTCTGATAACAATGCCATGTTCATCTGACTTGTTCTTAAAGATCCATTTAGTTCCAATTACATTTACACCCTTTGGTCTAGGAACTAATTCCCACACATCATTCTGAACAAATTGAAGAAGTTCTTCATGCATAGAGTTTACCCAATTAGCATCTTGAAGTGCCTCATCTACCTTTTTCGGTTCAAATTGGGACAAATAGCATGAGTGTGTAATTACACTTAAGGCTTTTGACCTTAATCTCATGTTATCATTCAGACTTCCTAATATATTTGAGGAGGGATGATTAAGCCTTACTCTAGAGGAAGGACCTTTAATTAGAGATGTGGATGTACCTTTCTGTTCTGATGAAGAACTAAACTCATGTTGAGCCTGTTGAGTCTCATGAATCAGAGTGGATGGTTCAGGACTTGATGGCACAGAAATTGCATCATTCAACACCATTAACTCCTCATCACTATGTTGGGAACATAATCAACAGGAAGTGAGTCATTAACCTCCATAAACTTATCTTGAACCGGAGCAGTACTTTCTAAATGTGCTTCTGGACATACTTCATCATTGATCACAACATTTGACGATTCCATGACAGTTTTGGTTCTCAGATTATACACTCTATATGCTCTACTAGTAGAGGAGTACCCTAGAAAATATCCCTTGTCACTCTTTGCATCAAATTTTTCTAGGTTCTCTCTATCACGTAGAAGGTAACAATCACTACCAAATATCCTGAAATACTTAATGACCGGCTTCTTTCCTCTCCAGAGCTCATAAGGAGTCTTCTTGGAATCAGGTCTGAAATACACCTGGTTGAGTGTATGACAAGCAGTGTTAACTGCTTTTCCCCAGAAGGATTTTGGCAACTTTTTATTGTGTAGCACGACACATGCCATCTCCTGAACAACCCTATTTTTTCGTTCAACTATTCCATTTTGTTGTGGTGTCTTGGGTGAAGAGAATTCTTGATGTGTGCCTTGTTCATTGCAGAAGGTAGCCAGCTTGGTGTTCTCAAATTCTCTTCCATGGTCACTTCTGGTCCTGGTTATTACAGAATCTTTTTCAACCTGCAATTTCTTACATAGATGTATTATCTTCTCAGGAGCCTCAGCTTTATCTTTCAAAAGCACAACCCGAGTATATCTGGTAAAGTCATCCACAACCAGTAGAATATATTTCTTTCCTACTAAACTCTGAACTCGAGCAGGACCTATAAGATCAATGTGCAGTAACTCCAGAAGTCTTGAAGTTTGAACACTAGCTGCAGACGGATGTTTAGATTTTATCTGTTTACCTATCTGACATGGTCCACATATGCACTTATCTATCTTCTCAAACTTAGGTAAACCAACAACAGCATCACATTTGGAAATATTTTCTAACTACTTATGACTTGCATGCCCCAACCGTTGATGGCACAAATCAACTTGATCAATCTTTGCACTAGAACACTTGTTGCTTATGCTTGGTGTCAATCCATAACAGTTGTTCGCTGTCCTTACACCAACACACATACAGTCACCTCCTCCATCAAGTATCTCACATTCATACTTAGTGAAGAGAAAATTCAGTCCATTGTCGCAAATCTGACTGATGTTGAGTAAATTTGCCTTCAGTCCATCAACATACCAAACATCTTTAAAGACCGATAACCCTGGAATGTCCACAGTTCCAATGCCTCTGATTACAGATTTGCTTCCATCTCCAAAAGTGACTGGTCCCAATCTTTCCTTCAAAGAGGGTCTTGAATAATCCTTTGTTTCCTGTCATATGCCTAGAACAACCACTATCCAAATACCAAAGACAAGAATCACGTGCCTTTAAGGCAGTTAAGGCAGTATAACACAAATAATTATTATCACATATGATAAGACCAATACGTCCAAGGAAAGATTTAACAAAATTAACAAGTGACAAATACACAAAGTAAGCAAGTTGATAAATAAGCAAAAAGAATTTCCAAGAATCCATAATAACAGGGGTCAAGGATTAACTCAATGATCAAAAGATCAACAATAAGAGAGCAACTCGCTCTGATACCACTTGATGGTTTTTAGACCCCTTAAAACATAATTGAATTAA
Source organism: Quercus tomentella (assembly GCA_028535165.1). Classification (NCBI taxonomy): domain Eukaryota; kingdom Viridiplantae; phylum Streptophyta; class Magnoliopsida; order Fagales; family Fagaceae; genus Quercus; species Quercus tomentella. The sequence goes on along the minus strand of JAPQVY010000068.1, from coordinate 72,893,141 downwards.
CCTAGGTAATTAGCCAAGTTGTTACTTAGTCCAATTTAAGAAATCTAGGTTATCACAATCACAAAGATCATATCATACAAAGCAGCGGAAAGATAAATAACACAAAGATATGATCACCCAGGAAACCAAACCGGTAAAAACTTGGGGAGGATTTGACCTAGCTATCTTCAAGGTAAACTTGAATCCACTATCTTGAAAGAATCGAAGTTCATACAATAAGACTTACAAGCCCCCACACTCGACTTCTTATTGCTACCAACCAGTAGAACTTACTGACACGACCACGTGCAAGCTCTGAATCCACGGACTCCTTCTTTCTTGGATTCACCACCAGATACAAGCACACCCGCTTGTGTTTTTTTAAGCTTCAATGGCAGCAACCGAGTTGATCATCAAGGTGTAGACAATATCTCCTCCTTGAAAACCCTAAGTTTGTGTAAAGGAAAGCTCCTCTAGATCTCACAAGAGATTTACACAAACAGCAATATGAGCAACACTAAAACCTGGCAAGGGTTTGCCTTTTATACTTATGACAAATTAGAAAACCCTAAACGTTTTAAACAACTAGGGCTGAGTTGGAAATCTGCAGAAAAACGCATTCTGCCCGAGATTCGATCGATCGAGGCTAAGCTTCGATCGATCGAGCCTGGCCGAAATGCACAATACTTTCTGCATTAGCTCGAATCCAACTTTACATAAAATATACAACTTTAAGCAAGACTAAAACACTTCTAAACACATTGTTTTGATCATGTTTTGCCAACAATACACATTAGAGTTCTAAATACATAAAAACCTAAGTCTTTAAAACCTAACAAACCTTTCATCCTATTCTATTTATTGTCTATTTGTATTAATTTAGTACAAACCCACAAATAAAGCAATTGAAGCTAAAGAGAATGTGAGTTACAAAAACAAACTAAGCGAACCCAACAAACAATTTTAATGTCAAAGGAAAGCAATTGAGAAATGGGAAAAGAAAGGCGGGAAATTATGTAGAGGGAAGGAAGCAAATCTTGGAGAAATTTTGGTACTTGGTAACTAGGGATTGTCCTTGAAAGTGGAGAAGCAATCTGAGAGAAATTTTCCTAGCAGTGGACAGCAACAACATTGGTGTATAGGCGGTAGTGGGTCTACCATGGGAAGTTGCCGGTGGCCCGATGGGCTTACCAAGGGAGATGGGTTGTTGAAAGGTTTGGTTGATAAAGAGATAAACTAGATTTTGAGGTGGCTTTGTGTTGGGTTAAGATATCTTGACCCCAGTTGATTAATTCAAGTACCCAAGTTGATTAATTAGGTTAAATTGCATACAAACCGTAGAGGCACCAACAAATCACCAATTAAACTAAGTGAAGTGGAAATTAAATTGATACAGTGATTTGTTGACAAATGGGGAAAACCTCTCGCAAGGTAAAAATCTCATCGGATGATTTTAAGGTCACCACTCCTAAAAATCCACTAATCAAAAACCAAGCGATTACAAGTATAAGAATCCAACCACTACCCTGGCCTATCCCGAATACCAACCTACAATTAAACCCTTGCTCCAATACCTAATTGGACTTGCTCTTGTAGTAACCTTCTTTCCTTTAATGCACAAATCTCCAATATGTGACTAACTTCTTTTGCACGGATCCTAGTATGTGACTAACTCCAGCAACTTGAATGGTTGTTGTTGGCTACAAAATTCTTCACTTCATCAACAATGAAGATTAGGAAGCACTTGTTGAAAGTTCAAAAACGTGTAAAAACACCCTTGAACGTTTAGACCCCCAAATACAAATTAACCAATTCAAGCTTTATGACAAACAACAAGAGTGCGGAAAATGAACACAAGCTATAAACAGAATTGGTAAACAATCTAAGCCAATTAAAATCACATCCACAGCAGAAAATAAAAGGCAAAGATTAAGGGAAGAGAGATGCAAACACAAGGACAACACACGATGTGTTATCGAAGAGGAAACCGAAGCTCTCGGTGTAAAACCTCTCCGCCGCCCTCCAAGCGGTCAATAATCCACTAGAAAATGTAGTTGGGATACATGAACAGCAATAGACCCTCCAAGCCTAATCTACCCGATGTACCTAAGCCCTCCAAGCTTCTTGCTCCAACGAGGTTGCGCCGAACCTATTTCTTTTCTAGCTTCCCGGATTCCGCTACTTGACCATAGCATCCGCCATCCTTGGCATCTTCCAATGCTTCCCAAAGCTCCAAAAACACTCAACACTCTAAGTGGGTGTGGGTAGTGTTTGGATAGAAATCTCCTCTCAATAAGTATGACAATGAGAGAGGGAATGAGAAGAGACTACAAAGATTTCTCTCTAAGAATGAGTAGCTCTCTCTACTTGGGTGGGTGTTTTGAAGAAACCTCTCTTAGGGTTTTTCTTTCTGAATAGCCACACATATCTTGTGGGAATGAGGGGTATTTATACTGGTATGAGAATGGAATGCGAAGAGTCAGTTTTTCCAAAAACAGGGCTAGCTGGCGACTTGACCTCGCGACTTGACTGAGTCGCGAGTTCAAGCCGCGAGCTAACTTAATGGCCAGTCTGGATTTTTGTCGTGTAGTGCTCCAGGTGGCATGACTGTTCAACTCCCCTGCATACTCTGCACGTGAGCAACTTTTGGCGGCTTGCAAACCGCGAGCCACCCGCGAGTCCTAGCCGCGAGTCTCTGCTTCACTGCACTGTCTTGAGCATTTCTTCACACTCTCTCACACACTACCCTTACATGATTCCCACCTAAATACAGGGTTTCTAAGTGCTGTATTACAAGCAAATTTGTCATGGAATAAAGCCAACACATGGTTGATTAAATTCAACCTTACACTTGTTTACAAAACCCTGTGGCGTACAAACGTAGTAGCTTCTCATAAAGAAAATTAAGCTCTTGGTCTTTGTCTTCATGTGTGACAGCTTTTTAAAAATAAGCCTTATATATGTTTAGAGTTGTGAGAAAAGTTTCTCAAAAAAAAAAAAAAAAAAAAAAAAAAGAGTTGTGAGAAAAGAAACTCTAAACAAATACATTAGCATGAGCCAAAATTCAGATCTGGAAATCTTGAATTTGTAAAGCTTGATAGATCTATAGACACCTTATTTCGTTCCTCAATTATAATGCATACCTTTTGCACATGCGTCCCCACAATGATGAACTAATTGAATGATGTGCATAACTCTTTGATCTCTCTCTCATTTGACACGTGTTTATTTTATTTTTCAACTCCTTTATTTATTTATTCATAGTTTTTACTGTCAATCTTTATTTTAAGTGCATTTGAAACAACAATTTTTAATCCATGCATGCTTGTCTTTTTTCCCCTTTTCCACAAAATCCATAATTTTTAAAAGTTATATCCAAAAAGGTCAAGTTTTGTCCCTCAAGCTCCTTTTGTTAATTTAACTTAAAAACAATTGCATTTTATTTCAAATATATTGGCATACCCAGCTTTGGTGGTCAAAAAGAAAAGGACAAAACAAAACCAAATGGTGAGACGTACGTTGTGGGTATAGTGGACAGACACCCAAGGGAGTCAATTTCGTATTATGCCGGCCGTTATAGCCAGAATATTTCACACTAGTGCTTGAGACGATATAGAAATGTGTTCGTTTCGTACCGGTTTAAATACCGGGTCGTTCCGGTCATACCGAGAAACAAATCGGATTTCGGCCGAAAACTTCATACCGGACTAAAATAACAAACAAAAAATTTTTAGATCTAATAATCTCCCTTCTTTCTCAATAATTTACTAACTTGCTCTTGCTCTTAGGTCACTGCCATCGTTAACATGTTGCCATTGTCGCCACCATGTTGCCTGTAACAACCCATTTGGTGATCTTCTCTTCAGCTTCTGCTGCTGCTGCTTCTTGTTCTTTGTCTGCTCAAAGGCCTATACATACGTTTCTTCTTCTTATTATGCCTTTTATGTTTCATTTTATTTTATTCTTTAGCTTTTTATTGTTTTGTGTGCTTGACAAGTGACAAGTCATTGACAACCCACGTGAACATCATTCAAAAATTCAAACTCTACCTTTTTTTTTTTTTTTTTTTAATATAACATTATAACTATTTATGTGTGCTCTGCCCACACATCAGAACACTACAAGTACAATGACCAAGACTACTTATTTGAGGCCAATTTTAGTATTTTAATATATCAATATCAATTTTTATTTTATTTTATTTATAAGTATCAATATCAATTCTATTATAAATATTATATTATATATATATATATAGATATATTTTTTGCCGAGAATGCTATATATTATATATTATTAGTATAATGAATTAACATTTTAGCTAGAGCTTAAATTAATAAATAAGATATGAGTTGATAATTTTAAATATTATAAACAAATTATATGAGCCTTGACTAATGGATATACAACTAATATATATATATATATATATATATATATATATATATATATATATATATATATATATATATATATATAATAGTGGTAAACCCGAAATGGTACACCGGTACTGACCGGTACCCAAAATATATCGTATCGGTGACCAAACTGGTACAGCCTCCGGTACGGTATTGACTTCCTTGTAGACACCTCCAACACTAAGCAGGTCCAGCGTGCCCTCACCTGCACGATTTTTGTCTTAGTTATCATTCCACTGTTCCAACAGGGCAGTAGGGTGTGCGCACACAAAAAACGGGTAACGGGTGGATTTTGAATTTGAAAACAGAGAAGGGAGACCAGATAAGGACAAAAAAAAAAAAAAAAAAAAAAACAGGGAGACAACATTTTTTTTCCACTGGATTCTAGAACTAGGATGGACCTGTTTTTTTCTCATCTCCAAAAATCATTTTCATCACACCTCCTTGCATTCTAATTTTCAAAAAGCTTCCAATAAACACAAAAAAACATTGAGTGATTGAAATTTCTTGGGAGAAAACCCGATCCTGAGGGGGGACAAATCTAGCCCCAAACTAACAAGATCAACACCCAAGTTCCTGCTGTTAGCCCCGCCCACACTGTAAACAGCTACTTTAGTACCTCTCCGTCAACTATTGACGGTGGAGCGTCTCGTGGTGGGAGGACCATCCTTCAGAGAACGCCGTTGTTGTCGCCGTTCGTCTTAGTGGAGTCATCATCAAAATCGTCCAAGGAATTGTTGGGTATGTTTTCAACCTTTCCACTCTTTATTCTTGCATATTTCAGTCGTTTGAAGTTTGGTTGCCTTGCTAGGTATGTTCTTTTTAGTTTGAATGTTAAAGCTTGAAGCTTGGGCTATCTTGTAACCAAAGAACTAAGCTTGGTTGTAATAAAAGAAAGTTAATGGTGAAAAGTGGGGTTAAATCATGTCAGCATGTGACTTCTTAAAAGGTGGACCCATGCATTGAAAGCTTTTGATGAAGATATGGTTTTATTTTTTACACAGTAGCTAATCTACAAGTTTGGTCAAGACTTGTTCCAACAACCTCTATGTTTTCGGTTTCCACAAACAAATATAAAAATATACTTTATTTTTTACTTCAAATCAAAACCAAGTCACAAGCTAATCTGATTAAGCCCCACTCTTTTCTTTAAAAAAGTATAATCCCACTAGTTCTCTTAAAATGAAACCTTCTCATGTTGCTCAGATCATGACTTGGAAGAGTTTAAGTTTACACATGTTTTTTATAGTAGTTGTTATATCAATTCCTTGACATGCTTGTTAATTTCTTTGTCATCATTTTGTTTTGTTTTGTTATTAACTTGCTGCTTCTTTTTATTATCGTTATCTTGTCTTATGATTTAGCTTTAGGCCACCATGCCATAAAATCAACTACTTCCTTGATTTGGTGTAATGAATTCGATTAATAATATTGTGCCCATTGAACATCAAGTAGTCCATACTTATTTCGTAGAGACCGGTAGACATATCGGGCATGCATGGGTGCTTCATACCTTCCCATGGCATAATTTGACCCCTAAACTTGTCCTTGGTGGACGTAGACTATTTTCCTTATCCATTGAGTCAATCAAATAAAAAATAAAGGGTTTTTATTTCTTGTTTTGTTTTCCCTTAAAAATAAAAAATAAATAAGTGGCGACTCCTCAACTTTTTTTTAAGACTCATGATTTTTCTAATAAAAAACTACTCCCAAAATCAAACCTTTTTTTTTCTTAAAAACCCTTCCCGAGAGGCGTCACGTGGCCATGTCCACAAGATCGAGCTAGTGTCGAGCTGGGGTCAAGCTTGCCCGGTAAACCTCGATAAATGCCTTCTGTCAAGCTATCTGTCGAGTTTTAGTAAAATAGCTTTTCTTCACTTCTTTCTTGGATCAATCTTCATGTCTTTAATACAACCACTTAATATGTATCAAACCCACTTAGATCTACCCAATTTACAAGTAAAGTACATTTTGACAAAGGATTAACCAATTACATATAACATATGACCCTAACACTTTGTTTTCTTCCCTTTAATCTTTCACTTAACACGTGTCTTTCATCCATTTAAAAAAAAATAGAGAGAACATTTTGTAATGGGAGGGGAGCTAGACCCAGTTATTTTTACTGATTTTTTTAGAGCATGGGGATGGCTACTATTATATTTCTTAGCTAGGAGATGAAGTTATAAATTTTAGAAGGTAATAACTGATTATTTTTTTTAGTTTTCCAAAGACTTTTGGCTTGACTTTGAAGGTCGCTAAAGATGGCTTGGGCTACACAAGCCAACCTACTTACTATTTAGTTAATGTTAGATACCACTTGCTTGTTTGTTTAGACCCCTTAAAATACATTGTTTAACCTAATATATTAACCAAGTGATTACTTAGGTTATTTATGAGATTTAGGTTAAACAGTGAAAGATCATATCATGCACAGCAATGGAAAAGTAAATAACACACAGATATGATCACCTAGGAAAACCAATGAAACGAACCATTTCAAGGTAAAAACTTGGGGAGGATTTAACCTAACTATCCTTAAGGTAAACAAATCCATTAACAGAGAATTGAAGTTTTTACAATAAGATTTAACCCTAAACCTATTCGTACCTTCAGTAATAACTTACTGACATGACCATATGCAAGCTCCAAATCCACAGACTCTTTTCTCTTGGATTTGCAACACACAAGCTCCCACACTTATGACTTTGAGATCCCACTCAAAGATTTCAGATTACCACTTGCTGATCTTGTAGCAGCAACTAGATTCCACCAGCACTTGATTGTAGATCTTATTCTGGTAGATACTTGTGGAGTTAGAAGGCACAAAACCTCTCATATTTCACAGGTTTAACTCACAAGTCTTCCAAGAGTTTTCAAAACGTAGCTAGGGTTTTCCTTTTATACTTAGGAATGTTGGACTAAGACCCTAAACATTTTTGTGGGCTTAGGCTTGATTTAAAATTTGGCAGAAACTATTTTTCTGCATTTTTCGATTGATTGAGCTTCACTAAATTTCAATTCTTTTTCCTGCAGCTTGAATGTTCTTGAGACTTGACTTGAATCACCTTGAGCAATGTCTAACACTTATTCTAGACATGTTTTTGTTCTCGATTTGCCAACATAAACAAATTAGGACTCTAAACATTTAATCCTAAATTTTTAGAACTTAACAATCTCCTCATTTGGCAACCCGTGACAAAATACACATACACATGAATTGCTCAACTCAAGAACTAGACCAATTTACAAAGTGTTGCCCTAATACGATTCTAGCACAATATGCTAACTATTAGTTGCTAGAATAGAAAACAGTTGAGAAAGAATTAACTTGTAAATTCCTGAAACATGAAAACAAACTATAAACGCATTTGTGGAAATTACAGTATAAATACAAACTAAAAAATGAACTTGAATTCACAAAACATAAAAGATAGACAGATATATTAAATGAACAATTATCAAATAAACCATCATAATCAATCATAAACCATCAATGTTTGTGAAACAAGAACAAAAAGAGATATACATTAAAAATTATTTAAAAAATCAACTAAAATAAATTACTCCCCTAAGTACAAAAACTCTCTAACTCTCCCCCTAAGTACAAGAGCAACAAATCTAAACCTACTCTCCCTTTTTGTTACGCATTGTTAAAGGCAACTATCAAGGATCAGAGGGTGGAGGTGGTGGAAACACACTCCTATACTCAGCAAAGTTAGCTTTCAAGGCAGCAACCTCAGTATGTAGCTCATCAATAAGCTATCCATAAGCTGCTTGAGTAGTCATAAAGGTCTCCATCATGCCACAGAGTGAGAAAGGAAGGGTAGCTGTAGGTCATCAGTCTCAGCATCAGCAATTGGATCCATAGCAGTACTAGGATACACATGAATCTCCTCAACAGTAGGGTCCACAGCAGTAGGCTGATCACCAGTAGCAATAGCAGCAGTAGAAGCTTCCACTCTAGGTCGCTTTGATGTACTAATGCTTGGTTTAGCATTCTTCATATGAGCAAATCGCTGTCTAAGAAAAGTGGCTCCTATAGGGGCAACAATATGGACTAACTCTAGAAAATGAAAGTTTTATAACTCTAGATACTTCAACACCCTATATATAAAAACTAGAAAGAAAAGCTTATGTGCCTTAGATGTACTCCTAAAGACCTCAACAATTAACTGAATGAAAGAGAAGGAAAGAACATGGGACCGTCTATAAGAAAAGCATAACAAAAAGACACATCTATCTATAAGAATGGTGTGAATATGAGAGATAGGGAAGATATTATGACAAGCTATCCTAAAGAAAATATAGTTAAGCTTAGTAAAATCACTTGAATTTATCCTTGGTTCAGATCCCCAAGCAACTAATCTTCCACAAAGCAGAGAAATCACATCATCTATAAAAGGAGACTCAGTGTATGGAAAGGTAGGTCTACGTACAAAAGGTACATGAAGAGCATCAGAAACTACTTTCTTCATTATTTGAAATTCTTCACCTCTAATCCGAGTAGTCAAGTAATGAACACCTGAATCATTAGAATTAATAGAGAGATTCGAGTAGAATTCTCTAATCAAAGTAGCAGGAGGAGGATGAGAAACATTACAAAGAGACAACCAATTCCTAGACTCTAGAATCCTATTAATAGAAGGATCTAATTCATCTAGGACAATTTGTCTTTCTCACCAAATATACCTATACTAGGTTAAGTTTTCAAAAATTTCCTCATTTCTAGCTATAGGAAACCTAACCCTATCAAAATGAATAGGAATGGAGGAGGATGCAAAGGTTTTCTTAGCTTTGGTTTTAAAATTTTTACCAACCTTAGGAACCATATCTAAGATCTAAAGAAAGATGAAAAACCAAAACAAAACAAAAACCAAGGGTGGACTGCATTAGAGAGAGTTAAGGCACAATATAGACAGAATTTTCAAAATCTATATGATGCATGATTCATAGACACAAATGATGCATGATCTAATGCACAAAATAGTTCAATTATAACACAATTTTTTAAAATTGACCTAGAAAATTAGAATTTATACAAAATCCCCAATTTTGAAACCTTAATTTTCCAAAAATCCACATATTGAGCAATTGAATATCACAATAGGTATAAAACATGTTATAATCACTCAATTAAATAATATCCCAAGTCAATTTTAATCAATTTTACCCAATTGAACAAAATCCCCAAATTTCTTAAAAACACATAAACCCTAGTTTCAAAATTTTGCACAAATCATGAAAATTTTGAAATTAAAGTGGAGGAAACATGTTTATATGATGCATGAACAAAAACCCATTCAACAAATTAAATCAAAAAACCTATAATCACCAAAAACCCCAAAATTTCCTTGGTTCGAAAATTTTGAAAAATTTGATGAAAATGCATGAATGCATGTAATATAACAAAAAGGAAGGATAAAAGTGTCTTACCAGATGTTAAGGAGGAAAACCCTTGAAGCTTTGACTCAAAAAAGAACAAAAAAAAATTTGACTGAGAAGGAATTGAGAGGAATCAAAGAAGAAGACAAATTTTGAAAAACATGTGTTCTGATTCCTTTTATTTTTGAATAAAAACAATTTTCAATTGGTAGGGAGGAATTGAGCCAGGATTCGAAAAAGTTTTAAAACCAAATTCGACTTATCGAAAGAAATTGAAGGAGGAATCGAATCAGGTAGTGAGTTTTGTTCTAAAAACGTCAAAAAAAGTTCAATTGATCGAGACTTAAGAAACCAAAATTTTTTGAAAACCTGACATTTTCTGTAAAAAGACTTTTTAAAGCAGGATTTCATGATTATGAAATGCATGTGAATGATTCCAAAAGTTTTCAAAAATGTCATTCTTTTCAACCATTTCACTTTTTATCAAACTTCAAAATTTTCTCCTCGAAAATTTCAACTCAAACCCCAAAAAAAGCATTAAACATCACAAAAAGCATAATCTTTGGATGACCATATTAATTAACACACAATCACATGTACAAAGTTTAACAAAGATTTGCGTGTGGTGTGTGCAACTAGTAAGTGTATAAGATACATAAAAGGTGATATGTAGATAGTAATTAAACAAAATTTCTACATCATCAATCAAATTAGTTTGAAAGTGACTATCATCTAAAGAGTTATATCATATAACTCCTACATCTCCTAGAAAACACGCTTGCAATCATGTAAAAAATTTTCTTTTCTTTTTTTTCTTTTCTTTTTCTTTTGAATTCTCTTTTGAATTTTCTTTTGATATTCTTATTCTTTTTGAAATCAACACCTCGTTTAATCTTGTTGTGCAAGTGCTACACCTTACCAAGCACAACTTTTATAATTTGCACATAGGTGTTTATGATTGGTGAGTAATAGTGGTGAGATGGCTATTTATGCCTTTCTCCTAGGATTTTTTAGTCCTTACAATCAAAAGAATGTGACATCAAAATCAACAGCATGTGTTTAAAAACCATAAACAACTCACACAATTAAGCACTACATAGCACAAACTAGCAAAGTGTAGAAAAATAGCTCATCATAGCTAAACAAGGTACATAGTTATGAAATGCAAATTTCATGGGTTAACCTCAATTACACACTTGGTGATGTGCAATACAATTTAAAAAAAAAAAATTAAAAATCCTAACACACCTAGAATGAAATGCATGAAGGTAACGCAAAGGAAAATCCTAATCAAAAACATTTTGGTCACAAGGAATTGAAAGATTAAGCACAAGGACCATGTTAGATAGGCTCACTGAAATTGAGTCTTTTGCATCCACACTCTCTTAGATGCAAACTTAGAATTTGAGTTTTTAGACAAATTGGATTGATGATCAACTCCTACATTGGCATAAAGGTTAAGAGCTTTTACCAATTCATGAATAAGTGCCATGGGATCTTGTGCTTTTGGCACAGGCACCTTTTGTTTGGTTGCTTGTTTTGATGCTTGCAACTTAAAACAATTTGGGTGGGTATGCCTAGCTCCACAACAAAAGTGACAAAACCACTGAGGTTTGTGTTGTTTCTTTCTTCCAGGATGATTGGGTTTCTTGGGTTTTGACTCACTATGATCTACCCTAATCTTTCTAGTAGCTAGACTCTTTTACTTAGGCATCTTAACTTCTGGTGTAGGAATAGATGAAAAAGGTATAAACTTAGTAAGATGAACAACAGAAGTAGAAACACTCTCAACAAACCCTAACCCTATCTTATCAGAAGTAGATTTTTGAACATTCAGCATGTTATCCAGTTTAGAAATTGAAGTCCTATCAGGTTGTTCTCTAGCAACAAATAATTTAGATTCTAAACTTTTAACTTTCTCAATAAAAGGCATGTTCTCAATCTTAATGGAGGTTATGAGTTCATTAGTGTCAAACAATTTAACCAACAAATTTTTCTTTTCTTGCTCAAGCGTGTTTATCCTTTTCAAACCTAAGTCAACATTCGTAGCATCCTTTGCTACAATCTTGCAAAGCTTGTTATAAGCCTCTCGCAAGTCAACATTCTTAGAGAGTTCCCCATAAGAAGGGTTCTCATCACCAATTTCATACTCACTTACTACAGCAATAGCAGTGAAAGCCATGCAATTTCCTTCTTGATCACTTTTAGGCTCATGATTAGAAACTTTATCATCAGTAAGGGTAACAACCATAGCTTTTCCCTTAGATCTCAAATAAGTAGGACATTCTGACCTAAGATGACCATACCCCTGATAACCAAAACACTATTGACCTAGAGAATTGTTAGAGGATTGAACAACCTTATCTTTGATTTTTTAGAATTATTGTTTTTAGTTGTTTCATTCTTCTTTACATTCTTAGGGTCAACATTGTTTTGATTTCTAGCCCTTCTATTATTGTTCTTTAGAAAGTTTCTAAAGTTCTTAGCAAGATAAGCAATCTCTGTAGAAGAGATTTCATAATCAAATCCACAATCATCTACATCATCAACAGATTTCAAATCTATAGATTTGGATTTACTAGTTTTGGGTAAGTCAGACTCATAGGATTGAAGAGATCCTACAAGCTTATCAACAGGTATAATGTCTACATCCTTGCTTTCAGTTATAGCAATGACTTTGGGTCTAAAGTCCTTAGTTAAGGATCTAAGGATCTTCCTAAAAATCTTAGGTTGATCATAAACGTCACCCAAATTAAAGGTTGAGTTCACTATGTCACTCAATTTGGCATAGAACTCATCAAAGGTCTTGTCATCAGACATTCTAATGCTTTCAAACCTAGAGGTCAACTGTTGCAGTTTATTAATCTTTACAGCCTCAGTGCCTTCATGCATAGTTTACAGAATATTCTAGGTAGTATGAGCAAATTCTTTTAAACTCTTCCATAGAAATAGAATTGAATATATCATTCATAGTCTTGCTATTAAAGCTTGCTGCTTTTTTTTTAGTAGTAGTTCATTCACTTATAGTAGTGGTAGGTCTCTCCCAACCATTTTCAACAGAGAGCCATACCTCTCATCTAGAGATTTCAAGAAGGCTTTCATCCTAACCTTCCAATAACCATAGTTGTTCCCATCAAAATGGGAAGGGATCACAAGAGAATAACCGTGTTCTATGATAGCAGGGGTCAGTGATCAACTTAAGGTAAACTACCTAAACAAGAGCTCACATGCTCTGATACCACTTGTTTGTCTGTTTGGACTCCTTAAAACAAATTGTTTAACCTAATATATTAGCCAAGTGATTACTTAGGTTAATTATGAGATCTAAGTTAAACAGTGAAAGATAATATCGTGCATAGCAGCAGAAAAGTAAATAACGCACATATATTATCACTCAAGAAAACTAATGAAACGAACTATTTCAAGGTAAAAACCTGGGGAAGACTTGACCTAGCTATCTTTAAGGTAAACAAATCCATTAACAGAGAGTTGAAGCTTATACGATAAAATTTAATCCTAAATCTATTGTTACCTCTGAGAGTAACGTACTGATACAACCACGTGCATACTTCGAATTCAAGGACTCTTCTCTCTGGGATTTGCAGCACACATGCTCCCATGCTTATGACTTTGAGATACCACTCAATGATTTCAAATCACCACTTGTTGATCTTGCAGCAGGAACTAGATTCCACCAGCACTTGATTGTAGATCTTGTTCCGGTAGATACTTGTTGAGTTAGAAGGCACAAAACCTCTTAGATCTCACAGGAGTAAGTCACTATCTTCCAAGAGTCTTCAAAACGTAGTTAGAGTTTTCCTTTTATACTTAGGAATGTTGGACTAAAACCCTAAATGTTTTCATCGGCTTGGACCTAATTTAAAATTCTGTAAAAACTATTTTTCTACGATTTTCAATTGGTCGAGCCTATCCTTTGATTGATCAAGCTTCACTGTCAAGCTTCACTGAATTTCAATTCTTTTTCCTGCAACTTGAATGTTCTTGAGACTTGACTTGAATCACTTTGAGCAATGTCTAACACTTATTCTAGACATGTTTTTATTCTAGATTTGACAACATAAATAAATTAGGACTCTAAACATTTAATCTTAAATCTTTAAAATCTAATAATAATAATGAAAATAATACACGTACAACTACAAAGACAAAGTAAACAAAAAAAAAAAAAGAAAAAAAAAATTGATGGCAGTTGACTATGTTACAAAGGAAAAAAAAAACATTACAAGCCTACGAGCAAGCTCTAGCAACTGCACACTATATTTAATATTGATGAAAAGAAATTTTTTCTAACAAAAAAATTGAAAATTAGAGTCGGATATCATTTTTGTTGGTCCCTAGTCCAAGTACTGAATCATCGATCATTGTGTCAGCTATATTCGCAGCATTGACAGTGCAACTGGGATAGGGCTCTATCATATTTGCTTATTATTGGTTTCCAGGTTGTTATACCATGTTTGAAAGTTGAAACAAGAAAAGCCAAGTAATATATCTGGTGTTAATGCTAAATCTTCATTTGCTTGACAATACAGTTCCAAAACGATTAAGCCTAAACTTACACAAAAAGTTCTGTGCCTTCATTAGTACTAAATTGAGCAATGATGGTTAAGCAGGACCCTTTTTGTCCTAAACCATGTAAATTGAGTACGTTTGTCATCTTTAAAAAAAAAAAAAAATAGAACATGATTTTATGTAACATTCACGAGAGGTGTTTATATGAAGTTCTAGAGATCATAATTGAACCAAAATCTTGATTTAATATTTATTGTGATTGCTTTCTTCCATCTGTATTTCTTTGTTTCGATATTGGGTGTGCACAAGAGGATAACTAATTGCTAAGTCAATTTATCAACAATTTAATAATCAACTTGTTAGGTTCTAAAAGTTTAGAACAACTAGCAAACCATGAGCACAAACTTGTCTAGGTATAGATCTTAGAGTTTATAGAGTTTATTAGACAATGCTTAAGGTGTTACAAGTCAAAATATAAGAACATTTAAGCTGCAGAAAAAAGAATTCAAATTCAGTGAAATCCAACCGATCAAAAATCGTAGACATTAAATTTCTGCAAAATTTTATTTTAGCCCAAACTTTGCTTAAACATTTTGGGTTTCAAGTGAAACACTTCTAGTATATAAAGGAAAACTCTAACTACATTTTGAGAGTTCTTAAAGAGAAAATAGTGCATCTTGTGCCTCTAATTGTAGATCTAGGGTTTTGTACCCAAAGCTCTTTCAAGTCTTCTGTTGGCAATATTCTTTGAAGAAACGCAAGATCTGGTGTTGTAAAAGTTGTTGCTACAAAGATCAACAAGTGAAGGTGATCTGAAACCTTTGAGTGGGATCTTAATGTCACAAGCAAGGCGGCTTGTGTTGCTGTAAATCCAAGAAGAGAAGGAGTTCGTGGATTCGGAGCTTGCATGTGGTCATGTCAGTAAGTTACTACTGGAGGTAGCAATAGATTTTAGGTTAAATCTTTTGTAAAAACTTCAATTCTCTTATGGTGGATTTGGTGGATAATTAGGTTAAATCCTCCCCAGGTTTTATCTTGAAATGGTTCGTTTCATTGGTTTTCCTAGGTCATCATATCGTGTATTATTTACTTTTCCGCATCTTTGCATGATATGATTTATTTGTGTTTAACTTCGATCTGAATAATTAATTTAAGTAATCACTTGGTTAATATATTAGGTTAAACAATCTAGTTTAAGGGATCTAAATATAACAAACACAACTAAATACTAAATCAAAACTCATTAATTGAAGATTTTAACTAAATGCCAAAACAAAATCTATTAACTTACTACTAAGACCGTTTTCATATATATTGATTTATTTGAACATTTTAATCAAAGATTTTGACAAATTAGCCTACAAATTCAAAAATAGATCCAAAGCTTTTCATTGAAAATTTGGGGGATTTGAATTTGTGAGAATGATTCCAATAATGTAGTGGTTTCGGGGTTAGATATAACAACAAAACTCTACTTTTCATTTGCCTTATTTAACTATCATGGTTGGAAAAATGCCATTATATTTTATCTATAGCCTTTCTGTTTATAATAGTAAAAGATCAAAATTTTGAATAAGAATGAACTAATTTTTTTTCTTTTTTTTTTTTTATCTGTTATTGTTATTATATATAGAGAACTCAAAATTTTTATAATATCAAAATCTTGAACAAAAGGAATGAATTTTTTTTTATTTGTTACTATACATAGAGAGCACAAAATTTTCATTAGTTACACAAATAAAACAATATGACATCTTTTATTTTAGTCTTTAAAAATAAAAACTCTTTGCCTTTGGTTGGTTTTTCAAAGGGTAAGATAAAAGAACTTTTTAACACACCTATATTAATAAAAAAAATTATATATTTTGTTATACGAATATTTAGTTGTCAACATATTTTCTTTTAAAATACAATTGATAATCTAATTTGAATTTCGCATTAATTGTAGCTTTTGAAGTGACCCCGAAAAAGAAAAACAAAATAAATCTTATAATGGAATAGAGGGAATGACATATTTGAAAGACTTACAATACAATATACACTCAAAAAGACATAACTCTTAAATATGTAGCGCAAGACTTTAAAATCACAGAAATTACTCTTTTTTTTCTCTATGTAGGAACATACTCACTTGATTTTTCTTTTGATAGATAAACACATGCATAGAGCGGTAGAGGGAAGGAGATTTTTAAAAAACTTACAATATGATACAGAGTAACACACACAAAAAGTCAAAAGGGCCTAACTCTTTTTTCTTTTTCTTTTTTTGAGTCAAAAGGGCCTAACTCCTTTCTCTTTCTTTTTCTTTTTTCTTTTTTTTTTTCTTTTTTAAAAATTTTTTAAGTAAAAAAGGCCTAACTCCTGAATGTGTAAATATTTTAGTTTGTCTTCATTATTGAATAATTGCTTTACACATAGTATTTTATTGCTTTTACTTGTGTGTTATGATCAACAAACCAGTTCTCAAAAACACGAAATGACGACAATAACTGCAAATCGTTACAAAAAGTTAATAAATAAATTGTATTTTATATCGTTCATTACTCCTTTTTTTCTTACAAATAAACGTTCGTAAAATTAGTTTGTAAATTGTTACTTATTTTATTATTGTCCATTACCCATGCTTTCTCACTAATTGGTAATTGCTACTATTACTGGTGCTTTATGTTATCTTAAACAGCTACTACCAACACGGCAACACCTATGACGTTTGGGCTTTGACGTAGACTTGGCCTCTGGCCAGTGGCGGAGCCAAGAAGTTTTATTTGGGGGGCCACAATTAACATAAACTATATATCTAAACAACAAAAAACTCAAGATGAAGAAAAAAATTCGTATCATTATCATTATATTTAAAATGTTTTGAAGAATTTATTTTATATTTTATGTTTCTATTTATTTATTTAGATGTAAAAGAATACTATGTCATTGTATATTGTTTACCCTATAATTTATAAGTTATTTGAATATTAAATGAAACACAGTTTTTTTTTTTTTTTTTTTTTTTTACAATTTGCTGGCAGCCAAGTATTGTAATTAAATCAATTATAAATCATAGATATGTGGTTAAAACGATTGAAAATTACATGGAATAAAAAAAAAAAAAAAACATTTGGAAAGATATTATTACATTTTACACACCAAAAAAAAAAAAAAAAAACACTAATGCTATTCACAACCTAATATACACACGCATATATATATATATATATATATATATATATATATATATATATATATATATATATATATATATATATCATCACTCTTGACATATATTATGAGAAGATTATTACTTAATTATTTGTTGACTATGCTTACACTAAAAAGTATTTAGAAATTTAATAATAAATAAAGGGGGCCAAATTGTATTTTCCCAATTAGCTACTTGTAAATATAATTACATCATATATTAAAATAGATATTTTTCAAAATATTTGGGGGGCCAAGGCCTGCTCTAGTCCCTTTGATCATCCTGTTGGAAATATGCATATACGCAGCGGAAAGTTAAACGGATCTACTTCATTCACAATCTATAACATGCACTATGTAAATTTAAGAATTGAAGTATAAGAGAGCATACCTTGAAGCGGTGAATTTCAAAAACTAAGATCGAAGCACTTGGGAATACTTTTAATCTTCACTCCAATTCCACTAACGCCCAAGAAGTGTGGACTCTCAATTGGTTACAAAGGATGAATTTGAGAGTGACATACACTCATCTACACCATTTTACAATGATGTTTCTCATGCACAAAATTCTGTACGTTTTTCCCTTTGTATCTAACCAATTATCTAATTAGGCTGACCTTTTGGGCCTTTCCAATTGGGCTTAAGTGTGTGGCTTGGAGTGGGACCAAAAGGGACCAATAAGACACTAGCTCCAATGGGCCTTGGACTTTTCTGTCAACTCTTGACAAGTCCAAAGTTACCATTAACTATATTTAATACCACTATATAAATATAGTTGCACTCTAGGCCTTATCTATAAATTATATCACAAGACTTTATTGTACATGCAACCCTTTCATAAAATATTCGTAGTAATACAAAGTCATTAATGTAGACTGTCACTTTGTAAATTACTACATCTTAATCCTTGAGTACCCGGTTTAATCCTTTTAAGTTATTCACCATATATTTATGAAATCCAATTTCATAAATATATACTTTAGTAATTTCTTACTAAAGTGGTTAGGCCTAACTCTCTAAATAACTAAACCCATTAAACTTATCTCAAGGGAATATTTTATATCTCCGTTAAGAGACTATGAATTCCATATTAAGAATATATGTTCCATCAACACTAAATGTGGCTGCCCAATATAATGAGGTTTTGACCGTTACTTTAGATCTCACTCCTGATATATCAAAGCAACCTACACTACATGATCAAGTCCATTATTCTCTCAAGATTAAGAGTTCATGCAAATATAAGTCGTGAGATTTATTATTCAATTGACAGTCTTTACAAGAATAATAAATCTCACAGCGGTCCAGTTCAATATGTTTTAACTCTTAAAACATATCAACATATCAACTAGAAGTCACCACTTCCATGATCAAGACAAATCATCTTAGTTGATACGTTATAGTCTTCGCAGATGAAACGCCCAATTTCATCACCGACTACGAACTAAATTCTGAGTTTACAAAGAACTTGTAATTTATATCTTCTGTGACTTTTCACATAAATCACATACTATGCATCTCATGGACTATATGATAATGTCCAAATATTCATATTACCATTATTTCAGATAATAATAAAACAAATTTATTAATTACAATATTAAGTCATACATCATGTTATACATAATGTCACACATAATATCATACATAACATCATACAATAGGATTTAAGGGCACTAATCCTAACAATCTCCCACTTGTCCTAAAGACTATTGTGCACTAATCTAACTCCCATTCCCTCCAAATGCGACTCGAAGGTCTTTTGAGGCAATGCTTTGGTAAAGGGATCTGCTAGATTATTTGCACTTTCAATCTTTGCTACCACCACATCTCCACGAGCAATAATATCTCTAATGATGTGGTACTTTCTCTCAATGTGCTTTCCTTTCTTATGATTCCTTGGATCTTTAGATTGTGCAACTGCTCCACTATTGTCGCAAAACAAAGTAATGGGAACTTGCTCAATTCTTACTACACCAAGGTCAGAAAGGAATTTCTTGAGCCATATAGCTTCTTTTGCTGCTTCACAAGCAGCAACATATTCTGCTTTCATGGTGGAGTCCGCAATGCAAGATTGCTTGACACTCCTCCATGTTATGGCTCCACCTCCCAAGGTGAAAACACATCCTAATGTGGACTTTCTGAAATCGAGATCCGATTGAAAATTTGAGTCTGTATAGCCAATGGGAATCAAATCCTCACAACAGTAAACAAGCATATAATCTCTCGTTCTTCGAAGATACTTGAGAATATGCTTTACAGCTTGCCAATGTTTTGGTCCTGGATTTGATTGATATCGGCTGACCATGCCGACTGAATAACAAATATCTAGTCTAGTACAAAGCATGACATACATGAGACTTCCCACTACAGAAGCATAAGGAACTTGTCTCATCATATCTACATCCTCTTGAGTCTTAGGTCTTTGGTCATTAGACAGAGTAACTACATGTCTAAAAGGAAGTAAACCTTTCTTGGAGTTTTGCATGCTAAACCGTTCTATAATATCTAACATAAAGTAAATTATCACAACTATATCACACTACCACATAGACCGGTCAGGGGATCCACCCATTTACAACTGGTATGATATTGTCCTCTTTGGTATGCAGACTCTTGAACCCATGGATAGAAGCCTCACCCATACCCTCAAGGTTTTTCTCTCCCCTCATGGGCAGTAGTTAAAGCACATCAAATAGAACCTCTTTTGCATGTGCTCTTTTGGCCCCATGGATAGCAGCCTCACCCACACACAATCAAGGAACCTCTTCCCCCCATAGGCAGCAGGGAAGAACGCATCATCCAAAGTGAAAGGGCACTAACCTGGATCTGATTCCGTTGTCACAAAGACTACGAAAACCAAATCGGGTGATCACTGGGAAATCACACATGGCATGGTGTTAAAACCACATAAAGCTCATAGGTTATATTACTTTGAAACACATTGTTTATATTCAGGTAGTTTCAGAAAAACTTTAAATAATCTAACCTCTACAAAATTTGTAAGGTTTTCAACTTCATTCTTGTCAAGAGATTTTTTATCAATTTCCCACATAACAAGACAAGCATCTTTAAATTTTCTAATATACCATAAAATCCAAGATTTCCCTATCAAAAATTAAATAAAAGATGCTCATTTTTCCATATCAACAATTCATGCATTTCCCCAAATGCAATACCAAAAATGATGAATTTTCATATATAATCATATATATATTAAGGTAACGACACAATAGTTTTTAGGAAAATATAGTTTCCATAGGTAGTTTCCAAAAGTGTGTCTAACCCAAAAACAGCATTTATGCAACATGATTATTCTTAAAAAATCCCATTAAAAATCCACTTACCTTGCAACCCGCAAAAAGCCTAATTCTCCAAGCTCCAAAGGAGATTAGCTAGAACCTCAACAATATCAAGCAAACCTAACACAATAAGCATAAAGCTTAAAATTGTATTTGTGAGAAGATGAAAAAGAAAACAAGAGTAGAGGACCTTTGTTGACCGGCCAAAAGAGAGAAAAGGGATAGTGTGAAATGAGTGGTGGAGAATGGTGGGTAGGTGGGAGCACATGGGACACTTAAAATACCTGACCCTTTTTTTTTTTTTTTTTTTTTGTGACTGGAATGTTACAATATTGCCCTTGAACACTTATTTTCAGCTACAGCAACACTCGTGCATGTAGAAATGTATTAAGGACTTAAGGTCATAGGTTCTCTGATCTAAATAAGATTCTGATGTGAGAGGTGTTGGAAAATCTAGTTTTGTATCTCATACAAAACATACAGCGGAAGCAACAATCACGGATCTACTTCAATCATAAAAGATAACATATAACCATGAATTCTAGAATAAAGAATAGAAAGCATACCTTGATTCAGTGAATTTCAAAACCATGATTTGAGAATACCTTTAATCTTCATCTCAATTCCACATGGTGCCCAAGATGTGTGGTCTCTCAATCAGTCTTTTGTACATAGACTCAAAGAAAAATCCTTCTTCTTCTCCTTGTGGAGAAAAACTGATTTCTTTTCTTTTCATCATACGTACGTTAAAACTACTCTCTTTATTTCTTTATTTAATAACTCTTATTAAATAATGACTGATTATCTAATTGGATTAGCCTTTTTGGGCCTACCCAATTGGGCTTTAGTTTGTGGCTTGAGATGGGACCAAAGGGAACAAATAAGACTCTAGCTCCAATGGGCCTTGGGCTTTTCTATCAACTCTTGACAAGTCCAAAGTTACCATTAATTATATTCAATACCACTATAAGAATATAATTGCACTCTAGGCCTTATTAATAAATTATATCCCAAGACTTTATTATACATGCAACCCCTTCATTAAAATATTCTTAGTAATACAAAGTCATGAATATAGATTGTCACTTTGAAGATTACTACATCTTAATCCTTGAGTACCCGGTTTAATCCTCTATGTTATTCATCATATATTTCTAAAATCCAATTTCATAAATATATACTTTAGTAACTCCTTACTAAAGTGGTTGGGCCCAACACTCTGAATAACCAAACCCATTAAACTTATCTCAAGGGAATATTTTATATCTCCGTAAAGAGATTATGAATTCCATCTTGAGAATATATGTTCCATCAACACTAAATGCAGCTGCCCAACATACTGAGGTTTTGATCATTTCTTATAGGTCTCACTCTTGATATATCAAAGTAGCCTACATCTCATGATCAGGTCCATTATTCTCTCAGGATTTAGAGTTGATGTAAATAGAAGTCGTGAGATTTATTATTCATTTGACAGTCGTTAGGTGAATAATAAATCTCACAGCGGTCCAGTTCAATATGTCTTAACTCTTAAAACATATCAACATATCAACTAGAAGTCTCCACTTCCATGACCAAGACAAATCATCTTAGTTGATATGTTATAGTCTTCGCAGATGAAATGCCCAATTTCATCACCGACTACGAACTACATTTTGAGTTTACAAGGAACTTCTGATTTACATCTTCTGTGACTTTTCACATAAATCACATTTAATGCATCTCATGGACTAAGATAATGTCCCATTAGTTCATAAATAGTTTCACATAATTAAACAACTTAATTATTTATAACATGCCAATAAATTGGATTTTAGGGCATAAACCCCAACAAGAGGTTGCTACCCTATTGCATTTCTTATGACTTGTGATGTGCTTTGGTTTTGGGGTAGATGTGAAGGACGTGAATTATGTGATGAATTATGACTTCCAGGAGTATATTCACCGCATTAGTCGAATTGGAAGGGCCGGGGCAAAAGGAACTGCATTAACTTTCTTCACAGCTGGAAACACTATATTTGCTAAGGAACTCATCTGCATACTTGAAGAAGCTGGATAAAAGGTTAGTCTTGAATTGGCTACAGTGGGGCATGGTGCATGAAAACTTCTCTCAAAAACCACAAATTCTATAGCAGAAGCTTTAAGAAGAAAGAAACACAAAGAGAGAGAGAGAAAAGAGACTGAAAAAGAATGCTTTAAGTATTATACGCTGAAAATTGACTAGATACATTTACAATGGAGGTACCAATCTATATATACATATAGAGTAAGAGAGAGAGCATGAGAGAGATTGGTAACTGCCTCACACGTGCTCTAACAGACTCACACATGTACAATACCAGCAATAACAGACTAACAGTTAATAACATTACAACACACACATAAAACGACACTGTTCCCTTTAATGAGAAACAGTTACAACATACATAAAATGGCATCGTTTCCTTTAATGAGAAATGATGGCGTTTTGTTTCAACTTTGCTTTATGTTTTCCCAGCCTTATACATGACAGCATTTTGATATTAGAAGTAGCTGTTGGAGCTTCTTCTTCTTCTTCATGATTTGAATCTTCTGGACCTCCAGAACTAGAAGCACTGCCATGGCTTTCATCCCCCCTCAAATGAATGGGGAATATCCACATGAGTTTGGAGGTATGCCAATTAAACCAAGGAGAAGGAAGACCTTTAGTAAACAGATTAGCTAGTTGATCATGAGTGGAGATGAACTTAATCAACAGATCATGCCTAAGGACTTTCTCACGAATGAAATGATAATCAACCTCAATGTGTTTGGTATGAGCATGAAACATAGGATTAGTGGCAATAGCTAGAGCACTAACATTATCACACCAGAGAAGAGGAGGATGAGGAAGGAAAAGACCAAAATCATGAAGAAGCATCCTAATCTAATACAACTCAGCAGTAGTTGAAGCCAAAGCACGATACTCAGCCTCAGTTGATGAACGAGAAACAGTTCCTTGTTTCTTGGCAAACCAAGAGATAGGACAATTGCCAAAGAAGAGCACCATACAAGAAAGGGAACGCCTATCCACAGGGTCCCCAGCCCAATCAGAATCACTATAAGCAAACAAAGAAATAGGACTAGGAGTAAAGGCAATTCCAAAATGCAATGTGCCTTGAAGGTATCTAAGAATACATTTGGCTGCCTGAAGATAATTTTGAGAGGTGTACTCATATATTAACATGCTTGTTGAACTGCAAATGAGAGATCTAGCCTTGTAAAAGTAAGATATTGCAAGGCACCAACCAAGCTCCTATAGGATGTAGGGTCAGATAACAAGGGACTATCATTAAGGAGAAGATGAGAGTTAGGGAGAAGATGAGAGTTAGTGAAGGAAGGAGTTTTACAGGGCTTACAGTTAGTCATACCAAACTTCTTAAGGAGTTTAGATGCATACTTGGTCTGATGAACAAATAATCTAGAAGAAGTGTAATCAATTTGCAGTCCAAGAAAGTAATGAAGTAATCTGTCATCTTTGAGATCAAAATCCACCCCTAACAGCTTGATAACAGAAGAGACAAAACTAGATTTGTTGCCTGTGATGATTATATCATCCACATATAGCAACAAAAAGACAATAGAAGAACCATCTCAAAATGAAGAGGTTGCCATCTGCAACAGAAGCACAGAAACCAAATTGAAGCAATTGAGAAGTGAACCTCTCAAACCAAGCCCTAGGTGCTAGTTTGAGACCATAAAGAGCCTTGTGAAGAAGACAGACATGTTTAGGGAAGGTAGGATCAACATAGCATTGAGGTTGAGCCATATAAACTTCTTCCTTAAAAACACCATGTAAAAATGCATTACTGACATCTAACTGCCTCAATTCCCAACCAAACTGCACAACCAAAGCTAGAAGAATCCTAACAATAGCAGGCTTAACCACAGGACTAAAAGTCTCATCATAATCCATGTCATATTGCTGAAGATAACCCCTTGCAACCAACCTGGCTTTATACCTTGCTACAGAGCCAAAACTGTGCCTCTTCAACTTATAAACCCATTTGCAAGTGACCACATTTTTATGGGGAGGAAGAGGAACCAAAGACTAGGTATGTTGCTTCTTTAAGGACTGAAATTTAGCATCCATAGCAGCCACCCATTGAGGGTGTTTAGAGGCAACAGTGAAAGAAGGTGGTTCTGTCATAGTGCAATCAGACTGAACCTGCATAACTTTAGGCTTATAGATACCATGCTTTGACCTTGTGAGTATAGGATGAGAATTAGTTGAAATAGGAACAATGGCAATAGAGTCAGATGCAATAGGAGCAGACTGTGAGGAAGATGAAGAATGGATAGGAGCAATAACAAGTAAGGAAGTAGAAGAGGGACTAGGAACTGATGAAGGAATAGCCAAAGGAGGAGGAACAATAGGAATGGGAAGTGATGGAGAAAGAAAAGAAGGAAGAAGGGAAGATGTGAGATCAGGAGGTGTGGAAGCAGTAACAGACTCAGTAGATGAAGTATGAATAGACTCATCAAAGAAAGGCTTAGGCTGAGAAAACCAGGTAGAGATCAATGAGGAGAAAGGAATATGAGGATTAGTAAAGTTAGAATCATAAGCAAAGGGAAAGAGAGACTCATTGAACAAAACATGACGGGCAATGTAAATTCTGTTGGAAGTAGGATCAAGACATATGTAACCTTTAGAAAGTGGAGGATAGCCTAGAAACACACAAGGTTTAGATCTAGGCTGTAGCTTATTTTGGTTAAAATGCCTAAGATATGGATAACAGGCATAGCCAAAAGCTTTAAGAGCATGAAGAGAAGGAGGTTTGGAATAAACTTTCTCCCAAGGAAAGTGAAAACCTAAGACTGAAGAGGGCATTCTATTGATAAGGTAAGTTTCAGCAAAAAAAGCATAAGACCAATAATTGAGAGGGAGATGAGACTGGTAGAGAAGAGTAAGACCAGTTTCAACTATATGCCTATGCTTTCTCTCTGAAACTCCATTTTGTTCAGGAGTATGAAGGCATGAGGATTGGTGGAGAATGCCAGAAGCAGAACAAGAGGACTTAAACTCAGTATTAATGTATTCAGATCCATTATCAGTCCTTAGAACTTTAAGTTTAGAACTGAATTGAGTTTCAACCATGGATTTGAAGTGCTTGAAAACAGAAAGAACTTCATTTTTATGTTTAAGGAGAAATAACCAAGTAAAACGAGAGTAATCATCAGCAAATATCACATAGTAATTAAAACCAAGTAAAGAAATGATTGGAGAAGGACCCCAAACATCACTATGCACAAGTTCAAGAAGGGAAGTAGAAATAAGAGGAGTTTTATTCAAATGAAATCTGTACATTTTAGCACTTATACAGTATTCACAAGATGAACAAACTTCATCAATCTGAGACAACGAAAGAGAAGAAAATATAAGGCTTTAAAGCAGAAAATGTGATGTGGTTTAACAGTGACAAAGGTAGGAGTCTGGATAGGATTGAAGCAAGTGGTTGAAGACATATTAGAGTCAGATGGAATAGGATAAACCCCGTCTTTACTCAATCCTGCGTAGAGGATCTTCCCCATGGGTAAATCCTGAATTAAGAACTTATGTGCAAAATAACAAAAAGCATTATTTTGGAGACAAAGTTTATGAACAGATAAAAGATTTGAAGCAAGGTCAGGCACTCTTAAAATGTTATCAAGCCTAAAGTTATGAGTTGGAGTTTGAAGCTCACCATTGCCAATGTGAGTAACTGGCAATTCTTGACCATTGCCAACTGTGAAAGTCTCAGATCCTTGAATTGGTTGTTGCAGAAGAGAGAGTTATGACAGGTTAGGAGTCACATGATCTGAGCAACCTATGTTAGTGAGCCAAGCATTAGAAGCTTGAACTCGAGCAGCATTAGCCACCATAGAGGCAAGCTTGGCAGGTGGATGCCTCCCTTGATATGTGAAATCCATGCGATGGTAACAGTCAAGAGCTAAGTGACCACTCTTGCCACAGATCTGACAGGTAGGCCTACTTGATTGACCTAGATTCTGATTAGATGATTGCTTAGCTTGATTGAAGGTCTGAAAATGTGGAGAAAACCCTGAATTGCCTGAACTAAAATTGCTTGGATTGAAATTCTAAAATTGATTAGGACTGGAATAACCATTACCACCATAGTGAGAACCTCTAGAATTATGATTATTACCACGACCTCTTCCTCTCTGATTGTGATTTCCACCTCCTTTTCCTCGTTGAAAACCTTGAGAATGAAAGTTTGCAACCATAGCCATAGAGGCTGAATCAACAGTATTAGACCTCTTTTTGATAACTCTCTCTTCAGCATTGAGCAGAGCATTCAACTCCTCCATTGATAATACATCACTTATAGTCCTAATTGCTGAAATGAAAGAATCATATTCAGAGGGAAGACCATCAAGAATGATATGGAGAAGCTCCTCATCATCCACAAACACAGAAACAGCAGCCAATCTATCTCTAGCTTTCTTAATTTTCTGAAAATAGCCATCAATTGAATCAACACCCTTCTTAATTGCATTCAATTCATTATGCAAACTCATAACATAAGATCTTGAGACAGATGCAAATCTCTTCTCTAACACTCTCCACACTCCCCTAGTAGATTTCTGCCCAACTATAAGAGCAAGAATGGCAGGGGAAAGAGTTGAATTCAAGAAGTTGAACATAGCTTGTTCACGATTCTTCTAGGCTATGAAAGCTAGATTAACTTCAGTAATGAAATTACCAAATGAATCTTTAAGAAATCTATCTAGAGCAATGATTGAATCATCAAGAACATAAATCATTGAATAGGTATCAAGAATTACCTTGATTTGATGTTTCCAAACTATGTAATTTCCATAATCGAGCTTCACAGTCATCATGTATGACATATTTGACAACAATAGCAGTGAAGAATTCACTGGTAAACTCGCAGTAGCCATAGCAGGCAGAGCAATCGAAGCAAATGATGAAGAAGATGAACCAGATTGAGCAGAAGCCATTGAAATGGATCAATGCTCTGATACCATGAAAACTTCTCTCAAAAACCACAAATTCTATAGCAGAAGCTTTGAGAAGAAAGAAACAGAGAGAGAGAGACTGAAAAAGAATGCTTCAAGTATTATACACTGAAAACTGACTAGATACATTTACAATGGAGGTACCAATCTATATATACATACAGAGTAAGAGAGAGAGCACGAGAGAGATTGGTAACTGCCTCACACGTGCTCTAATAGACTCACACACATACAATACTAGAAATAACTAACTGACAGTTAATAACATTACAGCACACACATAAAACAACACCGTTCCCTTTAATGAGAAACAGTTACAACATACACAAAATGACACCATTTCCTTTAATGAGAAACTATGGCGTTTTGTTTCAACTTTGCTTTATGTTTTCCCAGCCTTATACACGACAGCGTTTTGATATTAGAAGTAGCTGTTGGAGCTTCTTCTTCTTCTTCATGATTTGAATCTTCTAGACCTCCAGAACTAGAAGCACTACCATGGCTTTCAGTGCACCTCTTCCCCCTTAGATTAGTTGACTAGTTTGAATACTCTTAGGTGGTGTTTATATGCATGAGTGTGTGTACTTGGTTACTGAAATCAATTGTTTCAGTGAATATCAATCAATTAGGTCATAGGGGTTTTCGAGATTGTGGGGTGGGTTACGGTGGTGGTGGCACGCTGTATTTTGTGGGAAACATTAGCATGTATGATTAGAAAATAGGAGTTAAAATGTCTTTTCTCCTTTCAACTTTAATTTATGTTGATTTTTTGTTCAATTACGTAGAGGACAAACTATAGTTAGTGGTGGACTATGTAAGATAAAACATCTGTTTATATCATAAAGGTTTTGTGGAAGGTGATAAACAATTGTATTTTCATTTTGCTTCGCCTTAAAGTAGTGAAAGTTTGCACAAAATGTTCTTGTCCTTAATTAACTTGGCCAAAATAGAAATTGTTGTGGCTGCTTTTGTCCTTATTTAGTGGGGATAAATACATTTTTCTAGTTTTATATGTAGATGACATTTTACTTGCAATTAGTGATTTGAGTTTGCTAAATGAGAGAAAATGGTCTCTCTCAATATTTTGAGATGAAGGATTTTGGACAACTTTATGTGTCATTAGCATTGCCATTTCAGAGATAGATCACAAACAAAGTTAGGATTTTCTCAAAAGGCCTGCATTGAAAGGGTTTTGAAGAGATCTGGAATGAAATGTTGTACTCATACAGTAGCACCCATTTTGAAAGGAGACAAACTTAGTTATAATCAATGTCCTTAGATTCAATTAGAGTAATAGAAAATGAAGAACATACCATATGTATTTTCAGTAGGTAGCTTGCTGTATGCACAAGTCTCACAAGGCCTGATATCAGTTTTGTAGAAGGTCAATATCAAAGCAACCCTAGTTTGGATCATTGGAAAGCTGCGAAAATGGTCATGAGATACAAGGAACCACTGATTACAGGTTGACTTACATGCATATTAATCAGTTGGAAGTGATTGGTTACTTAGAAAGTCTACCAGAAGATATATATATATATATATATATATATATATATTGGAGGTGATATATCTTAGAGAAGTACTAAACAAACAATTGTTGCTTCATCTACCATAGAGGCTATTAAATACTATGAAGCTCAACACATGCAACATGGTTAAGGAATTTTATCACAGTTCTCAAGATTTTCGATGTTGAATACTATGAAGCTACAACACATGCATTATGGTTAAAGAATTTTGTCACAGTTCTCAAGATTTTCGATTCTATATCAAGACCTTTAAAAATTTTGTGACAATCATTTTTCTTCTCTAAGAATTATAGAAGTGGAGCCGAAGTATAGCGCCATAAAGCACCCTATTGTTAGAGAGAATGTAAAGAAATAAAAGGCGACTTGGTATAAAAACCACGTGGAACATGTGGTTCTTGGTCGCTTATTTGATGTTTAATCTCTCTTTAATTGTTTTGTATTTAGGATATATATTTGGTTATTCATAGAGAAAAAGGTAAAGTATTTATTTTCTGCATATAAAGATTGCATTTGGGATAAGCTTATATTGGGCTTCTTTTTTTTTTTTTTTTTATTTAGCTTATTTTGACTACTATTTATGAGTCTCATTGCACTTTTTAGTACTATTCATGGACCTCATTGTATTATTTTAGTCAACTTTTAGTTTTATCAACAGTTCTTTTAGCAAAAAAATTTTAGTTTCAACTAAATAAGCTATTCCTAAATAGACCCAAAGTATAAATATAAATATAGTTTTATCCGTGGGCGAGATATGAAGGGTTACTCGAATGGCTAATAGATAGTCTATTCATAAAGAATTAATGGTTCATAAAATACTCACACAAGGAGTACCATACATTGTAATACATGGAAGTATGTGTTAAGAGTATTACCATCATGATTCATGTATTGGATTATTTATTTGAGTAAGAGCATTTCACAACAAGATGGCATAGGTAATATCTTTATATTACTATGACTATGACTCATCAAGTTATTTAAATGTCATGTGGGCCAAATGGGAGAATGTAAGATTATCTCTATTAGGAAGCTTGTGGTCCGCATAAAATTTACTCTAATTCATTAATTACAATATATATAAATTTATTTTAGAGTGATAGATAAAGACCCATCTTTTTAGAGTGTATTTGTTAACATCACTTAAAATGTCACTTAGTGATTAGATATTATTTAGTAAAAAAAACACTTTAAAGTAACTCTCAGTTAAACTTTTTGATGGAAGGAATATATATTAAAGAGGACAAACATTAAATTGGAAGAGTCCCTAGTCTAGCCTTTAAAAGACTGTTTTCTATCAAAGAGTTTTTAAGGCATTGGCCATAGACTAGAAAAAATCATTCACAACTCATTCTTTTGCAATGTGAATTTCTGTACAAATCATTTGAACAACATGACTAGAGGTATTTTATTTTACTACGACTGTTTTAGATTTCTTACAGCCAATTGATGCGTAAAGTCATTGTGTTGGGAGGTGTTGGTCATTCTAATCTTTTTCTTATTTGCTTTAATTGTGGGTAATTATGCAAGATGGGTTTTGATTTTGTGTGATTTTGTAAATTAATTTGAGTGGAATTAATTCTGTACCATCTTCCAAGAAGAGGGTTGGATTTAGCTTTTCATCTCTCCATTTTCAATCTTAATTTTATGTATAATGTATTAGTAGAATTTTCAACGACTGTCAATCTTTTCAACTGATTATTCTATACTTTGACTCAGTCGTTGAAATGCTTTTTTGAATTCGCCATGATAATGGTTGGGTTCGGCATAGTGGTGAGCTGGGGTAATTAGAGTTACGGATTCAAAAATTTATTATTTTGTAATTATAAATTAACTAATTATGTTTTGTTACTTCTATTTTCTTAATGTAAAAAGAGGAGAAATTTCACTTGAAATTTTTTTTTGAAAAATTTCAATTAATATTATTAATTTATAGTTTAATTAATTAATTTAGTTATTAAATAAGTATAAATTAAATTGCTTATTAAATCACCAATTTGACCACTTATTAAATCGGACCAAAAAAATGAGAAACCATGTTCTTATTTATTTTCCTAAAAAAAAATTTCTTATTTCTTATAATCTGTATGATCTGGTCTTTAAATTCTTGCTATGGGAATAGATGAAATTGGGAAAAAATCAATGAGAATAACAAAAACACTAAAAGGATTACTTTTTTTTTTTATTAAATCAATATTAGTTTAGGTGTACTAATAATTTATTATTGTGTAACAGTTGTATATAACATATTTGCGGACGACTAAATTTCTAGTTGAAATAAATCAAACAAGTAAAATAGTTTCACAAATGCAAATTTGTATTGATGATTGTGTGGTACAATTCTCTGAAATTACAAAAGAGTGATTCTCTGAATCGATCTCCTTGCAAGACTTATTGATTGGATTTGTGGTAATGTGATTTTGACTTGAACACAAAATATCCTTCGATTTGGTTGAGGGATGGATCGAAGATTGCTGAAACAAAATTACAATGAACTTCTGGCTATGAGCTTGTTAGAAATCCTTTGTTCTTCACGTTCTTTGTGTTCTTCGTGTGTTCTTCGTCTTCGAAGGTTTGTGGTGGAAGTTCTTCGAGGCTTTAAAAGCTTGGATCCGTAGAGCTTCACTAATTTGTGATTTGTTGATGTTTTCAAACACTTTAGGCTTGATTCCCGCAAACTTTAAGATCTAAGCAAATAGTCTGGATGATTCTGCTTCAAATGTTCTTTGATTTTGGGGTTGAAGTTCTTGATGCTCTTGAAGGCTTTGAGGCTTGATTCTTGCAGAGCTTTTTTACTTCTGAATCTTGGTCCCCTAAACATCTTAGGAGGGCTTCTATTTATAGGAGTTTGGAGGTGGGTAAGCGACACGTGGCGGAGTCTGATTGGTGACACATGTCACAGCCTAATTGGTCTGCTTATGTCATCGCTTACACGTGCTAGACTGCTTGTGTCATCACTTACACGCACTAATGTGTGATTGGTTTTTGCATGACACTTGGCAAATTTCTGTTGGTTTCTAAATAGTGATAGCAAAACCTAGCAGCAATACGTGGTGCTTTGTAATTGGCCGTATTTTGTGGACTTGATAATGTGACGTGTCAGCTTGTGATAGGTCGGGAATTTTCCCTCTCTACGAATGCCCCGTCGAGACTCGTTCACACACATAGTTTTAGAGTATGGTGTGGTAATGAGTTTCGAAAATGAATTTTTACATCTGACTCTTTAAGTGAAATAGTTGAAGGTGGTGGAGCTTTCAACAGGATGAGATAATTTCCGAAGAGTAAACCCACCCATATGAAAGACTTTGATGAGATCGAAAAGGGGTCTGCCAATATTTGAATGTATTTGCGTGACCGAGCCTTCTCAACATAGTTTAAGTTGAAGTAATTTCAAAAAAGTATTTTGGATCGTTGGCAGCGATCACAAGGTGTCGAAGATGGGGAAGATGAGAGAATGGTGGCTGGGTACAGCATGCAGAGTCATGGGGGTAGCCTTGTGTTTTTAAGAAGTCCAGGCAAAGTAATTTCCGAAGAACATACTTTGGATTACGGAGAGGACATGTGGGAAAGTGGTTGAATGCGCATGTGTAATTATATCACTCAAGTTAAGTTGAAGTAATTTCAAAAGCTTATGGATTCTGGGGATGCTAATGTTGGTGGTGAAGAAGACGGGGATGAAGCAAAGCGAATGGGTGAAACATACACCACCATGGCGCTGACCCTGTACGTTAGGGACCTTCTGGTGTAGATGTTTATGGGAAGCACACCTTTGGATATGGGACTGACTGCATGCTGAATGAGGTCCGGTGGCAAGTTATTGAATGTGCCTGTGTGATGGGACCATGCCGACGGACGTTAAGTTAAAGTAATTTCAGAAGAGTACCTTCTGAAATTCTTCAAGCTGATTTTAAGTTGGAGTAATTCCAGAAAGTGAGTTTTGAGGTACCAGCAACGATGACCTTTGGGTCCCATAGTGGTGGGGACATGGAATAAGGCTTTGGTGACCATTTATCGGCACCAAAGGCTGAATTCTGATGAGCTGGTGCCTTGGAGGTTGTTTTAAGTTTTGGATGGGAGACAATTTGTGGGATACCCCAACACTTTTTACCATCTTCACCTATTGTTACTTGTTGGAAAAGCACAGAAAAATGAAAGATGGAGCTAACTTGTGATTCTGGTCTTAGAAACCAGCCAAGTTGCTGTTTGTTTCGAACCACTGCTTCTGCTGGAAGACCAAGCAATTGGAGAGAGACTACGGGAGCCCTGAGGTTAGGAACAGGTGTGTCTGCTGGACTTGGATTTCCTGGTCAACCAAGTCCGAGGAAGCATGGAACCTCAATGCAAACCTTGTTACAAGTAATTTTATGGACAAATGTGGTCGTTTAGGGGAAAAACAAAATTTGTTTGGATCTCAAAACTGCAATGATGTTGTAAAGAGGGTTTCGACCAAACCATGAGAGGGTTGATCTCAAACCGATTATGAAGTGATATCGGTTGCTAGGTGTTGAGAATGATGAGGCCATAGTGAGAAATGGCTATGAAAAGGAGGACTTGAAAATCTGAAAGAAGCAAATCTTCATTTCATGATTCAGTGTGTTTTTTTTTTTTTTTTGGATGAGTTCTTAATGAATCAGACCCTCCTATTTATAGCAGAGAGATGAAGAATGGTAGATAGGTAGTTGAGAATGGTAGTTGAGAATTTTTGGTGAGAACGGTAGATGGGAACGATAGGTTGAAGACTGGTAGGCACTGAATGAGAATGGTAGGTTGAACTAATGACCCAGTGTAATTTCAAGTTCAAGACACACTTGTGATAGTTCATTTGTATTTTGAAAGGGAAGCCTTAATGAAGTCTGGAGAATAACCTTAAAGGAATCCAGACCAAGTGGATGAATCTCAAATTTTGATCTTGGAAGCTTAAGTTTTGGACACTGCTAGTACTTCAATGAAGTGGGTCAGATTGGTGGTTTCCAAGTCACGAAGAATTGAGCAAGACAAGTTTGGCTTGAAAATCTTGACTTTAGGTCGACTCCAACACAAAAGTCAACTGCCTTGGAATCGAGTCATTTGTGCAATTTCCAAGTCTCAAATGACGGAACGGACCCCAAAATCAGAATGTACGCGAAAAATTGAGCAAGATAGGTCCATCTTAAAAAATTTTGACATTTGGTCAACATTTGTACAAAAGTCAACTTTTTGGAAATTGGACGTTTGCACAATTTCTGAGCTTCGAATGAAGAAACAGGTCCCAAAATCAGAATGTACTCAAAAAATTGAGTGGGACAGGTCCATTTTGAAAATTTTGACTTTTTTGTCAAGGTCAAAGGTCCATTTGGTCAAAGCATTTTCTCTCTCTCTTTTTTTTTTTTTTTTTTTTTTTTGGCAGGCGGTTCAAACCGTGTCAAATTTGCGGGTCGTCTGGACAAACAGGTTAGACTAGGGTAGTGGAGGATGACGTCATCCATGATGTCATAGTGCTGGAGGGCACGTGTGGCACATGTGAGCATGTGGTTGGGTGAGGTGACGCGTGAAACTGAGGCTGTGAACGCCAATGTCTCCAAAGGCACGTGAAGGCACGTGGCTAATTCTTTGGTCTCGAATTTTTTTTGGGCTTTGTCGATCTAAAGCCGTAGAAGACCATGGTATAGTCAGTTTTCTAAAATCATGGGCAGATTTGCACAGGTTTGAAGGACTAGGCCGCGGGTCGTTTGAAAGATCGTGGCTTCGCGTGGGGGCGCATGGCTAGACTTTTGGGCCTGAAATTTTCAAGTTTTGTAGATCAGAGGCTGATGGATCTAGTGGTGGCACCAGTTTTGTGAAAATTTTCTCAGATTTGTGCAGATTTGAATGAGAAACCCGCAGGATGTTAGGACTTTGTGGCCGCTCGTGGTGGCGCATCTGGGCCTGGAATTTTCAGGTTTGGTGGGTCGAAGAACGTAGAAGACTCCCGTAGTGTCGGTTTCTTGGCTCTATAGTCTTCGGCGGCTCTGACAGTGGATTAATGTCTTCGGCGGCTCTGACAGTGTTTGACATTGGTAAAGTAGCAATGCCTCTGCTTTCAAGGTCGGCAGCACAAGTAGCTTTGAACAATGTTTGGGCTAGAGATCCATCTTTCTCCCATCCCAGGCCTAGTGCAGCAGTTTTTTAAATGACATGTGTACTTTTGCAGGCCTATAAGCCATCTTTTCTGAGGTCTAGTGTAATATTTTCTTTCTGACAGCATGATACATTTATGAGCTCTTACCTTTTTGTTTCAAGGTTGGTACGTCACCCTTCGAAAATATGGTACTTCTAACTTTTTACACGTGTTTTTTCTTTTGTCTGTTAGCTTCTGAAGATCCCTATATAAAGCCACCCAAGGCATGCACTAATCTGTACAAGCAGTCTCTAGTGGGTAGCATGATACGTAGAGAAATTATATTTATTATTATTATTATTTTTTCACATGCTTGGTTTGTACTAACCCTTTTTTTTTTGACAGACTGGAGATTAAAATTGAAGCTCTCTCTTTTGTTTTTGACGTGCCATGAGATTTTCCTCTGACAATTTGTTGTTGCTTGTTTTTGTTATGCAGTATGCTTCCCTTGTTCTTTAGGCTTTAGTGTCAAGATTTACATCAACATTCTTAGCATGACTTCCATCTTTATTTGGGGACTTTACACAACATCCTTGTAGTAATGTTTGTCTCCATATTATCAAATTATTGCCCAGTATTCCTGATACAATGATGCTATTACTAGTACTTGACCTTGAAGTTGTATTGGCCTTTGTCTTGCAATTAAGTTGCACCAACACTTGTCTTTTCGACGTAGCCATCTCAACAGTCTTTGCAACGTAGCCACATCAAGAGTCTTTACCATGAAGCCGTGCTAGCATTTATCCTTGTACTGAAACGATGCCAACATTCATCTTCACCATGAAGCCACGTCAACACTTCATTCGCATCGAAGCAACCACGTTAACACTTCATTCGCACCGAAGCCGTGTCAACACTCATCTTTGTCATGAAGCCATGACAACACTCCACATTAGCACTTGCACTCGCATTGAAGTTTATCATTTGCATTGAAGCCGTGCCTACATTCATCTTTGCCATGAAGCCACGTCAACCCTTCATTCGCATCGAAGCAACCACGTCAACACTTCATTCGCACCGAAGCCATGTCAACACTCATCTTTGTCATGAAGCCATGACAACACTCCACATTAGCACTTGCACTCGCATTGAAGTTGCACCATCATTTGCATTAAAGCCGTGCCAACATTCATCTTTGCCATGAAGCAACGTCAACACTTCATTCGCACTGAAGCCATGCCGACATCCATCTTTGCCATGAAGCAATATTTGCACTTGCATCTACTATGAAGTCGCAGCATCATTTGTATTGAAGCTGTGCCAACATTTATCTTCACCATGAATCCACGTCAACACTTTATTTGCGTTGAAGTCGAGCCAACATTCATCTTTGTCATGAAGCAATGTCAACACTTCATTCGCACCGAAGCCATGCCAATATCCATCTTTTCCATGAAGCAAGGTCGACACTTCATTTGCACTGAAGCCATGCCGACATCCATCTTTGCCATGAAGCAATGTCAACACTTCATTCGACGTTGCACCAATATTCAGAGGCAACATAGCTTAGACATCGAGGATGCATAGCACTATAGCCAGACATCAAGATTTTGGCGATGTCAACAAGACATTGAAGATGCAAGGAGTTGCTAACAAAATCTTGAAGATGCAAGGAGTCCTTATCAAGACTTTGAAGATGCAAGGGAAAAAAAATGATGCCAATACTTTGAAGACGCCAGAGCATGCTACCAAGACTTTGAAGATGTTGAAACATGCTACCAAGAATTTTGCCATTGCACGAACATGCCCATAGAGGAGAGATGATGCCACACCGACTTCAGATATATAATCTATCATCACTCCGGAGGAAGTTGACTTCATTCAGATTTCAGAGACATGATGTGAAACAACACCACTCAGAAGGGAGATGATGTGGTTCTAATTTCAGAGCTACGAAATGGCACAACCTAAAAGAGGAATGGTGTAGCTTAAACTTGCAAGGTACAAGAAGATGCCCCCAGGAGATAAGTGATGCAAAGCATACTTCAGAAATGTGGGAGAATATCCATTGAAGATGGGCAATGCCATGAAGACTTCATTTCTTGCAAAAGAAGCTGGAGATTTTGTTTTACTCCACAACCAAGCATCAACTTATGTTCATCATCATTTCAAAGAAAGTTAAGCAACGTCAACTCCTTATTTTCTACTACAATGATCTTTGATCATGCTATTGAACAGTCGTCTGTCTTTAAGCAATGCCTTGCCAACCAAAGGGACCTTAAAAGCGCATTGATGACCATTGGAAAACTCCTCAAGTTAGACTGGCAATCCTTCTTCTTTTCATGTGACTGAATTTAGTGACAAGTACTAAACTGCCTATGTACCCCGGAGAGGGATCAAGTCATCACGTAGTTCAACATTTTTTTTTTCTTTTTTGATGATTTCTTTTTTTGTTTTGTTGTTTTTTTTGTTTTCTTTTTTTCTTTTTCTTTTTTTTTTTTTTTTTTAGCGCATGATTGAACTCAGCAAAAGATACTAAGTTGCCTACGTACCCTCAAGAGGGATCAAGTCATCACGTAGTTCCAAATTTTTTTTTATTTATTTATTATATTTTTTTTGTGTGTTTTTGCAAAAAGGAGGGCACAGTGTGTAATAGTGGGTATCACCACTAATCGAACCCGAGACCTTGGCCTCAAGGGAGACACGAGCATCCAACCACTACGCCACACTCGCAATTGGTGACATGGAGTGGGATTAATTTCTCCTTATTGGTATGCTTTCAAGGGTAATGGGAAGGCATCATGTACTTCTAAAAAAAAATTTATTTATTTATTATATTTTTTTTGTATGTTTTTGCAAAAAGAAGGGCGTAGTGTGTAATAGTGGGTATCACCACTAATCGAACCCGAGACCTTGGCCTCAAGGGAGACACGAGCATCCAACCACTACGCCACACTCACAATTGGTGACATGGAGTGGGATTAATTTCTCCTTATTGGTACGCTTTCAAGGGTAATGGGAAGGCATCATGTACTCTTGCAGCACTACAATGGGCAGTTTAAACTCTTACCAAGGAGCAATCCGTGATGTTCAAGCATAGAAGTGTTTAAGGAACTTCCCATTAATGGGGCCAATCCTTGCATCATCATTGTTGATCAACTTGTGAGCTTGGTTAGTGTTTGCCCCCTGCTTAAGAGTTGGAAGTACATCACAAGCAACGATCACATGGTTTGACCCAACAACTTCATCAAAGTTTAAATCAATCTTGTTTTCTTTAGCAAGCTTCATGATTTGTTCTTTGAAGACAAAGCATTTTTGAATTGGGTGGCCAATGATGCGATGATATTTGTAGTAGTTAGGGTCATCAACTTTCCCCATGTCTTCTAGCCGCTTGCATTCTGGCAATTCAATTAGCTTTAATTGCAATAGTTGTTCTAAGATGTTTGGCACATCTTCATCGGGGAACGGATATACTTTTTGCTCACGTTCCTTAAAAGTCAGACAACGCACTTTGTTCTTTTGCCATCCTTCAAACTATTTTTCATTTGCATTTGCTCCTCTTCTTGGAACCTTGACTTCGGCAGTGTTAACAACCATTGAGTCTTTGAGGTTAACTTTTGCATTCCTATCATTCCTCTTTACTTTCCTTCTGTTTTCCTTGGGTATGGGAGGTTTTGTACTTCCGTGGCTAGCAATGCTCAACTCCATGTCATGGGCACGAGTTGCTAACTCTTCAAATGTTCGGGGCTTTATCCCTTGAAGGATGTAAAGAAGTCCCCAATGCATGCCTTGGATGCACATCTCTACAGCAAATATTTCAGAAAGTCTATCCTTGCAATCTAGACTCAAAGAATGCCACCGATTGATATAATCAATGACGGGCTCATCCTGCCACTGTTTAGTATTGGTAAGCTCCATCATGCCTACAGTACGCCGTGTGCTGTAGAATCGGTTAAGAAACTCTCTTTCAAGTTGTTCCCAACTATCAATTGACTCGGGTTCCAAGTCTGTATACTAATCAAAGGCATTCCCGTTTAGTGAACGGACAAACTGCTTCACGAGAAGATCTTCTTGAGTCCCTG
Source organism: Quercus tomentella (assembly GCA_028535165.1). Taxonomy (NCBI): domain Eukaryota; kingdom Viridiplantae; phylum Streptophyta; class Magnoliopsida; order Fagales; family Fagaceae; genus Quercus; species Quercus tomentella. Next base: position 72,853,649 of record JAPQVY010000068.1, on the reverse strand, counting down.
CATTCTTACAAGTTTCTACGAAGTGAGCAATGTGTTGCTTAGGGTTTCCTTTGCCATCAAATTGTAAGAACTTGGGGGGTTGATACCCATTTGGCATTCTCTTGTTGTCGATGTGTTTTGTGTAGGGTTTTGAATATGTGAGAGAACTTGTAGAAGAACCTCCATATTATGCTCGAATGGTATTTGTTATCATGTCTTGTAATTGTTGGACTGACAACGAAGCAACCGAAGTAGATTGTTCTCGTCGGGGAGTGTTTTCAATTTCTCCCTTCGTCATCCTTCACAAATGTGAATTTATGACCATGGCTTGATTCACCAAGATCTTGTACTTCGAGTTTGTTCATTAAAGTTGCAATTTGGAGATCCTTATCTTCAAGTGCTTTTGTGAGAAGGACGACCCTTTGTTCCATTTCAGCTATCTTTTCTTCCATGGTAGAGGTGTTAGTCATCATGACTGATACAACTTCCCAAGATAATGGAGAAAAAAGTGAATTGAAGTGAGCACATGAAACCTCATCTTTTGGTCGATGTGAAAGAGATCATGCGACCAATTTCTTGTGAAGGAAGAAGGGGATTTGCCCCCATACTTGAGATGTTCCAAGGTGGAGATGTCCTTGTTGATGACCTTGTTTCTTGTAAGAGGGTCTAAGGAGATGATTGTCTGGACCTTGGCTTCCTTGGTTGATTGAGCTTGAAATTGATTGTGAACTTTAGGCTGGCTACGATTGATTATACCAATGCAATTGTTGGTGGCAGCCGTACCAAGTCTAATTAAAGTAGCTATTGTTGAAGCTTGAATGTTCTTGCTAGAGGCCATTGAAGTTGGTAGCAAGATGATGAAGATTTCTTTCTTTGAAGGAGAAGGAGATGAGAGGTAGATATGTCCCACCGAGCGTGCTAAAATTTGTCGATGACTAAATTTCTAGTTTGAAATAAATCAAACAAGTAAAATAGTTTCACAAATGCGAATTTGTATTGATGATTGTGTGGTAAAATTCTCTGAAATTACAAAAGAGTGATCCTCTGATTCGATCTCCTTGCAAGACTTATTGATTGGATTTGTGGTAATGTGATTTTGACTTGAACACAAAATAACCTTCGATTTGGTTGAGGGATGGATCGAAGATTGTTGAAACAAAATTACAATGAATCTCTGGCTATGAGCTTGTTAGAAATCCTTTGTTCTTCACGTTCTTTGTGTTCTTCGTGTATTCTTCGTCTTCAAAGGTTTGTGGTGGAAGTTCTTCGGGGCTTTAGAAGCTTGGATCCGTAGAGCTTCACTGATTTGTGATTTGTTGATGTTTTCGAACACTTTAGGCTTAATTCCCACAAACTTTAAGATCTAGGCAGATAGTCTGGATGATTCTGCTTCGAATGTTCTTTGATTTTAGGGTTGAAGTTCTTGATGCTCTTAAAGGCTTTGAGGCTTGATTCTTGCAAAGATTTTTTACTTTTGAATCTTGGGCCCCTAAACGTCTTAGGAGGGCTTCTATTTATAGGAGTTTGGAGGTGGGTGAGTGACACGTGGCGAAGTCTGATTGGTGACACATGTCACAGCCTGATTGGTCCGCTTATGTCATTGCTTACACGTGCTGGACTACTTGTGTCATCGCTTACACGCGCTGATGTGTGATTGGTTTTTGCATGATTCTTGGCAAATTTCTGTTGGTTTCTGAATAGTGATAGCAAAACCTAGCAGCAATACGTGGTGCTTTGTAATTGGCTATATTTTATGGACTTGATAATGTGACGTGTCAGCTTGTGATAGGTCGGGAATTTTCCCTCTCTACAATATTTGTCACATGCGAATAGATTTTTCCTAAAAAAAAAAACATGCGAATAGATTTATGAAACCTATGGCATAAGGAACGCCGCCTCTTACAAAATTTGTTTATTGCATTGAAAAAAAAAAAGCTTTAATTCTTGAGTAATGCTACAAACAAACTATTTTACAATATTTTTACAAAATGTTGACGTGGGTAACCTCTTATTGATTTTCATTTAGGCCCACGTGGCCAATCTCTTATTGGTTTTCATCTAGGCCCACCATTAATATCTTTTTTTCATTTACCAATATTCACTCACCATATCAACAGTTTATAAAAAAAATTTGTAAAATAGTTTGTATCTCTAGCATTATTCTTACATTTTTTTTTCTTTTTTAAATGAGACCCATCACCCATTCTTTTTATTATTATTATTTTTAGAAAATTTCAACCTATGGCGTTTACTCCTGATAATAGCTCTTTATCATCAAACCAAGACACTAATCAGTTTTTGGTGTAGGCGGGGATTGAACCCCAGATCTCTTATACAACCATCAGAGATTTTACCAGTTGAACTAACTAGACGCCGTAGGTTGAACCTATCTCCAAAAAAAACCCATCACCCATTCTTTAAACGTGAGAAATGGCCAAAATTATTGCAGCGCCAATCAATACAAAAGAATCAAGCAACTAATAATTGTGAAGCACAACAGGCGTTTGTGGAGTCGACAAAGACTTTGAAAGATTATAAAAGGTAAGTAGTGTTAACAAACCGAAGATAATTGTGCCTTTAGATCAACATTTTTATTGTTATCATAGAGGGAAAAAAAACATTTTTATTTTTTTATCAACTTATTTATTTGTGTAATTTTTAAAAAAAAAAAACTATTTAATTTGTAAGTAGAATTATATTTTTATTTATAATTTAAACAAATCAGAAAAAAAAAAAAAAATATATATATATATATATATATATATATATATATATTCCCCTTGGATTCCATGTACTTGGACTAATAGATTTGGGGAAATAACTTAGTAATAGTGCATGGGGAAAATAGCACTTGGAGTAATAGGTTTGGTGGAGCATTCCCAGTAAGAAAGCTAAAAAATATAGTTTTTAGTAACTTAAAATACTAATTTATCTATTTTAACACTCCACTTTATAATACATCCAACATCAAAGATTTTATTTTAACATTCAACATATTAAAATAATATAAACAATACAATAAAATAATATATCCAACACAATAAATAATAATCACATCAATTCATTAAAATACTATTTTTTTAACACCACAAATTAATGAGCCACTATCTATAGCAACTCATTGTAGCTAATACTCAAATTTTTTTGAGTTTACCTCCTTTGCTGTACAACACATTTTGAGAGTTTTGGTTGCTAAATTAACATTTTAGTCAATTTAGCAACCTTACAAAGTATAACTCTCTCCCCAGTTTTCTCCCAATTTTGGGGAGAAAACATTTTGATAGGTTTGAGGAAAAAATACCAGGGTCCCACCACATTTTTTTCATTTTCCCTTCCCAACCAAGCACCCATTAAAACTTCTTTCTCTCCATTTTTCTCTCCTAAAATTTCCATCCTCCCTAAAATCCCTCCAAACAAACATATCCTTAGTAACATGATCAATGGGGAGTTACTAGTACCACATCTGAAGTGTGGTGGAGTTATACTCTAAGATGTGATTGGTGAAGAAGTCACGGTCATGGTTGCGGTGGATGGAGGAGACACGTATTGTGTCTGAATTCTTTTTTTAAAGAATTAAATTGGAAAAACAAATGGTGCAATTCTAATAGACTAGTGGGAGTTCTAAATTGAATAAACTTGAAAATTACAGAAATTAATTGAACGAAAGTGAAATTGGAGGACTGAAATGAAATTTAATTAAAATTAGATGATGCAATTTGTAATTTAGGGAAATATTAAATACTGAGTACCGACAAATAAAGAGAATGTGATAGAAATGGCGCAAATAGTATTTGAGTTGTAATAGATTTTTTCACAAATACGTGTTAAAACTCAAAAATATTCTTTCTTAAACTTTAGGGTTTTAATATATAAGATTTTGTTATCAAACTACCCCTACTCGCATATTCTATATCTTTGAAAAAGTGGAGTCATTTGAACTGCATGTAATTAATAGAAATTCAACATAATCAACATACCAAACATTCTCTATTGTCTTTTAACATCTTAAATAAATGTAATGCAAGATTTTAAATAATCTTTTTAATCATTGCTGTTTGGTCCCACAAATACAATTCAAGACAATGGCCGTAGAAATTGATAAATAGAGTCTTGGTCATGGGAATGTAGGAACCCAGAAACAGGCCACGTGAAATATGTTTCTCTGTACTCGTTCGTTTCAATGGCCAATTTGGTCGTAGGAGTTTGATAAACCAAAAGCTTGGTCATGGGAACCTAGAAGCAGGACCCATGGAATGTGTTATACATGCTCAGCATTTTCAAACTGACTTTTATGTTTTATACACACGAAACTGATTGTCAGTCGAATCAAGATTCAAAATGCTTTTGTGTTTTTGTTTTTTATGAGCTAGAGCTTAATTGTATAGTTAAGGTTTTTTTTTTTTTGAGGGGAAACATCGAAATTTTTATTAAAAAGCGCCTCTTAAATCGGCTTGAACTATAGAATAAAGATGTGGTGGAACATCCTCCATCCACACTAGGAAATCTGGTATGCCAATGGCATGTCTAGCCAGACCATGAGCTAAAGAATTACCTTCTCTAAATGTATGAGAATAAAGTAATTTAACAAATTGTGAGGATAAACTTTTCACCTCATCTATGAATAAACCAAATGGAGCTAAAGGGACCGAATCATCTGTTTGAGCCTTAAAAACTTCCAGTGAGTCTCCTTCTAAGATAGCTTGTTGAACTCCTATGTCTGATGCCAAAGAAAGGGCTGTAACAGCCGCCATCGCCTCAACCTCTCTACTGCTATAGGCTTGATGCAACAGTTTCGAGCATGAAGCAATCACTTCACCATCTCCATCTCTTATCACCACACCTATCCCTGATTTATTTTCTTTCGGAAAGATCGCGCCGTCGTAATTTATTTTCAAAAACTCACTCCTCGGAGGCTTCCACCTGCTTCTGGTCCGTCGTGTTTCCTGTTGTACCTGGGGTGCATGATCTACATTCCTCCTTTGAAATTCCAGTAGCCACGTCCTGGCGGTGAGAGCAAGTTGGTGAAGATTATCAGCTGGTATATTAAGTCTTACTCTATTCCGCTGGTTCCAGATCATCCATACCGTAGCTGCAAATAATTCAACATCCTTTTTCTGCAGAATCAACCACGACAATAGCTCTTTGAAGTCCAAGAATTGCACTGAACTTCTGAAACCCCATAACTCCGCATTGGCCCACACCGGATCCAGTTCAGGACACCGCCACAGAGCATGTAAAGAATTTTCTATCGAGTTGCAGCAGCGCTCACAAACTGGATCGTCAATGACTTTGCGACGGACTAAGGCTTGCTTTGTTGGCAGAGCTTCACGGCAGGCCCTCCACAGCATGGTCTTCACCTTTTGTGGTGTATGCATAGACCAAATGCTCTTCCAAATGTGCTTATCCCTGTTTTGATGATCCTGTGCAACATCACCCAGAGCAGCTGCCTCCTCCTTTAGAAATCTGTAGCCGGATTTACAGCTATAGACACCATTGCTTGAATGGGGCCAAAACAGAGTATCTTCGGCTGAAGCTTGGCCTAAAGGAATTTTTTTAATCATCTCGGCATCCTCCCTTGTGAAAAGACCGTCAACCAGCTCCACTACCCACTGCCTATTCAATGGATCAATGAGTGTATCTACCGTTGAATCCTCAAAGTCTTGAATTGGACACTCCGGTAAATAAGGTGGGTGCTTCCTTGGCAGCCAATGGTGCTGCCATATCTTAATCTTCTGCCCATTACCAATCCGCCATCTAGCACCCCTCTGTAAAACTTCTCTACCATGAAGGATACTCCTCCAAGCGTAGGAGCCCATCCGTGAATCTGTGGCTTCCATAATAGTAGTGTTAGGGAAAAATCGGGCTTTGAAAACTTTGTAAAATAGTGAATCGGTATTGTGCAATAAACGCCATGCTTGCTTTGCAAGGAGAGAATCATTGTGCAAAGCGAGCTCTCGAAAACCCATTCCACCTATTGTTTTTGATTTTGTCATATCTTCCCATTTAACCCAATGAATCCTCCTTCGGTCTCCTCTTTGACCCCACCAAAACTTCTTGATTAGGCCCTCGATCTCATTACATAAGCCAATAGGAATTTTGAAACACCCCATTGTGTAGGTAGGAATAGCTTGGATAACCGACTTAATCAACACTTCTCTACCCGCCTGAGAAAGCAACTTCCCTTCCCACCCTTGGAGTTTCCGCCACACCTTTTCTTTAATATAATTGAAACTAGCCTTCTTTCCTTTACCCACGAAAGATGGGAGACCCAAGTATCTTTCATAATGCGTTATTTCTAACACACCCCAAGCCTCCTTGATAGCCCTCTTCGCTTCAACATCTGTTGCTTTACTAAAAAAGATTGTGGTTTTGCTCTTGTTCACTTTTTGACCTGAAGCTTCCTCATATTTATTCAGCACTTCCAAAACCTTTCCACACTCCTCCATAGTTGCCCTGCAAAAAAGGAGACTATCATCTGCAAAAAGCAGATGTGTTAGTTTTGGACCCCGTCTGCATAGAGAAAAGCCATGGATATCACCCCTCCTTTCAGCCTGCTTTATCATCCCATTTAACCCCTCAGTACACAGTAGGAATAGGAAAGGAGAAAGGGGGTCTCCTTGTCCTATTCCTATTGTGGGCTTGATCATACCACACGGTTCACCATTCACCAAAATAGAGTATGTAACTGATTTCACACACACCATCATAAGATTTATCCATTTTTCATTAAAACCCATCTTCCTCATAATCTCTTCAAGAAAACCCCAATCAACCCGATCATAGGCTTTACTCATATCTAATTTAACTGCCATATACCCATGGGAACCAGCATTATATTTTTGAAGGCAGTGTAAGGTCTCAAAGGCCACAAGAATATTATCAGAAATTAATCTATCTTTAGTAAAAGCAGATTGGTGTTCTGTAATAATGGAAGGAAGCAGCTTTTTTAAACGGTTGGCTAAAACTTTGGAAAAAATTTTATACAACACATTACAAAGGCTAATAGGGCGAAATTGATTTGCATATTCAGGTGAATTAACCTTTGGGATAAGAGCTATAAAGGTATGATTTAAAGGAGTGGGTAAGGTACCTGAGTTCAACCACATCAGAATGGAAGAAATGACATCATGACTAACAGTGCCCCAAAAATGCTGGTAAAAAAGGGGAGGCATTCCATCTGGTCCAGGTGCTTTGAGAGGCGCCATTTGATTCAACGCCTTGGTCACTTCACTCTCTTCAAACTTGCAGCACAATACTTCATTCATCTCATCCGTAATCATTGTTGGCACACATTCCAATACACTTGGAGTCACACTTTGATCCGTGGATGCAAAGAGTGACTTATAATAATCAACTAAAACTGCACCTATCTCCTCCTGTTGGACTCTCCACACCCCATCTTCATCTCTAATACTCTCAATCAAATTTTTTCGATGCCTCCTTGTCGCACAACTGTGAAGGTACTTAGTATTTCTATCCCCCTCCCTTGCCCATAACAATCTGGACCGTTGTTGCCACATGATGGCTTCCCTATCAAGCAAAACCTCAATTTCGGCCTTCAAATGCCTTACTTGAAAATTATTACCACTTAGAATGGCCTCCCTTTCTGCCTTGATGAGCATTTTTTTAGCTTTCTCTAGCTCCCTTCGGACATTTCCAAAAACATTCCTATTCCACCAGTTTAAATCCTTACCACATTTCTCCACTTTATTCAAAACATCTCTCCCATCTTCGACCCCACTAGTGCAATACCAAGTGGCTTTGACAACCTCTTCACAACTGGTATTAGAAAGCCACATTTCCTCGAATCTAAATGGTTTCTTCCTCTTAGGATGTTCCAAACCCGAAAAGACAACAAGGATGGGTTGATGATCGGAGGAATCACAATGCAAGTGATGTACCCTCGATCCCGGAAATTTAAGGAACCAATTGTTTGTGGCCAAGCCTCTATCCAATCTTTCCCAAATAGAGCTACCGTCTTCATAGTGTCTTGCCCAAGTGAACTTTGGACCCACAAATCCCAAGTCCATAAAGCCGCACTCATCCAAAACGTCTCTAAAAAGCTGCATTTGATTATGAGACCTTAAAGCACCCCCCACCTTTTCATCTTGTCTGACAATTTCATTGAAGTCGCCCAAACACAGCCATGGACAAATTGGGTGGGAATTAGGACACCTAAGTTTGTTCCATGCCTCAATCCTGTTAGCCGTCTCTGGCTCACCATAAAACCCCGTTATCCTCCACTCACTCTCTTCACCTTTATCAACAAAAGCATCAATATAGTTTTTGCATGATCCCACCACCGTTAGTTTCACCGAATCCTTCCAAAAAAGAAACAATCCACCACTTCTGCCCATTCTCGGAACCACCCATCTATGATCAAACCCTAAACTACCTTGAACAAATTCTAGCCTTGCTTCATCTGTTAGTGTCTCGGCTAAGAACACTAAAGAGGGATCTTTTGCCCGTACTATCTCCTCGAGCTCTCTCACTGTACGTAGGTTCCCAAGCCCACGACAGTTCCATGCTAAGCAACTCATTGGTTTTGGCGGGGCTGATGATCAGCCTCCACCAATAAAATAGATACTCCTTCCTCATTCTGAGAAGCCTGAAAACGTTTTGGTGGCAACTCGGAATGATCCTCTGAATCCCTTCTCTCCCTTTTCTTTCCTGAACTACAGTCACCACTTGCAGCAACTTCTTGATTCGGTGGCCTGACTCTACGTGTCCAGGTTGGTAGAATCCGCTTCTGCCCTTCTTGTTTCAAAACCCTACTAGGTGCGTGAGATGCATGTGATTCATTAATCTGATCTAGCCCCTGTTTTCTTGAAGCATCACGTGCCAACTTGTCAGCTGTAACCGACCCCTCACACCTGTCCAAAACCTCTTCAGTCAGCGCCATTTCTTCCAAATTTGGATGCTTTAAATTCTCCTTTATCATGGCATTATTGGAATTAATTGATGACGTGATTTCAGGCTCCATGGAATTACTGGAATTTAATCCAAAACGAACGTTACACATTAATGGTTGATCATCGCTCAATCTAAAACGGTTGTCACCGTTTTGCTTCTGCCCCGGCACGGCACAGTCATCAGAGGGCTGTGACTGGGCTGTGTGATCTTCTGCCATTGGTTGAGACTCCGTACTGGCTTCCGTGTTAGTCGTCTTCCTCGTGGAGTAATACCCAGGGACAGCGATCATATTCTTTCGTGACATACTGAATGGAGCAGCTCTTAGATATGACCCGAACTCCCTCTACTCAGCTTGCAGTGTTCCTTCACTCTCTATCCAAAGATCGCAGTCCTTATCATCGTGTGTACGACGTCCACACCAGTGGCAATCTCTCATATTTGAAAGAAATCCACACCTGCTTATCCTTATTCAGGGAAACTAAGCGACCTCTACACAGAGGAAGAGTTAAGTCTATGGATACTTGGATACGCAAGAAACTACCGCCATCATAAACTCTAGGATCCGTAGGTCGAATCACCTTTCCCACCGTGCTACAGATTTTTTCTGCTGCTTCAATAGTCATATATCTCATTGGGATTCCATGTATCTATACCCAAAAAACCGTCCTGTCAAACTTGATTTCTTGTAAAGGCCCCTCGTTCTCGTAGCGATGCATAACCACCAAATGTTTGTCGAAACTCCAAGGTTCGCTACTCATGATTCTGTCCACATCCTCTTTCTTCTCAAAGGAGAAAAGAATCTTATGATCCCCAATGACCTTAACCTTAAAACCATTTCGAACTCTCCATAATGGCGTAAAAGTTCTAGCTAATAGCTATGATATCCACGTTAATGGCCCTTTTGGTGAGAAATTTTGCTGCTATAGAGAAATTTCTTTCGCTTTCATCCGCAGTGAGACAACATCCTGGCCCTTCTCTATCGTATAGAGTTAGTTTCCTCCAAGATTGTGCAAGGTCGTCCATCTCTACTTACTGTTTCCCAAAACCCTTGAACAAAAACCCCACTAGCCAAGGAATACACTTGTTATTCCAAGGAAAACTTACAACTCCTTCAAAATGAAGGGACAACCAATTCTACAGTGCAAGAGAAGTTAGAGCCTGAGCACTAGCTTTCTAGTAGTAGAGAAACATATTATGAAGTTTTGTAGAGTTAAGGTTGCTTTCTCGTAAAAGTTATCATGATTTTTTTTAGCTCTTATAACTCAACTGACACTTCTTATTATTTTCAATAGAAATGTCTAATGTTTAAATTATTATTCCTTAACTATTGAATTATATGCTAAAAAAATCACTCTTAATAGAACGTTTGAGAAATTATAAATAAAATAAAATAAAGCTCATGAGTTTTTATAAAATATGAAGTGTAATTATAAAAGTGCTTTTTTCTTTTTTGAAAAACTCTTAATTTAGCTTTATGTAGCTATAAAGCTTAAGGACCCTTTAATTATCTTCAGCAAAATTATCAAACGTTCAAAAATTTGTACTAAAAAAAGCTTCAAGTTTTTTAAACCATTTTTCCAATAGTGCGTAAACACTATTTTTTTCTTGTAGTTAGTAATAGAGCTTTTGTGCTATAGAACTTCAATTGAAAAGTTTTTTTTTTATATATATATATATATATATTTGTAATACCCGGGGAAAAAAAAAGATTTAAAAGGAGGGGTATTTAAGTAACTTTTTGTGGGACCAATTTTATAATTTATACTTATAAGGGAGTTTTTAGAAAATAAAGTTGAAACCCTAACTATATATAAGCTTACTAAGTTTTGAGAGAGGTGACTACTCAAATTACTCAAGTAGAGAAATTTTGACAACACAATGGAGGTAAGAGCTTAAGAATCTCTTCTTGTCAAATCTAAGTTTTATTTAGAATTAAAGTATTTTTTTTTTATGAATATTTTGGCCAATAGTGAGACTATTTAAAAAAAAAAAAAAAAATCCAATGAATATGATGATGTAAACGAAGAAGGAATGAGATCTATTTTTCCCTGCCGGTGTTGCGTTAACTGTAAGTGCTGCACGGGTTTACTGAATTGAATTTTGGTGACTAGCAAAAAGTTATGGTGTTGGCCGGTAGTGTGATAAATTACGGAGGTAAAATATGTGTCAAATAGTATTTTTCTGTAAAAGCATGTCAGGAGCTTGATTCTGGTTTGATATAGTGCTTTTCTTAGTTTTGCCCTCATGCCAAAAGAGAACTATGGTTGGCGGCATTGGCAGGGATGAAAAAAAAAATACATTTATATATGTATATATGATAAATGGATTTACCACCTTGAGAAAGCAACGCTAGCTCCTTTTCTTTATTGTTATTATTATTATATTTGTTTATTTGGTTGGTTGAGGCGTCAAGGGGAAGTAGTAGGTCTGACTAAGTGATTATATATATATATATATATATATATATATTTATATATATCAACTCACGAATATAATAATGGGTGATGTACTTTTGGCCCTTTTATGCCTATAGGTATGGTGTAACTATATATAGACTTGATTCCTAGGAACTATTAGTGGCAGAAAATAAAGAGAGCAAAAATATTGTAAATTTTCGTGGGATATTGGTGTGAGTGGGTAGTGGACAATTATTGGTTATTTTGAATAGTCTCTCCTCTAGCCGAATACCGTTATAAGTTTTCTTGAATTATTTGATTATTGAGTATAGTGTTTGAAAATTGTTCTAGGTGATATCTAAAGATATTAGAGAAACTGTTAAGGAAATGTTTCTTTTGGAATAGCTTTTGGAGGTAAGTAACCTTATCCTAATTGGTTTTATTGTGCGTATTTTAACTACTGAAAATTGTTTACAGATGTTACAATTTTATTTCTATTGTATTATTAATTTCAAGTAAAGAATTATCATAAATATATCTGATTACTGAATATATGATTTATCTTATTTTTTTTTTTTAGCTATACTAATTCAAAGTAAAGAATAAGGAATTTTCACAAATACATATGAGCATTGAATATAAGAATTATTTTTTTTAATTTTTTTTTTTTTTGCTATATTGATTTAAAGTAAGAATATAGAAATATCACAAATATATTTGAATATTGAATATATGATTATATATATACGCATTTGAATAAGATATATTTTTGTTAGAAACTATAATTTCATATCTATGATTATCGACAATTTGACTATGAATTGATTCTGATACCCAAACTAATGGGGGTTATTCATTGGTACTCTGATACCCAAACCAATGGGGGTTGTTCATTGGTACTCTAATACCCAACCAATGGGGGTTATTCATTGGTCTTCTGATACCTAGCCAATGAGTGTTATTCATTGGTACTTTGATGCCCAGTCACGGGGATATAGCGTAGTCATTGTCATAAGATTGTTAAGAATATGAATTACGTTTGAATATTTAACTATTTTGAGTCGTTAAAACTGTTTATGTATTTTTGGAACCTATTGTAAGTTATAGCTTTTGATATAAGGAAAACTGACTACTTTCTAAACCATCTATGATATAATTGTAAAATTAAAGTATGTGATCTATTTGCAAAGTATTATTTTAAGATTATGAAACCTCTTTAGTTATTTTTGAAAACCCATAGTATATCATAACTTTTGAAGACTCATATTACATCATATTACTTTACAGATCTATTGCTTCATATAACTTATTAGGATTTTGGTTACTTATTAAATTGTCAACTCACCCCTTTTTCCCCTCCAATTTCAGATTGTGAAGAATAGCAAGCTTTGGGCACTTTGATGTTGTGTTGTGAGCAGGAAAAGAAGTTTAGTGATTTTGGGATTGGATGGTCTTCTAATAGTTTTATATTTATTGACCAATTGGTATTATGTACATGAGGTCTAGGATTTTGTTCCTATTAAATTATTGGAGATCTATTCATAAAGAAATAATTTTGAGGTATATTGGATTTATTTGATTTAATTTTTTTAGGATAAATTTTAGTTGCTATGAAGGTCTTGCACACTTGTAGGGTGCTTACTTTATAAGCGTGCGGCAGTTGTCACGTACCTATCTTTATAGCTGGGTTCGGGGCGTGACAATATTTTTTTAGCATTTTAGGTATATGGCAATCATTATTGAAATTGCTAATTTTAGGTATATGGCAATCATATCATATCGATTGATACAAGTTGATAATTTTCATACAACATTTTAGTTTTAGTTTTAGTTTTTGTAGCAAGATACTATTTGCCACAATTGTTACCTATCTAGAGATGACATGTACAACTATATACTACAAAAAAAAAGTGCCTATTAACGACCAAGAATTTTCGATGGACCCAAAAAGCCCTCTCAAAAAATCTTATTTGTGATGGCAAAATAAAACCCTCGCAAATAATTGGTAAAATGTGAAATATTTGTGGCCAACAAAAAAAACTGTCGCAATTATGTGTTATAGCCATCACAAATACTAATATTTTGGAGGGAAATTTTCCCTCCATATTATTTATGGTGGACAATTAAAAATCTCTCGCAAAAAGTGTATTATTTGTGACGATTAAAAAAAACCGTCACTAATACTAAATTATTTGCGAGGGCTAGGATCGACCTTCAGAAATAATCATTAAAATGTCAAAATTTTTGGAGGGAAATGTTCCCACCAAATTATTTCCGAGGGACAATAAAAATCCCTTGGAAAAAGTTTATTTTTCGTATGGGTTAAAAATATGCCCTTGCTAATACTAAATTATTTGTGAGGGCCACAATTGACCTTCGTAAAAAATCATTAAAAAGTTAATTTTTTTGACAGATAAAAGTTATTCTAAAATTCAAAGAATTTTTTTTAAAATAAAAAGCATAAACATATAGTACTTTCTATTCCTTAGATGAACCTTTTGTTTACAATCTAAAAAAAAAAACATTTTATATACATCCTATATAAGAAAGGTATGTCCTTATTTTCTAAACAATTGTACCCACACAAAAAATGATAGCACTTTCAACTTCAAAATGGTAGCCTAAAATTCAAGAATTTCAGCCTTTTGTACTCTCTCTCTCTCAAAAGTGAATAAAAATTTCTTCCCATTAAAATAATGCATAAACGATGAATTCATAGATCAAATGGTAAATTACATCAGATTGGCATGAAAATTGGCATGCATGTTAAGAACATATAGAGCATATAATCCAACGGTTGGATTTTAAAAATATGAATTCAATAATAAGTTATTGGGTGGTGTAACATTTTTTAGAATTACGTCAGGTGCAATTTGAACCCAACCCTATATTTCTCAATTCGATGTGAATTTTCACAAATCTACCATTAGGTTACATTATTTTCGTATATTTTTCATGCTTGCAAAATTTCAATGTGATCAAAGATCAATAGTCATGTCATAAATCAATTGTCTAGATTCAAGTTTTTGTAGTTTAAAATAATGCATAAAAGATAAATTTATAGATCAAATGGTTAATTACATCCGATTGGCATGAAAATTGGCATGTACGTTAAGAACATATAGAGCATACAATCCAACAGCTGGATTTTCAAAATATGAATTCAATAATAAGTTATTGGGTGGTGTAACATTTTTTAGAATTACGTTAGGTGTAACTTGAACCGAACCCTATATTTCTTAATTCAATGTGAATTTTGACAAATCTATCATTAGATTACATTATCTTCGTATATTTTTCAAGCTTACAAAATTTCAATGTGATAAAAAACCAATAGTCATGTCATAAATTAATTGTCTAGATTCAAGTTTTAGTAGTTTAAAATAATGCATAAAAAATAAGTTTATAGGTCAAATGATAAATTACATCCGATTGGCATGAAAATTGGCATGCATGTTAAGACCATATAGAGCATGTAATCCAAAGGTTGGATTTTCAAAGTAAGAATTCAATAATAAGTTATTGGGTGGTGTAACATTTTTTAGAATTACATCGGATGTAACTTGAACCCAACCCTATATCTCTTAATTCGATGTGAATTTTGACAAATCTACCATTAGATTACATTATCTTCATATATTTTTCATACTTGCAAAATTTCAATGTGATCAAAGGTCAATAGTCATGTCATAAATCGATTGTCTAGATTCAAGCTTTTGTAGTTTAAAATAATGATTAAAAGATAAGTTTATAGATCAAATGGTAAATTAAATCCAATTGGCATGAAAATTGGCAAGCATGTTAAGAACATATAAAGCATATAATCTAAAGGTTGAATTTTCAAAATATGAATTCAATAATAAGTTATTGGGTGGTGTAACAGTTTTTAGAATTACATCAAGTGTAATTTGAACCTAACCCTTTATTTCTTAATTCGATGTGAATTTTGACAAATCTACCATTAGATTACATTATCTTTATATATTTTTTATGCTTGCAAAATTTCAATGTGATCAAAGATCAACAGTCATGTCATAAATCAATTGTCTAGATTCAAGTTTTTGTAGTTTAAAATAACGCATAAAAGATGAGTTTATAGACCAAATGGTAAATTACATCCGATTGGCATGAAAATTGGCATGCATGTTAATACCAAATAGAAAATTTAATCCAAAGGTAAGATTTTCAAAATATGAATTCAATAATAAGTTATTGGGTAGTGTAATATTTTTTAGAATTACGTTAGGTGTAACTTGAACCCAACCCTATATTTCTTAATTTTATGTGAATTTTGACAAATCTACCGTTAGATTACATTATCTTTGTATATTTTTCATGCTTGTAAAATTTTAATGTGATCAAAGATTAATAGTCATGTCATAAATCAATTATCTAGATTCAAGTTTTTGTGGTTTAATATTGGGCATAAAATATGAGTTTATAGATCAAATAGTAAATTA
Source organism: Quercus tomentella (assembly GCA_028535165.1). NCBI lineage: Eukaryota > Viridiplantae > Streptophyta > Magnoliopsida > Fagales > Fagaceae > Quercus > Quercus tomentella. Next base: position 72,837,901 of record JAPQVY010000068.1, on the reverse strand, counting down.
CATCCGATTGGCATGAAAATTTGCATGCATATTAAGACCATATAGAACATGGAATTCAACAGTTGGATTTTCAAAATATGAATTCAATAATAAGTTATTGGGTGATGTAACATTTTTTAGTGTTACGTCAGGTGTAACTTGAACCCAACCTTATATTTCTTAATTCGATGTGAATTTTGACAAATTTACCGTTAGATTACATTATCTTCATATATTTTTCTTGCTTACAAAATTTCAAGGTGATCAAAGATTAATAGCCATGTCATCAATCAATTGTCTAGATTCAAGTTTTAGTAGTTTAAAATAATGCATAAAATATGGGTTTATAGATCAAATGGTAAATTACATCCGATTGGCATAACAATTGACATGCATGTTAAGACCATATAAAACATGTAATCTAATAGTTGAATTTTCAAAATATGTGTGATGGACATGTGTTGTGTACTTGTATGGTTATGTTTACTCAATCTAACTATCCAATTGGTCTCAAATTTCACCAACACCAGTATGTCACCATACTCTTCAATCCTATTGATCAAGATTTGAATATGAATTTCACCAAGTCTAGTGGTATCGAGACCATCTATTAAGTTTGACCGGGTTTGACCAGCTTTGACTAAACTTTGACCGCGTATTTCTCTAAATCCAACCGTTTGTTTGTGACCATAATTTACCAACATTAACCTTTTATTACACTCTCCAAATCCAATGGTTAGATTTCAAATCCAAGTATGGTGCGTGATGGACATGTGTTGTGTACTTGTATTGTTATGTTCTCTCAATCTGACCATCCAATTAGTCATATTATTATTATTTTTTTAAAGTAAACGTAGTTAGTCACATATTATAATTCGTATATAAATTTAATAATAGTTATGATCATTTTTTTTTTTAATTTTTAATAAGATAGAACATGTGATAATTTTTGTTGTGTGGTATTTTTTGCTTACAATTTACAACAAATTGGGAACAAGAGATTTATACTCAAGTCCTCCACATCAAAAGAATTAGATAATACTACATATATATTTACAATACTACTTTTGATAAGATGTATATGAAATCTTATAGCATTTTTGTTTATTATATATTGTCCATGTATCATTTAATCATTACTCCATGGATAACACTTTTGTAATGTATAAAAAATGAAACATTGGAATATATATATATACTAGTCGCTAGCCCGTGCGATGCACGGAATAGTCATACAAAAATTTTAAATTTTCTTTTTGTTTAAAGTTATGATCAATTGAAAATAAAAGTTACAATTTAATAGGAAAAAAAATTCTAGTACCAATAATACATGATAAGTCCAACACCAATAATAATTTGGTATTCTTTGCTATTTGTAATAATTTGTTATACCTAAAATTTATGCTAAACATGAAATTAAGAATTATTCCCAATACTTAAAAATCATATGCAATAGGAATAATATTTTAAAAAAAAAAAAAAAAACGAAAGAAATTGTTAACAAACCTAGAGTGGTAGTAATAAAGTTTGCAGTTGTTTATCTAAAACTGAGAGTAGGACCTCCATAATAAGTATTGTTAAGTTATTAGTTTTTTTGAGAGATAAGTTATTAATATGTAATAGAAAATAATGTAGATAATCTAATATAACTCAACTTATTTAATAATTTCAAAAAAGTATATCAAAACCACTAAAAAGTAAGTGACATGAGGTTCGGAAAGTAGTTGGTAAAAAAAAAGTTTTAAATTCCTTATACTTTTCAAATTGCTCAAATCCATTCCGTTTTTCCCTTCTTTATTTATTTATTTTTTTTGTTCTATTTATTTTTTCCTTCTCTTCCGTTTTCAAATTCTCTCATCTTTACCACTTTGGAGTTTATTTTATTTTATTTTATTGTTTTTTTTAACACCTATCATCCAAAAAAAAGTTTTAATTTCCTCGTTCTTTTCAAATTGCTCAACGGCACAAGTACATTCCGTTTCTCCCTTCTTTTTCTTCTAATTTTTTTTCTTCTCCACCTTTTTCAAACTCTCTCATTTTTATCTCTTTGTTATTTTTTTTACTTCAATCTTGAATTGCTCTCATCCACACATTTATTCATTTTACTTTCAGAATGCCTTATCTTTTATTTTCCCAATCCTACACAAGAACATGTTATTTTTTTACAAAAAATCTTGCAGAATCATTGTGTTTTCACCATGCTCCTTTCTTTTTCTTTTTATTATTTTATTTTATTTTATTTCGTCAAAATATTTTGCAGAAGCATTCATGTCAACATTTGATAGATTTCATGGTGGTGATAAGGTGTTGTTCAGGTCTTTTTTTAAAAAAAAAAAAAAAAAAACGAATCTTTCAATGTATCTGTTGGTTTGGGGTTTAAGATGGGCGTAATTTGGCAATTTCATTTAGTTGATTTTTTTCTTTAATAGAATCAATCGATTTTCTTAAGTCATTAGTTGATGATTTTCACTTATTTATATGAGTTTTTGATACAAATACTATACTACTTGATATATCCTATTGTCACCCCAATAATTCACCTGTAGTCTTAATTTGTATCCAATTTTTCTTTACCATGCATATGAGAAAAGGTATCTGACCTTTAAAGTTGATTTGGCAGCGCTTTGCTAGCTGGCATCACCGAAAAGAGAAGTCCTATTGCAAATAAGAGAAAAAAACTTTTCTGGATAAATTTGTTTCAAAGTTTTCAACAGGAAATAAATTTTGGAGAGAGGGAGAGAGAGGGGGAAAGAAGTTCGTAGAGAGAGATATAAAAAAATATTGTATATTTATAACTACTGCCCAAGAGAGTGAAACGTTGTGTCTAAAGTTATAGGCAGTTGGTTATTTTTTTATAAAGTTTAGCAGGAAAAGAGCCAAAGAAAAAGAAAAAGAAGAAAATAAATACAAATAACTGAACAACTACCAAACTAATAAAGTCAAAACGTTTGGCATAAACCACCAAACCAAAAGGCAGTTTTTTTTTTGAGTTCTTAAAATGTTAACGTGGCATCACATGACGCAATGAGGTAAGTTCAATAAAAAGTCAAATGTTTTGGCTATTAGTTATTATATAGATATATTTTAATTCTTATATTAAAAAAAAAATATTAACATGTTTAATCACCCATCCATAGCATACATTTCCAATATCATTGGATTTCCCAATTCTTATCATTTTTTTTTTAATTATTAATATCCAGACAGTCACACCCATGTTAATTTATAAGATAAAATAAAATAACCATTTGTGAAAGCAAGCAATTAAAATAATATATTAAGAGATTCCCTGATTAATATGGGACCATTGCATTCGTGGATGTGGCCCTCTTTCATTGAAATTTCAAATTTGGAGGAAACAAGGTCATGTATACGTGTTATTTGCATACAAAAGAGCAAAAGAGCCTTGACTGAAAGCACTTTTAAGTTTTAACCATCCTTGCCCGGCAAAACACATCTTTCATTTCCCACAAAAAGTTTTTACTCACATTTCAGCTAAAATTTTTTACTTTTTACTTGCCCAATTAAAAATTTTCATTTCCCTCTACACAAATTTCATTTCCCACTCCACAAAACTCTCTCATTTTCTCTCTATCTCTCACACGGCCTCTCACATTCACACACACACACACACACACAACCCCGCCGGTGCCGATGAGCAGAGCCAAGCCCAGCGCCGACGAGGATGAGCCCAGGCCAGCCCAGCGACAATGCTGATGAGGCCGAGCCCAACCATCGACTCCTCTCCTCCCATACCCATCGGCTCTCTCTACCGTCGACCCATTCCCATCGGCTCTTTCTCCCTCACCACAAGATCCTTTCTCCCTCTCTCCCCTTACCATCCCCATACCCATTCATTTTTCCTCACCATACCCATACCCATACCCATACCCATTTCGATTTTGCTTGGTAAGTTATTTATTTGATTTTTTGTTTTGATTATTGTGAAATTTTGGGTTTGGATTTGGATACTTAACATTTAGTTTATTTATTTAATTTTCAGTTTTGATTTTTGTGAAATTTGGGTTTGGATTTTGTGGTGTAATATGTAGATACTTTATTTATTTTATTTATGATTTTTTTATGTACAATTGAGAACCTCAGAGTGATGCAGAAATTGTTGATGCTAAGCCTCTTGTGCTTTCAAGAGGAACATTGCAGACTGCTGATTCAAAGGAACCATTTGCAAGGTTACATCTCTTGCAATTTTGTCATCTATAAAACGTAGATATAAACTTCTGATGATGACATGTACTTTAAGTAGTTTTTGTTCTTAACTTATGTGATCTAGATATCATATAGTAGTTAATCCATTCAGAAACTTATTATGTTGCTATAATTTTGAAGAATCTATTAAATTCTAGTATTACTTTTCTTTTAAGAAATTATGGGAAAGAGCTTATCAGATAATTAAAAATTATGCAATCCGTATGTTTATGGCATGGCGCCTTACTAAAGTGTAGCCAAGTGGTAGTGGAATATTGTATTTCAATAATACTTAATGAATAATTGGAGAGTACATCTGTTCCATGAAAGAATAATCACAATTGCCTGCAAGATCTCTTAGTTGGGATTTTTTTGTTGTTCTAGTATGGTATTAAAATATGCATAAACTTTTATGATCAAGGAAAACTCTAACTTTTCCTCTACTCCTACATTTTAGTTTACACAAAAATTTTGGCCATTCATTATATTTTTGAATTGCAATGTAAATTTAATTTCAAAGCTGAAAGAAGTCACTGGAACACCATTGTTAATTCCTTTTTAAATTCTAAAGTATCATCTTTTAGAAATATTTATTTAAGTTTCTAATGATTGTACCACTGGGAAAAAACAGCTCATTTTTTCTAATAGACTTTTTCTTTATTCATTTCACTTCATTCAGTGAGTCTTTTATAAACTATGTGCTAAAATTGCTTGACTCACCCCATCTAAGTTTTAGAAAACTTACTCAAAGTGAAGACATGCCTCTTGGTTGATAAATCTCTTTAGGCTATTTTTGTGGCTTCAATATTTGGCAAGTGGCACATCAGACATTATCAATGTTACAATATATAACAACTAAAAGATGGTGGTTTTATAACTTACAAACCTAATGTCCACTTTTTTTTTTTGGGGGCCGGGGGGGGGGGGGGGGGGGTGGTTGGGGGAGATCCCCCAAAGATGAGGTAGGGTTTCCAGGTGTCATAGGCCATAAAAAACTTGTAATGGGAGCCAAGTTATCCTATTTTTCTTAACACTATTATTTATTTCTTCTGTTGGAACCTCCTTTGCATGGTTGCAGGTTGGATAGGCTTATATTAGAGGCTATTACCAATTTGAAGGAGCCAAGGGGTTCTGACAGGACTACAATTCCTTTGTACATAGAGGTAATCTCACTTGTGTAACTTTAAGCTATGACTTCATAAACCTATCATGCTTGCAGAAACTAATACTAAGCGGTCAAACTTCAAAACATCTAGTACTTGTAATGCTTTTAAGTTGTAAAGACCTTCTATTCCAATTCTTTCTTGAGCAAATTTCCTTTTCTACCTTCTCTTAGTTTCTAATAAATTGGTGTTCATACAGATACCCATTCCGATTTTGCTTGGTAAGTTATTTATTTGATTTTTTGTTTTGGTAAGTTAGTTATTTAAGTTGTATGAATTATGTTTAATGTTTTGTTTTGTTTTTTAAGGATGGTACTAGTAGAGATGAAGAGGGCAACTCAATCAATAACACGAGGGAGGTTGAAAACAGCTTGGAGGGTAACTCAAAGGAAGACTAGTATAGATCTTGTCATAATTCTAGTTGTTTAAGTTTAAAACAATGTTTAATTTCAGGATTTCTTTGTATATTCTATATTTTAAAGTTTGAACTTACATGAATTTTTTTCTTTCAATTGATCAATTTTTAGTAATTATTGTACTATTGTAACATGATAGTTTAAAAAAATTATATAAAATAATTAAAAATAAAATATTTCAAAAATTATATAAAATATTATCATCGATGACATAAAAATTTGGTCATAAATAATTTTATAGTGACGACAAAGTCCCTCGTAATTTATAGAATAGCGATGCCACTTAATCTCTTGCAAAAGTATTTTAAGCGACAGTTTAATGTCGTCACTATTATTCCTAACTAATTGCGAAGGGTTAAAAGCCCTTACAAATAAATTTTAGCGACGACATTATTTGTCTCTAAAAAGTATGTTGTTAATTTGAAATTCGCAAACAACTAATTGAAAGAGTATAAAGGTCTTTGCAAATAGTTAATGACGACTACTCTCCCTCGCTAAAAATAAGTGGTTGACTTTTCTCGTCGTTTGGTAATATATTTGCGAAGGCGGATTTGCTCCGTAATGACAGTAAATTGCCCTCGTAAATTATCTATTTGCAAAGTCATGGTCGCAAAATCTCTTTTAACAAGAGCAAATACGACGGTCTTCGAGGGCCACATGCCCTCACTAATAGCTTTTTGCGATGATATTTGAATTTTTGCGAGGGCATTTTACCCTCGCTAGTAGACTCTTTTCTTGTAATATAATCGATGAACCACCACTTTCAAATGGACCCAGTAACTTCTACTACTCACAATACTCACAATTCCATGTGTTATGGCAAAAGTTGTTTTCACTTACTAGCCATTTCAACTTGTACCAATTATGCCCGCATGTTTGGGCTTTTCTAGCTTATAAGTAAAATCCTGTCAAATTTCACCACTTTTTCTTCTTTCTTTTTTCTACGTCAATTGCGTTTCCGATTCTATTTCTTCTTCATCCCAATGCTCACCACTCCAACCACGTGAACTTTCCTTTTTCTTTCTATTTAGTTCTTTGTCAAATGGTTGGTTGGTGTGTGTGAATGTATACTATCTTTTCAACCTTGTTTCAATCAAGTCTGTAAGCTCGAATTTGTGTGAAAAACACAAACTATTTAGACCCCCAAATTAAAATTACGGCTCGGTTGATTTTACTCTAACTTAAACTAAGTACGGAATAGAGTAAATGCAAGCGTACACACAATATAACTACTCTAAGCCATATTCATCAAATCGCAGCAGTAAAATGAAAGCTAAAAGAGTAGGGAAGAAGAATGCAAACATAAGATAACACGTCGATGTGTTATCGAAGAGGAAACCAAAGAACTCAGCGAAAAACCTCTCTGCCGCCCTCCAAGCGGTAAATCAACCCACTAGAGAATAAGTTGGAGTACACGAATAACAAAATACCCTCCAAGCCTAGTCTACCCCATGTACTTGAGCCTTCCAAACTCCTGCTACCAACTGACTTGACAAAGCCTTGTCTTTTCTAGTTCTCTGGATCATGCGATTCAGCCTGATTGCATCCACCAAACAAATGGCTTCTTCTAATACTTCCCAATAGTACCAAAACCTCACTTTACACTTAAGATGGGTGTGGTAAGTGTTTGAGCTATCAACCTCTCAAGGATTTGGATATTAAAGGTAGGAGTTGAGGAAAACCACAATGGATTGTATAGAGAATTGTGGGTATGACAATCTCTCACTCTCAAGGGTAATAGCTAGGGTTTTCTCTCTGAAAAGCACTCCTCTCAATATATGGGTAATGTGGGTATATATAGTGTGGATAGAGATAAGGTGTATCAGATATGACAAATAGCAAAACAGAATGTTTCACAGATATCTTGCGGGAATGCCTTACTCACGAAATACTCACGAAAACCAACTGTTACCATTTATCATGAATCTTTGTATTCTAGTCATGTGCTGAGCACATGGCTTCACTTCGCGGGAAGGCTACTTGCAAGCTACCCACGAAAACTCCTTTGATCTTCAATTTGCCTTGAATCTTCACAATCTCTCTCACACACAGCCCTTACAATGAAGTCTCACATAAAATACAGGGTACATAAGATTGAACATAATTACAATCAAATTTAGCATGGAATTAAAGCCAACACAAAATAGTTGTAAATCACAACTTTACAAAGTCTATGCGTAACATTATCTAGATACGTTGATTGATTAGGTCACATATATATAATTGGCCAAGATATGCTATATCATTGGCCAGCATATTCGTTTGGGATGTGTTTGCTTAGTTTGCATAAAGTCTATTAATAAATTACTAATCTGTCATCAAACAATCACTCTGTTTATTATGTTGATGAAATCCACTAATCACATTTATTGTTGTGAAAGTTTATAGAACTCATGTAATAATATTTTTAGTAGTTTTAGCATTTCCCATGTATATAGCTGAAATCCAAAAATGACATATTGGTATTGATTGTTGGATACAATTTTTCTCCATACAAGTTTGAAGAAAAATTCTTCTAACCCACTACCTGGCATATACTTGTAGTCATATGAATTTCTTAAGGACGAAGTTTAACTACAAACTTGGTTATAGATAATGACTACAACTACATTCAATATCTTTTTATTGGATATAAATTCTAAGAAATCCATCATTGGATTACATTTTTTTTTTTCCTTATATCCTTCATGTTTGCAAATTTCCAGAATATCAAATATCAGTAGTTATATTATTAATCAAATGTTTAAAGTTTAAGTTTTTGTACTCTAAAATTATGCATAAAAAAGAAGTTTATGAATCATATAGTAAATAATATAAGACTTACATGAAATTTAACATGTGTGTTAAGAACATAAAAAATTGTAATCCAACCATTAGACTGTTAAAATACGTAATCATGTTTTTTTTTTTTTTTTAGTGGAAGTTATAATCATTGGCTACATCTATATTTATATAATATCTAATAGTCGAAACGTTTGACTTTTTGTTGACCACTCCTCATTGTGCCACATGGCTACATAAATTACTGCCACATATACATTTAAATACACCGAATAATTGTGACTTTTCATTTTTCAATAGGCACATTGTCAGTTAATAGGCATATTTTTATTCAATAGGCATCTTTTCAATAAATTAGCATATTTTCAATCAATAGACATATTTTTTATTCAATAGACACTTTTTTGGTCAATAGGCACATTTTGGTATATTCAAATATGAAGAATTATAACCTTTTAATAAACACCTTTTGGTATATCAAATTTAAAGGATTATGACCTTTCAATAAGCACTTTTTAGTGTATATATTACAACATATATCTTATATAAATAAGGTTTTACAACCTATTTAAGTGAAAAGCCTATCTACATAAAGTGACATCTTTCAGATAAGCACGAGACTTTTTTTTTTTCTTTCTTTAAATTTATAAACACTAGCCTTCGAAACCACACAACCACATACCCCCAAAAAAAAAAAAAAAACTACTTTCATCACTAATACATTCTTATCAATTACAAACAAAAAACCCATTCTAAACACCCGATTAATGATCGACGGATGTGCAACATCACAGATTCACAGTGTAAGTATTATATAAAAGTCATTATGCACACTGCGTGTTTAGTTCATGCATAAGGAACATCAATTTTAGGGTCCTGATCGAAGATCAAATTGGCTTCATAGATTGTTTTTATGAATTTTAATTTGCTTATGTAAAATAACATGTCTTTGATGACTTTATTAAACCCATGGGATGCTCCCTATAGAAGTTGACCAAGTACTCAAATTTGAAAGATATTTGTATTAACTTTCATGAAAGTTAATGAATCTGAAAGATATTTGTATTAACTTTCATGAAAGTTAATGAAAGTTCAGTGAGTACAAAGAAGAGAAGCATGTTAACACAAATGGGAGAATTGACCAGGAAATCTTGGTGCCATGGGAATTATTAGAAATTTTTGGATTTAAAAAATTGTATTAGATTGTGATTTTAATATAGTACATGTTTATTTCTTTATTTTTACCATACAATCAAAACAATTATAAAAATTATATTTAAAAATAAAAGCAACAACAAGACAAAACATTATAAGAAAAAACACACAATATGAAGAAAAGTAATTAATCTTGTGTTATGTAATACTCTTATTCCTTCCCACAAAAATAATAAATAAAACAATATTACTATCTTCGACCTAACTAATAAAACTTTGTGTTATTTCTTTCAATATCATTTTTTTTTTTTCATGCATTTTTGCTTACAACTCCAACTTAAAACAAAAATGGTTTTTTTTTTTTTTCCCCCCCCTGAAACTCATTCTGTAGCTATTTCCGTGCATCGCACGGGTTAGCAACTAGTTTAAGTTTATAACCAAACTTTGTGACTTTGTCCATTTTTTAACAAGTTATGTGACTCACTAATTTCTTTAAATAATATAAATTAATATTTTTATAAATTGTCACACAATAAATTGAAAGAGATTCTCTCAAATTGATTTAGAGGTAATTAATTGTTATTTTTATATTTCGTTCCCTTATCAAACTGAAATGACCTTCTATACGTTGTTCCCAACTTTCATCAAATATCTAGTTCAAATGAAAAAACCCAAACTGAGAGTGATTCTAAGAGCTATATGAACGCTGTCATGAATAAAGAAGTTGTTGACAAACTTCGTTGCCGACATTCAAGATTTAATTTCGAATCAAAGCGATGTGAACTTTTGATGTTAGGCTTAGGCTTCCCTACTTTTGCAAAGTCAATTTAGAAGGATTGTCTGGGTCTTGCTTGACCAAGGAGATTCCTTCTCTTTTTCTTGGGATGTTTGGTTGTTTTGTTTCCTTAGAAATAAGAGGATCAAAGTATAAGTTCAAAAAACCTCATGGAGGGTTTTCTAATTTCTCTAAACTTTTCTATATAAGAAGATTTAGCTAGAAACGAAAGTTGGTGGTGCTTCACAATATTTCTCAATGGAGTGGCCTTTAGTGAGGTCTTTGCTATGGGTTTTAGTACTTGTTGCTCATATTCATGAGAGCAAAGGTTGTATTGAGGAAGAGAGGATGAGTTTGCTAGAATTGAAGGCCTTTTTGAAATTCAGTACTAATTATATCAAACCTCTTCTTCCATCATGGGTTAATGAGGCGAAGAGTGAGTGTTGTGGTTGGGAGCGGGTCATGTGTAACGCCACCACAAGCCACGTGATTGAGCTCTACCTCTCCAATATAAACCAAGAAACTCATGTCTATTTTGATAATGAATCTAATTATTATCCAGAAAATTGGTTCCTAAACAGGTCCTCGTTGCTAACTTTCAAGGAGCCTAGAATTCTTGATCTATCTCATAATGGAATTGGTGGTTGGCTAGGAAATGAAGGTATGTGAGATTTGTTTCTACTTTCAAAACCCCTCCCCACCCCCTCCCCCCCTCCCCAAAATAAAATAAAATAAAAATAAAAAAATAAAAAATAAAAAATAAAAAATAAAATAAATAAAAACTAGAAGAAGAAGAAACATTAGAAGAAGAAACATTATTTTTAGTGTTTTGATTCTAACACATTTTTTCATCAATTTTTATATGTTAAAATGTGGATATTTTCTTAACAATTGTGAATATGAGTGTGAATAGTACGTAGATACGAATGAGTGTGAAAGTATTTTTTTTCCCTATCATTATGACATGTTAAAAATATGCCTTTATAGAACCTCTTCACTTTCCCCCCGAATCCAGAATTAAAAATAATAAAAAAAAAATGAAAAATCTTTGAGCTATTCATGTCTTGTTAAGGATAAAGGGTAATGCATAATAGATTTGAGTCAAATGGATTATCTCTAATTTGAATGGATTGCGAGATTTCAATTTACTCAAATTATAAATTTTCCAAACTTAATCCTGCCAAAATAGACCATTCTTCTTTCTTTCTTTCTTTTTATTTATTTTTATTTTTATTTAAGTCAAACTGATCTTTACCATTCTTCTCTCTTTTTTTATTTTTATTTTGGTTGAGATACGAAATAATAAAACGAATATGAAAAGAAATAGAAGCACTGTTATTAAAATAAAAAAATTATTCTTATATTCCATGACATTAATGGCCATGGTTGTTATACATATACTGAGGGTACATATGTATTTGATGGTTTAAAACACCCATATATTTTTAGTATGAAAAAAATGTTGAAAGAGTGTGGGTGGTATCTTCTACAGCGCCATGTGAGTATCACCACACATGTACCAAACACAAGGGTGTTTTGAACTTGGACTTAGGCCTACCCATCCCACCAAATGGTGTGAAACTCGAGCACAAGCGCTTACGGTGAGAAATTCAAGGTCATACCACCCCCACTGACAAGCTTCAATGGTATTAGAAAATACACACACACACATTAATTTCGAAGGTAAATTGGGAAGTGCCACACTATTATCAATATATATATATAAAACCGAAACTTTTGAAGTTCCCACAATTTTCCACATCAGCACAATTAAAAAAAAAAAAAAAAAAAACACACGTAAACCCAACCAAAAAAAAAACATAAGTGCAAAAAAAACCTATTCTAAAACCCAATAAACGCAAATATATATATTTGAAAACCCTAACCCACGCTCTGCCTTATCCTTCCTCCAAAACGCAGACCCAGCTCTGCCAATAAACGCAAATATATATATTTGAAAACCCTAACCCACGCTCTGCCTTATCCTTCCTCCAAAATGCAGACCCAGCTCTGCCGTTCCTCTCTCTTCTCTATTCTCTAGCTTCACCTTCCCCAAAACCCAACACTGAAAATCAATCACGCCAAGAAGCCATCCCCACATTGTCAGGTCCGAGATAGAAAGAAGGCATCACCGAACAAACCACTGTCCCAGCCGTGGCAGAGGGTATGTCTATTCTCTTCTCTATTCTCTATTCTCTATTCTCTGCTTTTTCCTTTTGCTGATTGGTTTCTAACAATTCTAAAAAACCACAAACTAAGCAAAGAAGCCATGAGTCGTGCAGTATTGTTGTAGATTCAAGATTGGTCATAAAGATTGGGCTTTTAGAATCGTTTATGAGAAACCCAAATAGATTTTTTGAGGGTTTTTTTTTTTTTTTTTTTTTTTTTCTAGAAGTTTAGTGCTCCACATCTCCAAGCCTTTCTACAACGCCACCCTTAGATGCCCTGTTTTTTATTTCTAAGTTTTTGGATATTTTTATTTATGATTTCTACAATTGGGTGGATTAGGATTGGTTAAATTGGTTGTGTCGATGATTAATTGATTTGTTCTAAATGGTGTTATGTTGATTATGTTTGCTTTCTGGATCTTGCACTTACAATCTATTTACCAAGTTGTGAAATTTGGCAATTTTGAGGTTTTTGTGGTGTCTTATGAAACTTTCTGACATTTTATTTGTGTGATTTCAATAAAACCTTGGTATTATCAATTATGATATGAAAAACGAAAAGTTCTTTGTTTTCTTGATGATGACTATAAAAAAGCAGTTGGCCAGGATTTGGAATTGGGCAAACTGACCTATTGGTGCTTTGCAAAAAATTCTCATACCACACTTAATATAGACATGTAGGAAAAATTAAAACAATCACCAGAATGGAATTGACAACTTTGAATGGTTGGTGTTGCAATCAATGAGGCAACTGTTGACTTGATCTAAACTATTTGTATAACTGCCGCATCACATTTATGTTAACAATATCATATTTATGGTCCAATTTTCTGTAATCAGTTGAGAAAGCCAACTGAAAATTTAAAAGCAATATAATGATATGGACTTCCTACACAAACTATCATATTCAAATTATTTTAAGTCTATTTTGTACTAAAATAATCATTTTATATTGGGCTGTTTGGTAAAATTTCCATGAGAGATTAAGTTGGTTGGGGGTAGATTGATTTGTTCAGCCTTTCCCTCTGACCTTTCTAAAAGATTGGAAAGAGTTTCATTCTTTGTGTCGTTTTCACCTCCTTCAGTTAATTCTAAATGCCAATAAGTGATGAGTGTTGCGCATGAATGCTGATGCATGAGTAGTGATTACTGATTATGGTTTCTGCTTTGCCAATTTGTTGTAAGGTTATCTCATTTTGCTGTTCTATAGGTTCAAGTATTAGAAAATTTATTTAGTTCAGTAGTTTCACAGCATAATAATTTTATGGTTCTCCTTCCAAACTTATGATTAGGCCAGTAAGTTGTTTTGCACAAAGTTCTATATGGGTTTAGCCAAGAAAGAAAAAACAAGGATTCTTCTAGAATCTTTTCCTTGTAGTAGTTCACATAATCTTCTCCTTCGGTTTTTTGATTGTTTAATAAGTACTTACAAGTTACATTTTTCTAATTCCTTAAAAGCTACTACTTGAAATGGCCGGGATGCTTCAACGGTTGCAGATGCAGCGATGAATGTAAGGTCCAAGTCTATCCATCTCTCAGCCCAACTAATTGAGAAAGAGTTGATCAGCTTAATCTACTGTTGTTAATTAATATGGGATTCTTTTATAAGAGACACAAGAGGTATATTATATAATATATATATATATATATATATATATATATATATATATATATATGTTGATGGTTAAATGCAAGTACATTTTAGGTACAAGGAAGGCAGAAAGCCAGGTTCATGATTAAACATTCAAGGTACGAATTATATGATTCATGGGCAGTTTCAACTTCAATTTGATGATGGATTTTCAATTTTAGAATTATTGCATGTGTTGCAAATCTATATTTAAAGTGAGAAAATTTAATATAGAAAGATTTTTAGAATGATGATTTTTAGATCGTGCGGATGGGTCTTTGAGTTTATTTACTTTAGGGCTATGGTTTCTTTTGCTTTATATCTTATTGTGGTAGAAGTCGAACACTTTAGTGGGTTTTCAAACTTGGGCTTCTTCCTCTAGAGGTGGAAGATTCTTTCTTTAATTTTTGGTTATTGGTTCTGGATTTACATTACTTTGCTATTATTATTATTTTCATACGTGATGCTTAGAATTGGATCATGGGTGAATTATAATTGAATTCATAGATTGATGGGTTTAGATGTAGAGGGTTTAGATATTTCAAAATTATTGGACGTATTGAATTTTTATGTTCCTATCTGTGTTGTGATTTGTTATTTAAAAATAATGTATAGTTTATATCATCAGTTGCCCTTTTTAGTTGGTAGATTTTGGATCAAACTGAATTGCATGATGTCCCTTCTTCAAAATTCTAGACGTTTACATAAGACTCATTGAGACAAAAGATTTTTGAAGTTAGGCCAACCCTATCGTAGCATCACCCGATGTGCTCGACAATTGTCTGAGTGAAGTCAAAATAAATAAAAAAATAGCTTGGAAATTTTTTTATGTTTATTTTATGAAAATCCTCTATTTTCGTTTGGATTATTTATTTATTTATTTATTTTTCATGCCAATACAACATGATATTTGTTTTGTTTACTACAAGGATTTTCGTAATTATTAGAATATGATGAGTCTTATAACTTGAGCCTTGATTTTTTTTGCTGATTCTTCCCACTGTAGCGGTAATACTGTTCAATATCCCAACCAAAAGACCTAGGTTGTCCACCTATTTCAGACCTTTGTACAGCCCCTTTCAATTTTTAGTTCAAGCCATTGATATCTACACTACTTGCAAGGTCTCTGTCTTTCTCCATGTATATGTGTATGTGTGTAAAGTTTGACTCTTTTATAGCTTTTCAATGGGTGATATTTTCATTTTGGTTGGGATTGCTTAGGTGTTTCAAGTTAGAGTGAGTTTTGTAAAGGATGTGCAAAAGCAAGAGGCATGGTGGGAAAGACAACATGAACTTGCGACTGAGAATTTTGGGGTAAGAATTTCTTCTAATATTTCTTACTCTTCAGCTTCTTCTTTCAATTTTTATTTCTTTAAGTTTTAATTTTGTTTATATAGAACTGTTAGTGTTTACATGTATTTTTGTGTGGTTGTCTTTAGAATAAATAGATTATGACTCTGGGAATTTACATTCTGACTTAAGTGAATTATAAATATTGGGGCCTTGAAGCTTATTTCATCATAATTTACCACAAATCAATTGATACTGTATGACCTATTATCTATATATCTTTAAAAGAAAAGATTTGTAAAAGGTTTTTTTTTTTTTAATTTTTTTTTTTGGCCCTATTTAAAGCTTCTCAATGGGTATCACTAAGACTTAGTAAGAAAACCACAAATATGATAAACCATATGTAAATTTACTTTAAAATTTGATTCACGATTCACACTTTTGTTTTCATTACATTCCTATGTGTTATTCTATAGACTCTTACATTTATCATTTTCATTATGTTATGATGTTTAGAAATCATTTATTTTTAGGAGTGACCTTCTTGCATCAATTTATAGTGGTAGATGATGATGATGGTTTTTAGACCCCTTAAACAATTGATTAAACCTAGGTAATTTGCCAAGTTGTTACTTAGTCCAATTAAACAAGTCTAGGTTATCACAATAATAAAGATCAAATCATGCAAAGCAACGGAAAATAAATAATACATGATATGATCACCCAGGAAACCAAATCGGTAAAAACCTGGGGAGGATTTGACCTAGCTATCCTCAAGGTAAACTTGAATCCACTATCAGAAAGAATCAAAATTCATACAAAAGGACTTACAAGCACCCCCGCTCGACTTCCTAATGCTACCAACCAGTAGAACTTACTGACACGACCACGTGCAAGCTCCGAATCCACGGACTCCTTCTTTCTTGGATTCCCACCAGCTACAAGCACCCCCGCTTGTGTATTCTTTAAGCTTTAATGGCAGCAACTATTTTGATCATCAAGGTGTAGAAAATATCTCCTCCTTGAAAACCCTAAGTTTGTGTAAAGGAAAGCTCCTCTAGATCTCACAAGAGATTTACACAAACCACAATTATGAGCAACACTAAAACGTGGCTAGGGTTTGCCTTTTATACTTAGGACAAATAAGAAACCCTAAAAACGTTTTAAAACACTTAGGGCTGAGTTGGAAAATTCTGCAGAAAAGCGATCTGCCTGAGATTCGATCGGTCGAGCCTAAGCTTCGATCGATCGAGCCAGGCCGAAAGCCACAGTGCTTTCTGCTTTACACTCGATTCCAACTTTACATTGACATACAACTTTGAGCTAGCTTTAAACACTTCTAAACACATTGTTTTGATCATGGTTTGCCAACAATACAAATTAGAGTTCTAAATACATAAAGTCCTACACTTTAGAACCTAACAGATGAATTTTAATAAATGTCAGGTTTTGCTGAAGGAGCTTACAGGTATTGATATAAATTTCATGTAAAATTGTGAGTGGTGTTAATGGATTCACTTAAAAGTGATTGCCTATTTAGTGCTATTAGAAATAATTCTTGCTGCTGGCCGGGTCATGTAATTAATTGGACGTGAACATAAAAGAAATCCATTTATGAATGAGGAGGAGGAGGAATACATGTTGCGTACACACCTTTTTTAAGGGTTTAATTCATTCAACTGACTACCTACTATTGTAGTTTACTTTTAATTCTTTTTTCTTCAATCCTTTTATGATGTTTGCTGTTGAAAGGTAGAGATAGAGTTTTTTTTTTTTTTTTTTTGTTTTGTTATTTTTTGGCTTATAAATTCTATTAAGTTCTTTTATGTGTTTCTCTACAGTTTTATAGGCTCTCTTTAGTACTGTTAGTGGAAGCAATTGGACTTGCTTGGTGATTTTGTTAAAGGAGTTTACAGGTATTGATATAAATTATTATTATTTAAAAATTTCCATCAATTATTAATATACAATGAATCATTGGATGCTATTAAAAGAGAATTGGATGTCAAATTGTAGAATAAATTGGGGTGGGGTTATTATGAAATTTATTGACATTATGAGTGTTTGGTTTTACATTTTAAATCTTTGATGAATTGGTATAATTTGGTGTTATACTTGATACTAATTTGGCGAAAAATTAAGTAGCTTGAAGAAGTTGAGAAAAGAGAAGAGCCTAAGAAAGGGAGGAAATACATTCTTGAAAAGCATTGGATAAAGCTTGAAGATGTAAGCACAATTGTATATTTATTCTATTTATTGGTTCTTTTGTAATACTTATTAAACCAAATGTAAGAGCACATTATGATTATTGTAATATATTATTTCATAATATTTGTATTTATCTCATTTTTAATATTACTTCATTATATTACAGGTTTCATCTTATATTAGAGCCAATTTAGCTTTCAATAATTGAAATTTGAGAAATGTTTAAACATGAAGATGTTAACATTTGATTTAAAACAATCTCGTGCATCACATGGATGGCAGATGCAACATGGATGAACGAGTGGACATGATATGCATTACCAGGGTCAGCCTTAGCTACCACTAGCTAGGCCAATTAGGCAGTCTCCTAAGGCCCCCAAAGGGAACAAGGCTCCTAAATTTTAACCAATAAAGATATTTTTATACTTATAAAAGTATTAAGTAGGCCCCAAATATTAGCCAATAGATTATAAAATAGTAACACAATGGACACAACAAAATGTTACAATAATTTCACAATATTTCTAAATTAGCATTCCAATTCACACATTGGCTCACTATAATCTCTATTTTTTTTCCTGTGCTAATTTAGAAATATTGTGAAATTGGTGTGTTCATAGCATTACTCAAAAGAATTTGTTTAAAATAATGTTATATTCACAACATTTTCACAACATATCTTATCTGGTAGTTTGTTATTGATAGGTAAAAAAGTAATGTCAACAGTGAGCCCAAATCGGAACCAATAACAGATTACCACCTAGGATTTTTAGTGAAATTGCTACAAATATAGCACAATTTTAATTGTTTATCAAAGATGTAAAGTTGTGATTTACAAATATGTATTTTGTTGGCTTTTATTCCGTGCCAAATTTGATTGTAATTATATTCAATCTTTTGTACTCTGTATTTATTGTGGGATTTGATTGTAAGGGTTGTGTGTTAGAGAGAGAAAGAGTGTGAAGACTCAAGCAATTGAAGCCAGAAGAGTTCTCACGGGTAGCTCACGACTAAGCTTCCTGCGAAGTGAAGCATGTGCCTTGCACGTGACTGGAATGCGAAGAGTCAGTACAGGATGGAGACAGCTGTGTCTCACGAGTATCTCGTGGGTAAGGCCTTCCCGCGAGACACTCGCGAGACATTTTGTTCTGCCAGACTGTACTAGCTGATACACACTATCTGTACCCACACTATATATACCCTTATTACCCAGAAATGTTGAGGAGTACTTCTGAGAGAAAACCCTCGCCTCAAACCTTGAGAGTTAGAGATTATCATACCCATATATCTCTACACATATGCTTGTGGATTTCCTCAACTCCTACCTCTCCATTTCATATCATTGAGATATTGATAGCCCAAACACTTACCACACCCTTTCAGAGTGTCAAGTGAGGTTTTGATGCTGTTGGGAAGTATTGGAAGAAGCCAAGGATGGCAGATGCAACATGGAGCTTGTTACGGGATTCGGAGAGCTAGACAAGACACGGTTTCGAGAAGTCTTGTTGGAGTAGGAGCTTGGAGGGCTTAGGTACAGTGGGTAGATTAGGCTTGGAGGGTCTCTTACTAAGCCATGTATCCCAACTGATTGTCTAATGGATTAATTATCGCTTGAAGGGCGTCGGAGAGGTTTTTCACTAAGTTCTTCGGTTTCCTCTTTGATAAAATATCGGCGTGTTATCTTGTGTTTGCATTCTTCTTCCCTACTCTTTTACATTTCATTTTACTGCTGTGTTTATATGAATATGTGTTAGAGTAGTTTGTTTGTTTATCCGCTTGCATTTACACTATTCCGCACTTAGAATTAAGTTAGTGTAAAATCTATCGAGCCGTAACTTTAATTTGGGGATCACCATAATTATTTATGTTTATCATGTTTTGATCATTGGTGTTTATCATGTTTATTCATGCATTTCTCATACATCTCATGCTGCATCCCCATGCATCACATGCTGCATCCCCATGCATCACATGCTGCACACACATGCATCAACACATGCTCAGCATAGACACACACATGCACAGTGATTCACTTCATGCATTTTGCTGTTGTTTACATGGTTAAACACTTATAGCATGCTGTTTTGTGTCTGTTTGCTCTGTTTTGAGTTGCTTTTGCTCTGTTTTAGGTTGTTTTACCTTTGTTTTGAACTAACTTGAATCTAACCAAGTTTTTTGTTCTGTGTTTGTGTTTTTGCACATCTTTCTTTTCTGTTCTATGTTCCTTTGTGCAGATGTCTCCTACTAAGCATGCAGCCACCAAGAGACCAACTTCCAAACGTGCACGCACTGATTCTGATAACTTCAAGTCTGCTGGGGCAAATATGAAGTACAATGACTGTTACAACAAAGCCACCATTATCATGGAAAGGGTGGTTCAGTTGGATTCTCTTAAGGACACCTTCATCCCTGAGGTGTTCAAAGTCCGATCAGTTCCAGCCTCTTTGTCCATTCCTGTCAAAAAGGGGGAGATGGTGTTGTTATTAAGGGGAGTGTAGTGATAGGGGGAGTGCAGTGAAAGGGGGAGGAGAAGATAGTAACTATTGTTTGGTTTACTGTGTTTACTACTTTCATTTAAAGCTTTAGTACTCTATTTTTAATTTCAGTTTATATATTCAGTATGTATATGTACCTTATTGCTTTGTAGCATTTTTTTTGTACCTTTTAGATATTGCCAATATGTCTTAAGTACATCACACTTGTGCCCTAGTAGGATCTTGTTCCTAGATACATATACTTCATGTATTTTGCATTGGTCGTGTGTTGGACATACAAGTGATTATAAGTGATTGCTCTTTATTTGCATGTCTGGATGAACACTTACTTGCTAAATGTTCATTGTAGTCATTCTTTAATGACTGATCTTGTTTGATCAAGTTTTTGTTTACATGATATCTAATGTTTGCAAACTTGATCGCACTATGCTTGCTCATGTACATACCTTGTATTCAACTTGTCATAAGCTTAATGAAAGTTTTGTTTGTGTGCGAGTGTTTCAGGTTATAGGAATAAACGTGCAAGTGCTTCACAGTTTCTAGATTAGGTGTGAGTGAGTTTTGCCACTGTTCCCAAACTCACGTTTAAGTCTAGAGTCTGTTTTAGGGGTTTTGTCACGGAATAGCCAAAGGGGGAGATTGTAAAGTTGTGATTTACAAATATATATTTTGTTGGCTTTTATTCCGTACCAAATTTGATTGAAATTATATTCAATTTTTTGTACCCTGTATTTATTGTGGGATTTGATTGTAAGGGTTGTGTGTTAGAGAGAGAGTGTGAAGACTCAAGCAATTGAAGCTAGAAGAGTTCTCGCGGGTAGCTCGCGAATAAGCTTCCCGCGAAGTGAAGCATGTGCCTTGCACATGACTGGAATGCGAAGAGTCAGTGCAGGATGGAGACAGCTGTGTCTCGTGAGTATTTCGCGAGTAAGGCCTTCCCGTGAGACACCCGCGAGACATTCTGTTCTGCCAAACTATACTATCTGATACACACTATCTGTACCCATACTATATATACCCTCATTACCCACAAATGTTGAGGAGTGCTTCTGAGAGAAAACACTAGCCTCAAACCTTGAGAGTTAGAGATTATCATACCCATATATCTCTACACATATACGTGTGGATTTCCTCAACTCCTGCCTCTCCATTTCATATCATTGAGAGATTGATAGCCCAAACACTTATCACACCCTTTCAGAGTGTCAAGTGAGGTTTTGGTGCTGTTGGGAAGTATTGGAAGAAGCCAAGGATGGCAGATGCAACATGGAGCTTGTTGCGGGATCTGGAGAGCTAGACAAGACACGGTTCCGAGAAGCCTTGTTGGAGTAGGAGCTTGGAGGGCTTAGGTACAGCAGGTAGATTAGGCTTGGAGGGTCTCTTGCTAACCCATGTATCCCAACTGATTGTCTAGTGGATCGATAATCGCTTGGAGGGCGGCGGAGAGGTTTTTCGCCGAGTTCTTCGGTTTCCTCTTTGATAACATATCGGCATGTTATCTTGTGTTTGCATTCTTCTTCCCTACTCTTTTACATTTCATTTTACTGCTGTGTTTATATGAATATGTGTTAGAGTAGCTTGTCTGTTTATCCGCTCGCATTTGCACTATTCCGTACTTAGAATTAAGTTAGTGTAATATCTATTGAGCCGTAACTTTAATTTGGGGGTCTAAACAGCTCTTGTATTTTTAACACATTTTCGAGCTTTCAAAAGACAAAAAACTGTTGAAGGGGGGGGGGGGGGGGGAGGGGAGATTAGCGAAGTGTAGGTGGATTGATGTCCACTAAAGGATTCTCTAGATAATTTGTTACTAACAATGAGCACAATATAATGATAAAAAAGGGTGAAAATCTCAAAAATGACTAAAAAAAATTTTGAAAAAAAATTATTTAAAAATTTAGATAAACAACTCACATATGAACAAGAAATTCATTAAAAATATATAAAAAAAAAAAATATTTTCATCTAAAGATTCTAAACAAATTAGAAGAATAGATTTTAAGTAAAAATAATAATATTAATCGAATTTAATTATATAAAATGCCTCAATTTAAACATTGCCTTAGGCTCCAAAATTCCTTGGGGTGCCCTTGTCATTACTTGCCAAGTTGCCAGATAAACAATTTCGTTTGTGACATATTCACCTGACAGATTATACCATTTGTCACACTCGCCTGGATACAATTTCAAGTGCATTTTTTTTTTCAATAACATATTCGCCTGTATAATTTGTACTTAGGTAGCATTATATATACTTGGTATTAGGTGGTATTAGCCTAATATAGGTAGCTTTATTAGAAATAAACAATGCAAAAAAGTTGTCAAGAGTCTTATACCTTAACTATCATTTTCAAAACACTCATGGTTCAAAATTTAAATCCCCCTAGAACTCCTTGTAACTATCAAATAATAATAATAAAACAACAACAGGTAGCATTGTGCCCTCTCAATTCATCGCCCTTTGCCAAATAGTTGGTCCTTGCTTATGTTCATTTCTTTACACTCTTTATGTGGCCTTAGTCCTTACAAACCCTATGTCCGTTTGTCTTGCTTGGCCATGTGGTGCATAATTTGTATTTGACTCGGTTTGTGACCTGACTTGACTTGGAAGTATTATGGTTTTAAATTGTATTTTTTATGAAGCTTAGCCTATAGAACGGAGGCTTGAGCCAACAGACCAATTTTGGACCCATTTTTTGGTTTACTTATTTGACCCTTCATATTAGAGTTTATTATATTTTAAACTTTACACATTGCTTCACAGGTTCTAAGAATTAACTTAAATTCATAACATTTCTTGGTGGCGATAGTATTAATTAAAAATTTATACCTACCTCAAGATTTTTGTATATAAATATGCCCCTTCATACATACGATTATAAAGTGGTTTCAAAATTTTATTTTATTTTTTTATATAAGATAGAAATTCGATTCTAGCCTAATTTAAGTGTATATGTGTGTGAAGTCTTGGAAAGTTAAACCCTGGTCCTTGCCCTCCCCTTATCCCACAAAAACTTTGTACTTGTAAAGTGACAATCACACCAAGGGTGCATGGTAGTGTGGTTCCAGAAGTTGAATTGTCCGTATATTTTTCTTAAGAATTTCAAGTGTATATATATATATATACACACACACACACACACAAAGTATTAGGGTTTTAGACCCTAGTTGTCTCAAATTTTATCAAAATCTTAGCCAAATAATTAATTAAATTAATAATGCATTAGATCTGAATCAATTAAACATTAAAAAAGCACAAATCACATGAACACCAAGAATGATGACCTAAGAAAACTTTTGAAATTGTTGTTTTAAAATAAAAGACCTGGGAATGATTTAACCTAAACAATCCTCAAGTCGATATATCCATTAAATAGAATCGAAGTTTATACAATAGACTAAACCATAAATCTACTGCTACCTCATGTTGTACTTACTAGCGTGACCACACATAGCTCCGAATCCACGGACTCTTCTATTCTAGACTGTTGCACATAAACTCTCCTATTTGTAACTTTGAGATCTCCACTCAAAGGTTTTAGATCAGTAACTGTGGTTAATTGATTTCTCTATTCCTTCATATAGATCTGCACTATAGCAGCAGCAACACCATGTTGATCTTTCTCTATGTGCTCTTGAACTCTCACGGGTTGAATAAATGGCGGCTTACATCTACTTTGAAAGTCTCAAGTATAGTGAGATTGAGAGAAAATTGGATATACAAACCCTAGCTGCACATACAATGATTTCTCTCTCTAAAAAGCCTCTCTAGGGATAGCTTATGATGTCCTTTAAGTAGCACAACAAACGAATTATGAATCGGGCTTAAAACGACCAAGTTATGGTCTTTTTCACGTTTCAGATTTTTGCTGATATTGCAATCTCGATTAGTTGAGCCAGGTGTCTAACTTGTAATTAAAAATCTCAATCGATCGAGCCAAGTGTCGAGCCAGGTGTCAAATTGACAGAAACTTGTTTTCTTGATTTGAACTTAATTCTTTCTTGATATGAACTTGTGTCTTTGTCTTGGACTATAAAATACACCCTTAACACACTCAAGACTCACCAAAAACACTATAAATGAATTACATTTGATCATGGTTGACAACTACAAAAATATGGACTCTACATTTAGTACAGGTTCACAAAGCTTGTCAAGATTGGGGAACTTGGAGACATTAAATCTTGCCGACAACGACTTCAACAAGAGCTTTATCAAATCATTGAGTGCAATCAATTCCCTTAAGAATCTGAATCTTAGTTGGAATTGGCAGGGACTGGAAGGATCCTTTCCTGCCCAAGGCATGTCTATTTTTCATATTACTTTAGAGAATCTGTAATAAATTCCAATCAATTTAGTTTTCCTAAAATTCTCTTTTTTATAGAATTATCAGCTTTGGAAAACTTGGAGAAGTTGGATTTAATTCTAACCTACTTAATGGCTCCATAACAACCCAAGGTAATAAAGAGTACCATTGCAATTTTTGATAGCTTCATGGCTACTTAACACTGTCTCTCTCATCTATATCTATATATCTAAAAGCTGAGACGTAGAATTTAATGTTGCTGTACTCCTATTGAGCCACCTCCTATTGAGCCACCTCATCAGCCACGTCATTTTTTTTTAAATTTCCTTTATGATTTTTCTATTTTATTTTATATAAAATAATTAGATATAGTTAATGGACAAACCTGTTATTGCACTTCATTACTATTCAACATGTTACTATTCATTTGTTTTAAATGCAAATACTTGACTATTGAGCTGCCCAAATTGATTTCAACTTTTCATTTTCTTCTTTAATAATTCATTATCATTTAGTGGATATGATAAGATTCTAATAGTTCAGTGGAAGAAGGGAAGAAGGAATTAAGAATTGGAACAAGGAACAAGGTAGAGAGAAAGAATAGGGAAGTAAACAATGAAATTCTTATCTACATGACCTTTACAATCCTTACCCTTTTCTATAAGCACTACACCCCATAACCAACTAACTACCTACTTGACACCCTACCCCAACCAACTAACAGCCCACAATAGCAGTACAATAGCAGTACAGTTTATCTGCACTAGTCACTGCACACTCCCATGCACCCACATGCAGGCACACACGCACACCCTTGTAGGTATATACACACCAACTTGCACACATGCATGCACACCCCCCTACACACCCTTACACACTACAACTGTCACACCTACTTACAAATATCTACAAATATCAACAATAGCAGATATCAACAATAGCCTACAATTGTCACAATGCCTACTTACAAATATCCACAATAGCATAGAACCACTGTCACAATACAATACCTATCAGGATATATGCACATGTTTACTATTCATTACAAACGTTACTATTCATTAGATGCAAATGTTGAACTATATTCAGCTATCCAAATTGATTTCAACTTTTTGTTTTCTTCTTTCTAATTTCAAGTAATTGAATATTTAAACTTTTCATATTCCTATTTTAAAGGAAAAAAAAAAAAAAAAAAACTCTTCTTCTCTTCCTCCAACCTTTCCCCTCCTTCTTTGCCTCGTTTTCTCCCTACTACTCTTCACTTTACCGTTAAACTTTCTTCATCATTTCCTCTTTCTTATATTTTAACTTTTCTTCTCCCCTTCATATTTTGTATAAATTTGATATCATTTATTCGATTCATTTTTGTTTTCCACACAAAAACTGTAAGTACTCTCTCTCTCTCTCTCTCTCTCTCTCTCTCTCTCTCTCTTGCTTGATTTTTGTTTTTTCTTATAACTCTAATTTAGGTTGATGGTTTTTTTATTTAATTTTTTTTTGTGTTGTATTTTTTAAAATTTCCTATCACAAATCATTTTTATAGCTTTGGTTAAATTTTGGTTTTGGTTAATATGTAATCTTTATTTAAAATAGAAATTTGAGTTTATATCAAATCAAAATATATATGGCTACGAATTTTAGTGTGCCTACCAATGGACTTCCACTGAACAGAGATGTATTCACAATTTTTTTAGTTTCATATACTTCTTTGGTAATGTGAATTTGAGAAAGAGAAAAGGGTAGGCAAAGGATGTATGGTCTTTCATAATCCCCTAGTCTTGAAGAAAGTGGAGGGCCTATTAGTCTTCCTTCTACTGGAATTTTGTATAGAAAGCCTTTTGCTATAAGTTCCTTGACTTTTTGTTATTTGTAATCGCTTTATAGTCTATATTGTGACAAAAAATGAATAAATTTTTTTTATTTGTAGAGTATCAAAAAAGTGAAGAAATATTCAAGATAGTAATTTTGTATTGTTGCATCCCATGTGTTTGGTAAAATTTCGTGTAGAAATCTTATATGTTTTTGTCATTTTATAACAAATAATGAGCATCTCCACCATCAAATCTTTAGTTAATCTGAACTTTCTTAGTAAACTTTTACTTTACCTAGTTGATTATCTTTACTAAAAATGCCAAAAAGAAAATAAGATAAAATATAATTTACTTTATAGCATCATTATGCTATTAATGTTTTTATGTATAGATATTTAAGGAACTTTTTCTTTTTGCATTTTATTTTATATTTCCACTTTATAATATATGATTTATTGATAATAATCTATTGCATAGTTATCTTTATTTACTTTTTCACTTAGTTTCAATTGAGAGGAAGAAAGAGACGGGGGATCTATGTTTTTGAGAAAAATATATCTATAAGAGTTATATCTAATACATCTATATAGTAATAAACAAAGTATAAATAGTTACAACTTGGTCTAATAGTTCTCACACTATCATTTTTTTTTTTAAAAAAAATAAAATTATTGCATTGTGTTTTCATACATATCTCACTATATATAATACCTGACTAAAAAATATATTTTGTTACACTACAAAAAATTTCTAATTTAAAACATAATTTCAAATAACACATATAGAATTTTTAATAATATACAATCTAATATATTAATTCAATAATTATCCAATAAAAAATAATCATATCATATTTTTCTGTGCATAGCGTGGGTCTACGATTAGTTTATTAAAAGCAAAAACTGCTTAAGGGAATAGCATGATAAGGCACTCATTTATTAAAAACTCTCTAGAAGAACTGTTTTCTCGTATTAGAATTGCAGTGCTAATGAATAGCATGATATGGCACTCTTTTTCTATTGTGTTCTTGGATTTAATAGTTGGTTGTATACTTTCTTTAGAATGGAATTATATGTCTAAATTGAGGAAGCTAATGCATATAGATTTAAGTTGGAATGTCTTTGAAAAGGACATTTTAAGATTCTTGGGTGGTGCACTCCTAGATCTTAAATCTGTTGACCTGAGTTATAATGAAATGTGTAAGGTGGAATTTAATCAACCATTTTGTTGGCTTTATTCCGTGCCAATTTGCTTGTAATTTAGCATTTAGAAACCCTGTATTTAGGTGGGAATCATGTAAGGGTAGTGTGTGAGAGAGTGTGAAGAAAAGCTCAAGATTGTGCACTCAGCAAGGGACTCGCGACTGGATCTCACGGCTTGCTCGCGGCTTGCAAGTCATCAAAAGATGCACACAAGTGAAGCATGTAGAGGAGCTGAACAGTCATACCAGCTGGAGCATTACAAGACAAAAAGTCCAGTCTGGCCATTCAGTTAACTCACAGCTTGGACTCGCGACTCAGTCAAGTCGCAAGGCCAAGTCGCCAATCCACTCTGTTTGGGAAAAACTAATTCTTCGCATTCCAAACACACACCAGTATAAATACCCCTTATACCCACGAAATGTAGAGAGCTTCCAGAGAGAATTTTGAGAGAGAAACCTTAGAGAAAAACAAGATTGACTCATCCACAATCTTTACATATAGATTCTCTAAATTCCTCTACTCTCACCCTCTCCATTGTTACATCCTTGAGAGGTACATTGGCCAAAATCTTTTCTCACCATACCCATATCTGTGAGGAGGCTATTTGGTGTTTGGGAAGCAGTTAGGAAGGAACCAATTGATATTGGTTGATGCTATGGGTTATAGCGGAATCCGGTAAGCTAGAAAAGACAAAGGTTCGGCGTAATCTCGTTGGAGCAAGAAGCTTGGAGGGCTTAGGTACACTAGGTAGATTAGGCTTAGAGGGTCTTCTGTTGTTCATGTATCCCAACTTCATTTTCTAGTGGATTATTGACCACTTGGAGGGCGGCGAAGAGGTTTTACGCCGAGGACTTCGGTTTCCTCTTCGATAACACATTGCTGTGTTGTTCTTTGTATTTGCATCTCTCTTCCCTTAATCCTTACCATTTAATTTTTGCTGTGGATATGATTTTATTTGGTTTAGATTGTTTATCAATTCTGTTCTTAGCTTATATCCATATTCCGACATACATTGTTTGATAATAAACTTGAATTGGTAATTTGTAATTTGGGGGTCTAAACGTTCATAGTGTTTTATACGCTATTTGAACATTCAAAATGCAAGGGCCTCTTTCTAGCAAAGGTGCATACATATATTTTTAAAATATCTCAAAATTTTCAGTTTAAAATTTTCTTTACCAAAAATACCATGACAAAACTTAAACAAAATTGAAATCTTATCATCCTTATTTGCCTAATGAACATTTATTTTCTTCATGTTAAAAACAAAAAGAAGGCAAAGAATGCTTTTAGTTAATACTTCAAGTCTTCAATGCAATACAAAAATGCTTTTGGTATATGCTAATTATACCAATAGTATTAGTATGTCTTCAATATTCAATATGCGTTTTAAAATGAAAAAATTTCTCCATACAAAATGTGTTTGGTAGTTCTAGATCTTTCACTCTATACTTTTAGGTTCAACCTTCAGTATGACTATTGTAATTATCTTCACCTTTGTTGTAGAGCTGATTAATCTAAATAATTTGGAGGTACTCATTGTGCGAGAGAATCAACTTAATGGAAGCCTACCATTTAAGGGTAAAAAATTCCATCATCCATTTTAAAAACCTAAAATGATTTGCTTGTGAGAAGGAATGTCTTTTAGTATCAACCAGTATGTCATTTTAATTAAAGATTCACTCTTGACAGATATGACAAATTTCAGTAGTTTGGAGATTTTAGATATGAGTGGTAATGCATTTACTAGAATTCTTTCTCCATATATTGGGGCACTACCATCTCTCAAGGCTATATCATTATCTCAAAATAAACTCAATGGGCCTTTGCAATTGCTACAAAAGGTAAGAATCTACTATGAAATCTAGCATATTTATGCTTTGTTAGTGTTGTTACCTATATTTATCTAAAATTGATTAGAAGCATAAGAACAAGTGAAGAAGAATGGTTGATATAGAATTATTCACATTGATTGCAACTTTATAGCACAATGGATGACTGTTCACTTTTCCAGACATTGAAATATTTTTGTTAGGTTTTAGATTGAAAATATCCATAAAAATGTAATCTTATTTGAATTTGTAATATGTTATCAAGAGTTCAAAATTACAAGTCCAAGATGCAATTCAAAGAACAAAAAATTGAAGAATTTGAAAGCTCTTCGATCAATGCTTGATCGATCAAACAAGTGTCTTTAATAATTTACAGCCTTTCGATCACAACTTGATCGAAAGAAGATTCTCGACACTTCCTTGACAGCGTTTGGTTGATCAAGAATTGTGGTACATATTTTGACTCAGTGTTTCCTTGTCTTTCATGCCAAATATAAGGCACTTATAGCACAACAACAACCAAGGTTTTAGAGAGCTCAAGCCATGTGCTACCATTGGGTGGATCGAGAGCTAAAGACATAAATCCATTCTCGTAGTGGTTTTTCATTTTAGGCTTCTCCATTGGTTTCCACTTCGTCACTATACTTCTTTATTCTTTACTTTACTATTTATTGCTTTATATTGGCAATATATTTGCTCATGGTGACTAACATGTGATAATCCTGCATACACAATTTGGTTAACTGGCTTAAATAGTTTAATCTACTACTTAATAATCTAGGGGGTCAAAACATAGTCTTTTCAGATGCTATTAACATATATTAATTAAATTGTCTTGTTATTATGTTGGCACATAATTAGAGCATCTCCAATGGTGTAGCTAAAGGCAAAATATTCTCTATAATAGAGAATGAGACCAAAAAAATGGTCTCCAATAGATTCTCTGTTGATGCCCAATTTTGCAAATCCATATCCAAAAGCCATGAGAAAGAAAGCCCAATGAAAAGCAAGGCCCAAAGGCCGACCAAGAAGACCAAAGAGCAAGAGAGGTCCAAAGAAAGAAGTGCAAGGGAAAGCAATCTACAGTAAAACGCAAATCTGCAGCAGAATACAGATCTGCCACAGAATACAGTTCCCTGGTAGAATGGCTTCAGCAGATGAAGATAAATTGGGCCCAAGACCCTTTTGATCCAGTTAACATTATCTAGCCCACAAAGGCCCAAATCCTTTTGTTTAAAAGATAGGCGTGAGAACTAAAATGAAGAAACACGGTGAAAAGAAACAAGGAGCCGCAGGAAGTGTCAGCGGCAGGAAGTGTCAGCAGCAGGAATCACGTGAAGGAAAGAAAAGCCAAACCAAAGGAAAATGACAAACGTAGCAGGAAACGCGTGAAGAAATAAAACAAAACACGTAGCAGACCAAAACAGAACTAATCTGCTACGGCAGGAACGGCGTGGCAGACAAACACAGAAGATAGCAGAGCAAACACAGAAGGGCCAGGGCACCACCAACCTGTACCCAGCCAATACAAAGGAGGTGGGCCCACAGTCAAGGGGATTCAGAGGGCGTGGTTTGGTGGTGGGGGGAAAAAGGGGTCTATATTTGGTTTCCTGCCCTAACTTCTTTTGGGAAAGATATCTTGCTGGGATGGTATCTTACATAAAAGAAGTAATAAATGGTTGGGACCATATGATGCATGCCATAGAGCTAGGTAGTGAGGTAGAGGTATACAGTAGGAACAAACAAAAGGGAATTTTGTTGTGAAATGAGTAGCGTTGCAGCAGACATGTACTGAGCAATGGCAGGGGCAACCAATGGGTGAATGGTAATCTTGAAAGGATGCGCACAACAAACCAAAAACAATTGGTAAAGCCCTAAGGGTAAAAGGGAGAAATCCCATTGAATCAGTTGGCTATAAAAGGAAGGTAACCACAGCAAATTAAAGGGACCGAATGGAAGAGGAAAAAAACAGGGGAAGAGAGAAAAACACTAAAAGAGAGAGACCCAATGGAGGGAAGCACTTAAGGGAGGAAAACCCATGGTAAGAGGATAGTAAGCATCCAGAGAGAGGTACCCAAGAAAAGGAAAGACCAAAAATGGGGAACAACACACGACAGGAGAGTAGTAAGAAACTAAGAGTAAAGAAAGAACGTAGAAAAAGAAAGAAAGTGGTAAAACAAAGAGCGAAAATATGGCAGGAATAGGGGCATGCATCAATAGACCATCTTTTCCTTCCCTCTTAGCAAACCCACTCTTTGAAGTCTCCAAAAGTAATAGCTAGTAGCCATTTAGGTCTATTCTCCAAAATGCACAACTTTTATGACAGGAGCCTATGACAAGGTTGTTCAAGTTGGGGTTTGGGTTCTTTCTTGGTTCATTTATCCTGTGGGAAGATTCAATACTTGATTTTGATTGCAAATATATTTTATTTCTCTCATTATAAATTATATCTGCTGTATTTAGTCATCCTGCCGTAACACGTTTTTATCACGTCTACTGCATCAGTTGTCCTGCTGTGGTATCTTTACTTTTTGTACTAGTTATTCTCCTGTAGCACCTTTTCATTATATTTACCGTGTTAGATATTATACTGCTAAACCTTTCCTGCGGAAGCTTCTTCTTTATTTGTTATTATGTGTTTCACTGTTGACACAAACTAATCATTATCCTGCCATAAGTATATATATATATATATATACATATATCTTGTTTCTCATGTTCTGCAAAATATATTTTATATATGTATGTATATATTTGAGAATATGCTAACCCATTTAAACTAACATTTGTTTGATGGGTATTTTCTTTGGGCTTTAGATTTGTTTATGTGCAGGAAGTAGAAAAGTATTTCTGCAGTAAAAACGGAGAGTAGTCATTCACATTGCAAAAGGCTTTACTGCACGGCAGACAGTTTTAAAGCACGGCAGACAGCTTTAAAGCACCGCAGACAGCTTTAATGCACAACAAACAACTTCAATGCACAGTAGAAAGCTTTACTGTACAGCAAGAAGCTTTATCGCACAGTAGAAAGTTTTGCTACATAGCAAAAAAGTCAGTCCTATGACAGAAACTGGAGAAAAGTTTCTTCTGCAGCAGAAACTGGAGAAAAGTCAGTCCTGCGGCAGAAACTGGAGAAAAGTTCTTTCTGCGGCAGAAACTGGAAAAAAGACAGTCTTGCGGTAGAAATTGGAGAAAATCCAGTCTGCGGTAGAAACTGGAGAAAAGTTCCTTCTGCGACAGAAACAGAGGATAGGCACCACGTTCTGCCTACCGTAAGCGTGCCCCTGGCAGACGAGACATAGTTTGCACACAAGCCGAACCAAATTGAGTTGCAGTTGGACTGGTTCCAACTCCCTTACTTAGAATACTCGGGCCCAATGCCGCAGGAGGCAGCCCAGCTCACTTTAACCACAAAAAGGCTCACTACATTCTCTAAACCCTGAATTTCTTTTGGCTCATGAACAGTTGCTTATCAAATTTGATGGGCTACTGTACATTCTTCAAATGTTTTTTTCTATTATAATAATCAGGTATTGAATAAAAAAAATGTTAGAAGATGTGTAGTTGTTAAAAAAAAGAATAAATAATGAATAAAGAATAAATGAAGAAATAATATTTAAATAAGATAGAGAATGGGATAGAGAATCTGTTGGAAAGTGTATTTGAAAAAGTGGTTAGCTAAAAGGTAAAAGTCACTGTTCATTCTCCAAACAGTACAAAAATTTGGAGAATTTGCTGCAAATGCTCAGATGGACACTATTAATGGTTTTTTTTTTTTTTTGGGGGGGGGGGGGGGGGGGGAACAGATTTAGGTATGTTGAAGAAACTTGAAGAGTTAGATTTTTATGATAATAACTTTGAAGGGATCCTCCCTCCATGCCTAGGCAGATTAACAACTCTTAGGTTTTTATATATATCTAAGAACCAATTCAGTGG
Source organism: Quercus tomentella (assembly GCA_028535165.1). Lineage (NCBI taxonomy): Eukaryota > Viridiplantae > Streptophyta > Magnoliopsida > Fagales > Fagaceae > Quercus > Quercus tomentella. Next base: position 72,804,547 of record JAPQVY010000068.1, on the reverse strand, counting down.
AAATGTTCCTTCATTTGTGATAGCCAACTTGACATCCCTAGAGTATATTGATCTTAGTTATAATCGTTTTGAGGGTTTATTCTCATTCAGCTCACTTGCTAATAACTCTAAGCTTAAGGTGGTTCGATTTAAAGGTGAAAACTATAGGGTCAAAAACAATGACAAATTTGTGAGTGAAAGCAACAAACTTGTGATAGAAACTGAAAATCCTAGTTGGGAACCTTCATTTCAGTTAAAGGTGCTACTATTGCCAAATTGTAATCTGAATAACTTCTCCTCCAATGTTCCTAAATTTCTCTCTTACCAACGAGAATTGGAATTGGTCGATATCTCTCACAATAGGTTGAAGGGAAGCTTCCCTAATTGGTTGATTAAAAATAATACTAGACTACAATTACTAAATCTTCGGGACAATTATTTTGGGGGTCCATTTAATCTACCAACAGATCACTACAAGAATCTTTCTTGGTTGGATTTTTCTTACAATAATTTTGATGGGCAGCTCCAAGAAAATATTGGAAAGATTTTAAACTTATAATATCGAAATATATCTCAAAATCATTTTGAAGGTAATCTCCCATCCTCAATTGGTGACATGAGTAATTTGGAGAAATTGGATTTGTCCAATAATTATTTTTCAGGAGAGGTACCAACAAAATTGGTTGCCAATTGCACCTCCTTGGTAGTTTTGAAGTTATCTAATAATGAATTTCATGGTGAAATTTTCTCAAAGAGGTTCTAGTTTTTTAACAATAGCTTACGTGTTTTGGAATTGAACAACAATCTTTTCAGAGGTACCCTTCCAGATATGGTATCACCAACCAGTAGTTACTTGGGGATCCTTGATATTGGCAACAATGGCTTCTCAGGTTTAATTCCCAAATGGCTAGGAAATATGCAGTTCCTTTAGTCTCTTGACATGAGTAATAATTTTTTTGAAGGTCAAATTCCATGTGAAATGCATGCATAGACCTTTCTCATAACTGGCTTTCAGGATTGTCACCATCTTGTGTCGATTTATCCATCATTCAGCATCTATTTTTGCAAGGGAACAGACTCACAGGACCAGTACCAAAAGTTACTTTCAATGTTTCATTTCATCTTGTGACATTGGACATTAGAGATAACCTCTTTTCTGGGAGAATCCCTTATGAAGTTGGCGAGCTTTCAAATTTGAGAATACTGCTGTTGAGTGGCAACAATTTTAGTGGTACGATTCCAAAGCAGCTGTGCTGGTTAAAGAATTTAGAGATTATGGATCTTTCAAAGAACTATCTTTCTGGAACAATACCGCACTTCCTTTGCAACATAACCTTTGGGAAGTTAAATGCAATCGATGCTTTTGATGGTCTTCCCCAACCAAATTCCACTTTTCTGGAGTTCAGACATATAACTATCCCATATCAAGGTATCTTAAATAGGTATTTTGAAATTTACGAGGCAGAACAAAATGCTACTGCTGATTTTGGAATTGAGTTTGTGATGAAATATAGGCCATACTTCTACAAGGGTGGCATACTTGATATCATGTCTGGATTGGATTTGTCATTCAACAAGTTAACAGGTGAAATCCCTCTAGAGTTAGGAAAACTATCTCCAATTCTTGCACTAAACTTGTTTTACAATTAGTTGACAGGTTTCATACCAACAACATTCTCAAATTTGACCCAGTTGGAGAGCTTAGACCTTTCTCACAATAATTTAAGTGGAGAAATTCCTTCAATATTGATTGATCTACACTTTTTGGAAGTTTTCAATGTGGCTTGCAACAACTTATCAGGAAAAGTTCCAGACATGAAAAGACAATTTGGAACATTTCAAAATAGCAGCTACGAAGGAAATGCATTTCTTTGCAGTCCACCACTAGAGAAAAGTTGCACCAGGGTTGATAGTTCACCGCCATTACCAAGAAAATCTTTAACTACAAGTAAAGGGAAATGGTGTGAAGTAGATCCTTTAGTCTTCTCCACAAGTTTTTGGGTATCATACGTAATTTTTTTTATTGGTGTATCTTTTATTCTCTATATTAATCCTAATTGGCAACAACGGTGTTTCAATCTGATTGAGTATCATATGTATAGATGTTATTATTTTTCATTTAATATGCTGAGAAGGCAATTAAACTATATGTGTCACTAGATATACTTGATTTCAGTAAACATTTTCAATGGGATGTAATTATGGAGACTTATGTGTGTATTTAGTTATGAATAACTAGCATGTAACTCATGTATACACATGAATGCATTTAAAAATAAACACATTTTTTAATCATAAAAATACACATAATTGATTGATTTACTAGAAAAAAAATATACGTAATTAGATGCATATTAAAATTCTTGCCTAAGTTTACTAGATATAATAATTTTTATTCTAATTTTTAATAAAATAGAAAGTGTGGTGATTTTTATTGAGTAGATATATGATTAGTTTTTTATGATTAGGAAATAAAGGAAATAATGGTCCCATAAGATTTTGCCTTCCACAACCTATTTTTTGTAGATGAGAACCTTGACCTTTAATGTAAGGTGCAATGGGCTTCATGCCCGGTCTGTGGGAAGTAGTAGATATTTGGACCTTTAAGTCCAATTCGCGTGATATGGAGAATTGGGCTCCTATGCATACTTGTGTTGTGATGGATTTTGGGCTATCCAGTCCGTCTGGTCATGCAGTGATAAACCTAGGGCTTTTGAACCCGTTCTATCATCTATGTACTAATTGACCTTGGGCCCCATTTTTTTTTTCAAAAAATATGAAGACCTTTGGACCAAAGGCAGAAAACGTGTAGCCTTAGGAAATTCTGGGCTTTTTTGGGCTTTAAACAGATTTGGCCGAACATTTCATATTTTATTATTATTATTATTATTGTTGTGATTGGGCCTGCATGCAAGGACTATCCAGTAAAAACATGCCACGACATATGTAAAAGGAAAAATGAAAACAGCCTGAACACCCCTTTTATAAGCTAAGCAACCTAATCAAACAGAGGATAAAATATAGGTAACACCCGGAGATTTGGGCTACTATCAACCAAATTCAAGACATTTTAAAACTAACGAATTTGGTCCCTAATCACTATAAGAGAAAGTAGAAAAATGAGTAACAGTTTAGGGATCAAGTTGGATTTAAAGATCAAGTTAGTCATTTTTGAAATGTTTTGGACTTGTTCGGCATTAGCTCAGACCTAAAAAATATTGACTGTATTTTTCCCTAAAGCAAATTTCCTAGTCATCCTATCTTTAAAAGTGTAAAAAACTAGTGTAGTTTTAATCACTAAATTAGACTACTGCATACCAAAATCAATTTTTCAAAAAATTCAAATCATACGAATCAAAATATATATTTTTTAAACTATCTTTAGCTGCATTGTTAAAGTGTGTACTTATTCACTTAACAAAGCATCCACTTAAAGTTTAATTCTTTTTTTTTTTTAAAATTATTCAGAATCAACTTAAAGTTTAATTCGTATGTTTAAATATAGAAATAATTCTGAATATTTACTTTTCAACATAACTTCTTTAAAGAACAGTACACTGATTAACTTTAATTAAAAAATTGGACTGTGTAACCTTATAATTTTTTCGGTGCAATCTAAACAGAATGAAAAAGTAATTCAACAATATATGCAACTGCCACTCTTGACTCCTCCAAAACTTTCATACCTATAGGCATATGAGAAGAGTTTGCCCCCTCTAATCCATTAACATATGCAAAAAGCAAAACAACACTCAGTAAAAGGAACCAAAAACTGACATAGTCTATTAAAAAAACAAAAGAAAAGAAAACATGTTATAAAGTGAGCAAGAAGTTCCCTGACACATCAAAGTCTTTTTATTTTTGATCTAGACACATCAAAGTTAATAAGTCAAATGAACTTTTAACTTTGGCTTATTTCACGTTTTCACTTTCTCACTAATATACTATCATAGACTCACAACACTTTTGCCTTTTATTTTTTATTTTTTATTTTTTATTTTTTATTTAATTTACTTACACTGTAAAAAACAAAATAATTTTCACAATACTTGAGTTAGTAAATTTTTACTTATTTTTATGTGGACCCATATTTGACATTATTTTTTATTTACCAATTAACAATTAAGCACCTTAACAGTTATGAAAACTTTTGTGAATCTAGAATTATTGAAAATTTTTCAGGTCTCTCACCAATTTAATTAGTGGATTCCATATTTTACCAATAATAATAATAATAATAATAATAAAACTACTTAATGTTCAAACCACTAAAACTCCAAAGCCACCAATATTTTCTTTTCTTCTATCTCTGGGTGCTTTTACAATTTCAAACTCCAGTGTTTTGCTATTAAATTAGATTTTAATTAATTTTTTATTAGAAACTTAAATACTTAGAATAATAGAGAAAAAAAATTGAGTTCTATATTTTTTTGAAAGTAATCAAAGAAAGTAAAGTATATATACTATTTTGTAGATAGTTGCTATACTCTTAAGGGTGACAAATTATTGTTATTTACATTTAAATTAGATTGCGTAAGCAAACTAGTTTATCCATTCACACGTCTCTCTTCATGATCATCTTTTGATGAAAAGAAGAAATGCATCTAAAAATACCAAACTGGTTAGTGACACTGGAAATAGAAAGGGGATCTCTTTTACAAAAAATAAAAAATAAAAAATCATGACAATTACATTAGTTTACAATTGAAAAACAATTGTCTATTTATTTTATTATAAATATTTATTAATTTTTCTTTTAATTTTACCCTCCGAACTAAAATCCTAGCTGCATCACTTGCTACAAGTCTACAATTGCTACTATTACCAGCACTTGCTACTTTATCCCTTCTTTAGCAAATACTACCAATAACATACATATCATTGGGCTTTGATGTAGTCATATGGAGTTGATCTTCACTTCATAAATAAGAAAGGCAGAAACAAGTGCCAACTGAAGGAAATATAAACGAAATTCCCAAATCTATGAGATGCAAAAATAGAGAAAAAATATACGCCAAGAAAAAAATAATCACACACAAGACAGTATTTACGTGGTTCGGCAATTTGCCTACGTCAACGGAGTTACAGGAATTTCACTATTTTTAGGGAAAAATACAAGATGTGGTAATACAGTTTTCTCTCTCAAAAACAAAATAAAACCTTAATTTCCGAAACAACAGTTTTTTTCTATCCTGCAAACAAGATTCACAATGAGCTATGGCTTGGATCTATCGGCCCAAGCCCTCGCTCCATGAACTAAACCTCAGAAAATCTCCCATTAAAAATCATAACAAAATTATTTTGAGTCAGGTCATAATCTGAATCAAACACAACTAGACTTCATAAAGTCCAACACCAACACATTGTATTTATATGATAAGTGCACATACTTTCTATTGCTTTCAAAGTTACAAATGGTTTACAATCATAAAACTGCACAAAATAACAATGTAGGATGTAGTAATGATTCTACCAGAATACATCTATGATTCTTGATAGATTTTTTTCTTTTTTTTCATATTACGATTATTGGGTTAATGAATAACATGTTATGACACTCCTTTGTCATTGTCTTCACGAATTCAACAATTGGTTGAATATTTTTTTTTTCAAAATCCAACTATTTGTCTAAATTGGGCAAGCTGATGCAATTAAATTTATGTTCGAATTTCTTTGACAAGGAAATTTTGAGATTCTTAAGTGCCCTCCCAGCTCTTAAATCTCTAGACCTAAGTTCCAATGATTACATGGAAGGGCCTCTTTCTAGCAACAGTACGAGCATATTTAAATTTTCTTCGTCAAGTATACCATGAAAAAGTTTAGACAAAACTGAACTTTATAACCAATTTTACCTTTATAGACATTTTTACTTTCTTCATATTAAAAAGTATTAAGAATTACACATAGAAAGCTTTGAGAGAAAAATTTCTATATGCAATTGTATAAGCTTAGAGAATAATACATGTACTCTGCTCTTTATATAAGAATCAGAGTGAAGCGGGAAAATAGGAATTGATCTAACAACCTATGCACGTGTCACTAACCAACTAACTAATTTCTATATTTTAAGCTAATCTATCTACATGTCGTTTAGAACTTCAATTTACAAAACTACTTGCAGTTTAGACAACAAACTTGCTTGAACTATTTTTGCACTTGATCTCATCTTCAACAAAAAGCACAAAATGCTTGATATATGCAAATGATTGCGGCAGTGTGTCTTCAATATGAAATGTGTCATTCTACTAGATCTTGCATCTGTACTACTAGTTTCAATCTGACAAATGCATCTCTCTTTACCAATGTCGTAGAACTGGTTAATCTAAGCAACTTGAAGGTCCTCATCTTGAGAGGAAATCATCTTGATGGAAGCCTAACATTCAAGGGTAACCATTCCATCATCTATTTTAACTGCAAGATTAATTTTCATGTGACAGGTAGTTCTTTTAGTATAAGCCAATGAGCCATTTTAAATATTTTCTCTTGACACTATCTATCGTCAATTCTCTTTGTAGATATGGCCAACTTTAGCAATTTGGAGATTTTAGATTTGACTGGAAATGATTTTACTGGAAGTATCCCTCCATACATTGGAGCATTATCTTCTCTCAAGGCTATATCATTAAGTGATATGGAACTTAATGGAACTTTACCCATTCAAGCTAAGAATCTACCATGAAATCGAACTTTTCAAAAATTTAGTTCAACTTGAATGCACAGCAATTGATCATTCACTTTTTCATGATGTAGAAATTAATTATTTTGATCCTGTATACTAATTCACTTGTTTTCTGATTCTCATGGTATAAGATTTTTAGGATAGATAGAACTAATTAATCATTTTACTTTTGACAAAATTGTTTGCACTGAAGAAACTTGAAGAGTTTGATCTTGGTGGTAATAACTTTGAAGGAATCCTTCCTCTATGCTTAACCAATTTGACATCTCTTAGGTTGTTAGATGTATCTCACAACCGGTTCAATGGAAACCTGCCATCATCTTTAATAGCCAACTTGACATTCCTTGAGTACAATAATCTGAGTTATATTCTTTTTGAAGGTTTATTCTCCTTCAACTTATTTGGTAATCTGTCCAAGCTTAAGGTGATTTAAATTTTGAGTGACAACAACAAACTTGACATAGAGATTGAGAATTCCAATTGGGACCCTATGTTTCAATTACAAGTCCTAGTATTGTCCAATTGTAATCTAAACAAGCCCACTAGTACCATCCCTAAGTTTCTCTTTTACCAGCATGAATTGGAAGTAGTGGCTCTCTCTCACAGTAAGTTGAAAGGAAACTTCCCCATTTGGTTACTAAAAAACAATACTAGACTAAAACTGCTAAATCTTTGGAATAATTATTTGGATGGTCAATTTCATTTGCCTCCAGATAATTGCAAGAATCTTACTTGGTTGGATGTCTCAGGCAATCACTTAGATGGGCAACTTCAAGAAAATATCGGCAAGGTTATTACAAACTTAGAATATCTAAATTTATCCCAAAATAATTTTGAAAGTAATCTTCCATCCTCCATTGGTGACATAAGTAATTTGTAGAGATTGGATTTAACCTTCAATAATTTTTCTGGATGGGTACCAGTGGAATTGTTTGCCAATTGCACTTCATTGATAATTTTGAGGTTATCTAATAATAACTTTCATGGTGAATTTTTCTCAAAGAACTTCAGCCAATCCTTTTTTTCATTGGAATTAAACAATAATCATTTCACAGGTACTCTTCCAAAGGCACCCTTAAGCTTTTGTATCCTCGATATTAGCAACAATCACATGTCAGGTATAATCCCCTTATGGATGGAAACGATACTGTGACATTATCGGGGATTATTGACCTTAGTAACAACTTTTTCGAAGGTCAACTTCCATGTGGACTAGGTTCATTTGAAATGATAAACCTTTCTCATAATTTGCTTTCGAGGTTGTTACCTTCTTACTTGAATCTACAGAATGTAAAGCATCTAATTTTACGAGGGAACAATCTCACAGGAATATCATTACCGAAAGTTGTACTTAATAAATTATCTCTTTTAACATTGGACATTAGAGATAATAGAATTTTTGGTAGCATCCCTGAAGAGATTGATAGACTTTCCAACTTAAGAGTACTTCTGTTGAGTGGCAACCATTTCAGTGGTATGATTCCAAAGAAGCTATGTCAGTTAGAGAAGATAGGCATAATGAATCTTTCTAGGAACTCTTTTTCTGGGACAATACCATACTGCTTTCGCAAAATAACTTTTGGGCAGATAGAAGCTAGTGAATTTGTTTACATAAGTGATGCTTCTTTTTTCGCCTTAGGTTTTCCCCTCCCATATAAATCACTTCTAAACAATGATCTCCAAATTCAAGGGACAGAGTTTGGGTTCAAGAAACAAGTTGAGATTGACATTTTGGCGAAGTATAGGTCGAACTTGTACATGGGTCTCAACCTTGATATAATGTCTGTATTGGATTTGTCATTCAACCAGCTAATACGTGGAAACCCACTAGAGCTAGGACATCTATCTTCAATTCATTCACTAAACTTGTCTTACAATCAATTGACAGGTCATATTTCGAAAACATTCTCAAATTTGACTCAGTTGGAGAGCTTAGACCTTTCTTACAACAATTTGAGTGGGGAAATTCCATCAACGTTGATTGCTTTGAACTTTCTAGAAGTTTTCAATGTGACTCACAGCAACTTATCAGGTAAAGTTCCAGACTTTAAAGCACAATTTGGAACATTTGACAAGAGCTGCTACGAAGGGAATCCATTTCTTTGTGGTCCACCGCTAGAGAAACGTTGTACCTTGTTAGATGAATCACCTTCATCACCAAGACAATATTCAAATGCAAGCGACGAAAAATGGTATGAAGTGGATCCTGTTGTCTTCTATACAAGTCTATTTGTATCTTATATTATTTTCTTTTTGGGTGTAGTTAGTGTTCTTTATATTAATCCTCACTGGCAGCAACGATGCTTCAACCTGGTTGAGGATTGTATGTACTGGTGTTTGTAATTTAGCTGTAAACACCCTGAAAGGGCTGTCGAGCTGTATGTGTCATTAGATGTACTCAATTTCTATTGAAATCATTTGTGGTAGTATTAATAAATTTATGTTGGTGGGCTGGATTGGAATTAATCTACTATCTTCCTTCAAACTTCTACCATGTGGAGCTCTTGTTATTCAAGCTTGGCAAACCAACTCTTGCATGGTCCTATATATCTACCAGATCTAAAGGGCTTTTGAATCCTAGCTTAAAGTAAAATGACGTAATATTAATAGAAGATGTTATTTTTATGTCCAACTCTCCAAGAGATTCAAAACCATTTATTATACAAATTTCGAGTATGCATATTTTATTAATGAATATTAGTAATAAATTAAAAATAAAATTGAAGAATTTTGAATTTAATTGGAATTTTTTAAATATTTGATTGCTTTAACCCACAAGAGTCATGACTATTAGTTCTAATTAGTTTAAACTTATATGGTTTAATTACCAAAAAAAATATATATATATCTACGGTGTACTTTACTCCTATTTCAAATTACATTCTTTCAATAACTCCAAAAAAAAAAAAAAAAAAAAAAAAAAAAACCCTTCAAAAGACAATTTTGAAAATTTTGAGTTATTACATATATATAATTTTAATAGAAGTTAATATTAGTTTTAAATTTTTTGCTTCTTTTTTTCCCTTTCAATATCTCTTAAAAATTAATATTTTCTTTTTGTGTAATACCTACTAATTTATATAAATTAGTAGGTATTACATTTGTTATTATATAAATGGCTTTGAGGAACAAATGTTAATAACATATATGTTATTAACATTTGTTCGTCAAAGCCATTTAATTTATTATTCTTTTTATGTCTTTAAAATTATTAAGTATTAACTTTTATGGTTGCTAATTTTAAAATTTACTATGCCACGGGTACACAAAAAGCTGCACCGAGATAGATGAGTGATCACCTCCATCACCACAAAAATCCTCAAAGACAGGTGATGGAAAATGGTATCAAGTTGATCTTCTAGTCTTCTCTACTAGTTTTTCAGTATCTTACATCATTTTCTTTATGGGTGTTGCTAGTCTTCTTTATATTAATTCTCATTGGCGGCAACAATGCTTCAATTTGATTGAGGATCGTATATATTGGTGTTATTATTTTGCTTTAAATACCCTAAAAAGGCTTGTGAATTGTATGTATCATTAGACTTTTATGGAAATATTTGGTGGTTGTATTGATAAATACCTATGTGTATCAGTGTATGTGTATGTTTAGTTATGAATAATAATTATCGTGCTCTATTATGAAATAAAAAGTTCACTTATACTTTTTTCATTTGTGTTATAATCATGTGATTAGTCAATCTCGTGGGCGATCATATTGTAATTTTATTTTGAACAAACTTGTGGTTAGCTCAACTGGTAAAATCTCTGATGGTTGTATAAGAGATCTAGGGTTCAATCCCCGCCAACACCAAAAACTGATTGGTGTCTTGGTCTGATGATAAAGAGCTATCATCAGGAGCGGACGCCACAAGTTGAAACTCTCTAAAAAAATCTTGTGAAAAGGTTTTTTTATTATATATATTTCGCATGTGTGATACTTATTTTATTGAATATAATATTATTAATATTTTAAAAAATTAGTTATAATTATAATATGGGATGAGGAAAAGAAAATCAGACAAGGAAAATTGGTATATGATTGTTTCATTGATATATATTAAGAATGTGACGTATTACTTGAATGAATTCACAATTATTTAATCAATTACCACTATCCTTGTGGCCTATTTATTGCCACCTCCATTGTAGGGTTAATTCCGGGGTTTAAATCATTCTACATTATGCTTAGCAAAAAATAATTATTATCAGTTAACTTAAGCACATGATTTTGCTTTTAGCTTCTTGATTACTTGTGCACTAAATTTATTTTTGTTGGATTTGAGTTAATAATTCTGCACTTCTCCAATGGAGATCCATCTGGCGTAAAATGCATTAGGTAGACCAACATTTTTTTTGATCCGATGTTAGTTTGGAAGCACATATTTAAAATGGTGTTCTTTTGAAAATAAATTTTTATTTAAAAGTCACTCAAACCATTATAAGGCTAAAAGAATATAATTTATTACTCTGTAAAAAGTTGAATAAATTATTATTATTATTTTTTTTTGAAATAACAGATAGAAATTCTTTTATTCATAGTAAAACTGTGTACAATATAAAGAAAGGCAGGGATACACCATCTTGTCCCAAACTAGTTAATTTTCCACTCCTTAATAAGCCACTACCCCCACCAATTCATGAACCAACTGCACCACCACCGCCCCACCCCCCCCCCCCCCCCCCCCCCCCCCCCCACGGTCACGTGGTTGCTTGAGAAGCCGAAAAGGACTGGTATGCATCCAGTAGCTCAAATGCACCTGCATAAATCGCCTTGGGTTGTGTCTGTACTACGTGGAAACTTGGTTCTGACCTCAAGATCATTGATTTGGGAGAAGGGCTCTTCCAATTCAAATTCACTATGGAGAGCCAACTGGTGTGAGTACTCAATAATGGACCATGGAGTTTTGACAACCATTTTCTGCTGCTTAGGAGATGGGAAAAGGGAATGAATGCTAGCACGATCAAGTTTACCCACTGCCCTTTGTGGGTGCAAGTGTGGGGACTACCTTTTGAATTATTCAATGAAGATGTTGCGAAGGACCTAGGGAAGGGAATTGGAAGGGTGGTTGAGGTGGACTGTAATGACTTGTTTGGAAGTTTAAAAAAGGAGGAGGAGTAGAGTAAAAGGAGGAAGAGTAATTCAATTACTTTGTTTGGAATTTTTTTAAAGAAGAAGGGAAAGGGGTTTGGAGGGGTTTCAACTACCTCTAACCCCTCATTTTTAATTCCCCTAAATTAGAGAGATTTGGAGGGAGAGTAGAGTAAATAAATGATTGACCAAATGAATTTCCCAATTTACCCTTTCTAAATTAACAAAATTACAAACCGATTATATAAATAATTTTTGTTTGTTTCTTGAGAAAATTAAACACTAACGTAATGATCTGTTTGGTTGCCAAGAAAATGATTAAAGATACAGTGAAATTCTAAATTATCTCTTCCCTAATTGAGTCCAGATTCGAATAACCGCACACATCAATATAAAATTTCAGAGCTCATCATCAAATTCATTCAGTGAAAACTCAAATTATTCAGAATTTTGAAAGAAGAGGAGGTACACGAGTAATAAAGGAAAGAGGAGACGACAGTGGATGAGGCAGCGGAGAAGAGCATCGACGAGGTGTGAAGGCAGGCGCTCTAAACTCCGCTTCAATGCCCATTAGAATTGATGGATCGTAGAGCTTGAACGCATCGCGGAGCTTAGAGGCTCCGCCATCTTCAGAGTTGGAGCGGCAGAAGGCGGCGAACTCGGTCAGGGAAATGAAGCCATCATGGTCGGAGTCGAGCTCATCCATGACGCAACAGAGCTCGTCCTCGTCGAAGGAGGAGCTGAGGGAGCTGAAGACGGCGCCGAGCTTCCTATGTAAAGCTTCTTGAAAAATTTTCCATTAATAAAGAAAATTTATTTTTATTTTTATTATAATTTTTTTGAGGTAATAAAAATTATTTTAAAATAGTTAATAGTAGTTTTATACTTTTATTAGTGGTATTTGATGGAATGAGAATGTTAATTAAATAATTAATTAATCTAACAAATTAATTATAGGCCAATGTTGCAAGTCCATTTTCAATTAGGGGTAAATTTGTCTATTTAAATAATTTCCTCTCCTTTCCATTCTAATTTTTAAAACATCCAAATAAGAAGAAGGGCTAATTACTCCCTTCCCCCTTATTAATTTTAAAAACATCTAAACAAGGTGGAAGATAACCATTATCCTCTACTCTCCTTCCCATTACTCTCCTTCCCTCTACTCCCCTCTACTCTTCTCCCTCTCTAAACTTCCAAATAGGCCATAAGGGAATTTCTACAGACCAAGCGAAGTTCGTAAGGATCAAAGTAGAGGTGCCATTGGACAAGCCACTTCAGAGGGGGAGCAAAATAAAAGGGCTTGATGATGAGATCATATGGGTGGCCATTAAATATGAAAGATTGATTAGCTTCTGCTTTCAATGTGGAGTTCTGGGTCATGAAGCTAAACACTGTGAGAAGCCACAGGATATGGACAAGCAGGAAAACCAGTATAGGGAATGGATGAAGGCGGGGTACTGGAGAACGGAGGAACTGAGGAAAAATAGTAACCAAGGCCAACCACAACGGAGAAAGGAGGCGCCAAAAGAACTAGCACCGGTGGAAACAAACCAAGCCATCAATGCTAACACCGAAAATCACGGACCAGTTACGGAATTAAACACGATTCCTACGCAAATCATCAGTGCGGCAACAGTTACAAATGGAAATTTATTTCCATCCTTGACTGATATATCACCCATGCACCTGGATAGTATTCAGGGTAAGGGGGAACCACAACAGTAAGAAACCGAGAAGTAATCCAAGAATTATGGGGACCAATTATTCAGCGTACCAATCTCCTTTGAAGTGGACACTTCCAATAATCCAAAACCTAGCCCAGCCACAATTACTAGCAAGCCCAGGTCACATGAGTCCTTAGGGGTTTGTTTGTTTGGAGGTGAAATAGGGTGGATGGAAAACTTTGGAGAGAATGGGAAGTAAAACTTTTTTGGAGTGTATTTGGTTGGGTGGGAACTAAATGGTCCGTGACTTGGGACACGTGTTTTCTCTCCAGACCCACCAAAAATGTTTCTCCCCAAACTGGAGAGAAAACTAGGAAGAACATAAATGGACTATAGCACCCCTGCAGTTATGTTGTTGCTCAACGTTAACTGGGTTTTGCTTTATTTATTTATTTATTTAATAAGCAAACTGGGGTTTGCTTGATTTCTTCTTTTTGGTTTTGTCTTTTTCTGTTCAATTGCTTCTTTTTTGTAATATTTAATTTCCTTCATTGGTTTTTGTTTTTTTTCTATACTTCATTCCGTTCTTTCTTCTTTTTTTTTTTTTTTTTTTTTTTTTTTTTTTTTTTTTTTGTGGGGGTTCATGCCTTCTTTCTTTCTTTTTCTTTTTTATTTTATTTTATAATTTGTTACTTTTTTTTTTAATCTAGTAGGGATATAAAAGTAAATTTATACAAACTACATTTTCTATCCCTCCACTTTTTCACCCCAAACTAAACACCATGAGAGAAAGCTAAAATATTTTCTATCCTCTCTCTATTTTCTATCTTCCTACTTTTCCACTCCTCCAACCAAACGGACCCTAAGTGACACAAACAGAAAACACAAGTTGCAACGACAGAAAGAAAGAACAATACTAGACCGAGACATGGAGGAAAATCCAACGCAATAAGAAAGCACTTGAGACGGCAGGACAGAGAACATTGAAGGCAAGTGGAAAGAAGAGGGGATTGGCTGAGATGGGAACAGTAGAAGAAAAGCCCGAGGTAGAGAGCAGAAGGAAACTAAAGACACAGGATGAGAGTGACAACAAGCAATCACCAATGGCGGCGGCTGCCTTCCAGCCCTGCCGAGAGCAACGATCGTCCTAAGCTGGAATTACTAAGGGCTTGGGAACCAACGAGCAATGATTGTTCTCTCTCACTTGATGAGGGAAAAAGCTCCCAATATTTTGTTTCTAATGGTGAAAAAATAAACTATTGAGGAGATGAAATGGATTCAAGGTGAGTTGCATTATGATTCAATTTTGGCAGTCCCATGTTTAGGTAGAAGAGATGGCCTAGAACTGCTGTGGAATGATGAAGTGAACCTGCATATCCAAACCTACACACAAAACCATATAAACGCCCTTATTATGTCAAATCAAAACTCTTCGTGGAGAATCATAGGTTTCTATGGGAAGCCAGAAGAACAACTCCGGCATGAAACATGGTCTTTACTCAAGCACCTCAAAACAAGGAGTTTAGCCCCGTGGTTGTGTATAGGGGACTATAATGAGATTTTGGCATCGTAGGAAAAGGAGGGCGGTAATCCCAAACCATCTCAGCTTATGAACAATTTCCAGAGCACGCTGCTACATTGCAACTTGATTAACTTGGGGTTTAAAATACTTTTACTTGGAATAATGGAAGGGAAGGTGATGCCTTTGTTCAGTTAAGACTTGATAGGGTGTGTGCAACGGTGGAGTGGCAGGAGCTATTCCCACAAGTTCGGGTGTCTCATATTCAAGCTTCCTATTAGGACCATGTGCCCATCCTCCTTAATACACACCCTACAAACCACCGTACTTGAGTTAAAAAATTTCCACGAAGGTTTAAGGAGAAATGGGTGACACACACTGATTGTGTTATTCAACAGGCTTGGAGTAAAATGGTGACTACAAGTAGCCCAATGTTTTGCTTATTTGAAAAAATTAAACAATGCAAGAGTGCTCTAGTGGGGTGGAGTCGGGCAACTTTTGAGCAATCAAAAAATAATATCCAGGAGAAGTACAGGACCTTGGAGGAACTGGCTAGGGAAAATACAACAAGGCACTTGGGGGATGTTCGAAGGTTGAGGGAGGAAATTAACACCATTTTGTACCACGATAAGATACATTGGCACCAACGGTCTAGATCTATCTGGTTGCAGGCAGGAGAATACAAAGTTTTCCCACCAACAAGCAAGCCAGAGACGCCGAAAAAATAACATCTCAGGTATATTTGATAAAGATGGAGTATGGCAGGAAACTGATGAGGGAATAGCATTGGCCACTGAAAGCTACTTCCATGAGTTGTTCAATTCAACAAACCCATCTGAAATGGATAGTGTGTTGAATTTGATGGATAGGGTGGTCACCCCGGAAATGAACCAAAGCCTTCTCCAACAATACACAGCCAAGGAGGTCAGAATAGCTCTCTTTCAGATGCACCCATCAAAGTCTCCGAGTCTCGATGGTATGTCCTTTTTTTTCTTCCAAAAATTCTGGCATATAGTGGGTGTAGATATCACAAATGTTGTACTATCTATTCTCCATTCAGGCCGTATGCTACATAAAATGAATTAAACACATATTGTATTGATCCCAAAAATAATGAACCATTGTATATGTCTGATTTTCAGCCTATTAGTCTAGAAAATGTGGTAGCTAGAATTATTTCAAAGGTCATTGCAAATAGACTGAAAAGAATTTTGCCTAATGTAATATCTGAGACCCAAAGTGCATTTGTATAGGCCGATCACTGACAATACCACTGTAGCTTTTGAAGTGTTGCATAGGATGCGTAATAAGTGGAGTGGAAAAAAGGGCCAAATGGCAATGAAGCTGGACATCAGTAAAGCATATGATAGGGTGGAGTGGAGTTTCCTCTGACAAGTGATGCTAAAACTGGGATTTGATGCAAAATGGGTTGAATTGGCAATGGAAATCGTGTGTACTGCCTCATACTCAATCCTGATAAATGGGGAGCCAAAGGGTTTTGTAAAACCATCTCGGGGGATAAAGCAAGGAGACCCTTTTATCACCATACTTGTTTTTACTATTTGCTGAAGGCCTATCTGGAATGATCAGAAGAGCGGTGGAAAATGGGGAGCTATATGGGGTCTTATCTAGCCCAAATAGAGTTTTTATATCCTACCTACTTTTTGCTAATGATAGCTTGCTATTTTGTCAGGCATTGATAGAGGAATGCCAGCGCCTAATGGACATCCTAGGCATGTATGAAGCGGCATCGGGCCAAGCCATAAACAGACAGAAAACATCATTATTTTTTAGCAGAAATACAAGGGAGGACAAAAAAAATATTCAACAAATGTTAGGGGCGAGAATTATGACTGATTGTGAAAATACCTTGGCCACCTAATGGCAATTGGAAAATCCAAGGTAAACACTTTTAAAGAATTGCAAGAGTGGATCACAAAGAAGGTCATGGGATGGAAGGAAAAATTTATCTCCAAGGTGGAGAGAGAGATATTGATCAAAACCATTGCACAAGCCATTCCCACCTACACTATGTGCCTCTTCAAGCTCCCAAAAGCCCTATGTGACTCTATCAACTCTACATTAGCCAGATATTGGTGGGGACAAACTAAGGATGAGAGGAAGATACACTGGATAAATTGGAGGAAACTCTGCACAACCAAAAAAAAGGGAGGAATGGGATTTGGAGACATACAAGCTTTTAACTTAGCTATGTTGGCTAAACAAGCATGGAGATTGATACACCATACACACTTTCTGTTTTACCAAGTATACAAGGCATGGTATTTCCCAAATTGTTCATTCATGGAAGCTGACTTGGGCCACAATCCTTCCTACGTGTGGTGGGGTTTGATGGCAGCTAGAGAGGTGATAAAAGAAGGTTCTAGGTGGAGAGTGGGGAATGGAGTCCAGATTGAGGCACGGTCAGGGAAGTGGCTTTCCCATAAGATAGTTTTTATTGGAGGGGACAGACAAAATTTGGGGGTGGGAGACCTAATAGACGAACATACCTGGCAGTGGGATAGAACAAAGATTGTTGAAATTTTTGCCCCCAAGAACCTGCGATGAAATTCTGACAATTCCGCTCAGCCGAGACCGAAATAGAGATACACTGATATGGAAGGAAAATATGAAGCACGAGTTCACCGTCAAATTAGCCTACCATGTTGCTCTTCGACTGAACCAAAGGGAGGTAACAGAACGCTCACGAGCTGGGGAAGAAAGCAAACTGTGGAGAACGATTTGGAACCTCAAGGTGCCAATAAATTACTAAATTAAATAGTGAGTGTTTGAAGCTAACAAAGTTGGCAGGGTCATGTCTATGAAAAATGCTATGGATTCCATATTTCCATGGTCATGATGACTTTGAAAAATGCTACAAAATCCTTTATTTTTTTCCCCTTTGTCTGTTGGATTCCTTTGTTGATGACATCAAAGCCTTCTCTTCTCTCTTGACCAAAACGTGAAGCAAATTGGGGTTGGAAGTGTGATTGATTTAGTGATTTTGATCCCAAGAGACCTTCATTAAGTTGTATTTTCATTTATATAATTTTGGCAAAAAACATCTTTTAATCCCTACATTTTCAGACTATTCCTATTTTAGTCTCTACATTTTATTTTTACTGCTTTTAGTCTCTATCTTGAGAAACGCTTCGCGTTTTGGTCCCTACCGTTACATAAAAAACGAAGAAAACTGACGTGGCAAACGGTATGAATAAATAATACTAAATTAATGTCCATGTGGCCTAAATTAATAATAAAAAATGTTTTTTGGCATTAAAAAATACTACGTCAGCATCTAAATTAAAAAAATTAATTTATTAATTTTAACTAAATAAAAAAATTAAAAACTAA